>OY294045.1:28632892-28749841 GCA_958510825.1 Brachypterus glaber | reverse complement strand
CAGAATTCTTATTTTAAAACGTGAGATATGTGCGCGGATATAGAACAAAAGGTCCCACTTTGCGTTATTACGCAAAAGCGTGCATGAGTAAGAGACGGACGGACATTTTTCAAAGTAATTCCCTCAAAAACAAAAAAGTTATGGGGGGTTAAACTTTTTTTTTAAATAAAAAACTATCATTTTCAAAAAAAAAAATAATTTTTCGTTTTTCACAAAAAGAGAATAAAAAAATTGAACATTTTTAAAATTTTGTTTTTTTTTTCGTTTTTTCGCAAAAAGAAAATTAAAAAAAATAAATAAATTTTTTGAAAATTAAAAGTTTTTTTCGATTTTTTTTTTAATAAATAACGAAACACGAAAAATGAATATAGGAGCTTTTGATAAAAAACAAATTTAGCTATATTAGAAACCTTATATTCATTACTTCCGAATTTAAAAAGTAAAAAACCAAACTGAAGATCATTTAATGCTCTTTAATTTTTGTAATAATAAATTTTTGGAAAATATTGACCGTTACGCCAAAATTATCAAAAGTACACTAAAAAAACGTTGGTATTTTTACAACAACAAAAAAATACTAACATTATTCCAGCGATTTTATAATGTTATGTTGTAAAATCAAAAGTTACTTTAATAAAAACGCAATATTATTGTAGATTTACTAAATTTTGCGAAATGCTTGAACATTTTACAAAAAAAATACAAATGTTTTAGCTTTTCACAAAAAAACATTTAAAATTACAAAGACGTGTTGTAATATTGTAAAAATGCGAAACAATTTCACAAATTATTATGTAATATCTCAGGAAAATGTTGTGAAATTACAAAAAAAAAAATCATTTTTATGAATTTACAAGATAACAACGCAGTTTAGTTAAATTACAAAGTTGATATGTAATATTACTAACAAAATCGGTGGCATTAAATATCCAACGATATTGTTAGTAATTTCACAAAACAATTTTTAGAATATGTAAAAACACGATTTTTTGGGATTCAATCCCTTTTTTGAGCTGTTGTTAAAGCTGAATTTAAGAATAAGAATAATTTATTAACCAATTTTGGTACAAAGTACATTTGGCAGGTCAGATTAAAATATATTCTGAAAATTTCAGGTCATTTGAGGAAACACTTAATTTTTTGATTCATAATTTCAAGTTTTTCCGGTTATTTCCCAATTAAAAAAAAAAATGGGGCAAAAGATTATTTTTATTTTTGAATTTTTTAGGGTATCCCTAAATAGGGATTTTCAAGGTAGCGAGCATTTTAGTTAAAATCACTTCGAACCCACCGTGGATAAGATGCCAAAACTTTCAACAAAAAAATCAAACTTTTTTGTTTTGAACCACCCTAATACTTAATTTACACACACATTTGCCGATTAATATGCTAACTTAACGATGCTGTCTGTAAATGTATCTTTCGATAAGCTGATCAGTTTATTGAATTTCATATCCAGTAAGTGGGATATTTTCTTAGGGCTTGCAAACGTGCTAATTGATTTCAGGGTTGTCAGCTAGAGGGGCCAATTAACAATCCTGTTAATAGGGTGGTACTATTAAAAACAAGAACCACGTAAGTTAATTTGGTAAATGACTCGAACATTTATGTATTTCAAGCAAATTGGATTTAATTTAATAAAGCGGACAGGAAAACATAATAATTAACTTAATTATTTGAAGGCTTTTTATCGTCTTTAACTAAACATAGGTGACATTATTATTAAACATTATAATTATTACAGAAATAGACTTTTATCCAACACCTTCACAGAAACACTTGTTTTGAGCACTATTTTAAATGTCAAAAGTGAGTTTTTTTCCACTACACGGAAAAAAAAAATTATAGCTAGGAGCGCTATAACACACATACCAAGCAAATTATAATCGCTTATTATATAAATACAAGGCTTTCTCTTACAATTATGGCAGTCAGTGTAAAAATTTATATGAAATACTTTAATTGTTTAGTGAATAATAAAATATAACAAATAGTATGGCATTTATAGCTTAAATAGATTTAATTATTGTCCGTGCTAATAATTTTTATAATATAATAAAATTTCTGTAAATTTATAATAGTGCCTGTAATAAATATAATCGTGTCTGTAATATATATAATCGTTTCCAATTTATTTTTAACATTATTAGTTATTGGGTCCCTTATAATCTATAGCTTAAATCACTATAATTTGCCACTGTTACCAAATATCTTATAATGTATAGCGCAGAGCCCACTAATTTCTTTCCGTGTAGTGTCTAAAAAATTTTTCACCCACTCTTTTACGTACAGCTTTTGATCTCACCCAAAATTAGTTACATACCATATTAATTAGGTATTATAACTATTCTATAAATAGAAGCACGTTAACTAAACCATAAAAATTAAAGTAAACCCCAAATTATTCTTTAGTTTTTGAATAAAATACTGTTTTTATTAAAAATTCTGTCATCACCACGTGTATTTTGACGTTTGTAAGAAATGTAAAACTAGCAATTGTTTATTTATAATAGGCATACTTAGGCCATGGCTATCTATTATTTTAGTATTAAGAAAACTTAATCTTAATATTTTTGACATAATTTTTCGCAAAATTATAGATTTTTATTTAAAAATAAGTGTTGGATAAAATTAAATTCTTAACTCGTGTATTAAGTGATTTTATCCACTTAAGAATATCGTGGATAAAATGCTACATAATACACTAGTTAACAAAATAACTATTTTCACCATCAGCCTAAAAGCACATCTTTATTACTGTTCTTTTCATTGGTAGAAATATTATTTCTCTACCTATGACGTCAGAGGTTCTAAAAATAATGAAATTGCACCATGGTTAATAATGATTTTTTATTCAGCTGTTTTGGCATCTGACGTTTCACATAATTATTAAATCACATTGATATTTACAAGTGTCTTTAGGCACCAAATTTATTTATTGCATGATAAATTAAAAAATATTAACTAAATTATTACCTATAAAACATGTTTTACAAAAAAAAACACTTCGAAATGTGAAAATCATTGGTCCATCATATTCAACCATAGATTATACAACCCATAGTTTACCGAAAAGATTATAGATTACTAGTGGTACAACCCCCATATATTAGATATTAGATATTCAACTCGTTAAACGACAATGTTTTATAGGTTGCATATGCCTTGCTCCAAGCCTTGCGCAATTTGCGCAGCACAAATAATCTGTTCTTTTGTTGATATAACCTTAAAATAAAATTGTTTATTTTTAAAAATGACATATTTATTAACAAAATTTAACAAAAGTAATTAGTAATTTTGTAAAAAATTATAGTTCATTGTAAAGTTTCGGCAATTATTAATTATTATGTGTTAAAGTTTCCGAGTGTTCTGTATTAGGTGAATTTGTATCAAAGATGTGGGGTACTGTGGGATTTTTCGGTTCATTAAAATCAGTAGGCAGAGTTGTATTGAAGAGGGAAGAACTTGAAGAAAAATTAACTAAAGAAAGTAGCTTTTTCATTAAATTTTAGTAAAATAAATAAGCAGCTAATTAATTGTACTGGTAGTGAAAAAAATACTATATTTTCCACGTGAGTGAAGATTTAACATTTTAGACCGCTTCTATATAAGGGTACAAGGCGCCATTTTTTATTTTTCAATATTTTTATAATATTTTTTTTAAAATGCAACCCTATTTTTTTTTTTAATTTCATTTTAAGACCTTAAAAAGCTAAAATTAAAAATAAGTTTTTTTTTGTTATTGATCATGTTAATTTCCAGAATAAAGTTCTACGAAGGAAAGATCCCTATTATTTTTGAAAGTAATCCCACCAAAAACAAAAAAGTTATGGGCGGTTAAACTTTCAAAAAAATCAAAAAAAGCTGAACGTAACTGTTTCAGAAAAAAATACTTTTAGTATAAAAGATCAATTATACCAATTTTGAAAGTAATCCCCTCAAAATACATGTATTTTTTATCTTCAGTGGTGAGGAATATAGGGGTTTAACGTTGCACATGTCAAAAAAAAAATCATAACAATGTTTGATACCCTTAACCACCCAGATAACAAAATGCGCGCACAGTGAGTGCAATATAAGACGCGAGTGTGCGATTTATCTCGCATACGTGCGACTCATATCCCCAGTCAAATGTGTTCTCAATTGAGTCTCATTTGAGACGCACGCGTGCGCCCGCACAACGTCAGCCTTACGTGCGGCCAATCTGACGACTAAAAATTATTGTTAATGATGTTTTTGAAAGTGTAGGTTTGATTGAATTTGTACACCACATGTCAAAGAGAATAATTTATTTTTTAACATTATTAGTTATTGGGTCCCTTATAATCTATAGCTTAAATCACTATAATTTGCCACTGTTACCAAATATCTTATAATGTATAGCGCAGAGCCCACTAATTTCTTTCCGTGTAGTGTCTAAAAAATTTTTCACCCACTCTTTTACGTACAGCTTTTGATCTCACCCAAAATTAGTTACATACCATATTAATTAGGTATTATAACTATTCTATAAATAGAAGCACGTTAACTAAACCATAAAAATTAAAGTAAACCCCAAATTATTCTTTAGTTTTTGAATAAAATACTGTTTTTATTAAAAATTCTGTCATCACCACGTGTATTTTGACGTTTGTAAGAAATGTAAAACTAGCAATTGTTTATTTATAATAGGCATACTTAGGCCATGGCTATCTATTATTTTAGTATTAAGAAAACTTAATCTTAATATTTTTGACATAATTTTTCGCAAAATTATAGATTTTTATTTAAAAATAAGTGTTGGATAAAATTAAATTCTTAACTCGTGTATTAAGTGATTTTATCCACTTAAGAATATCGTGGATAAAATGCTACATAATACACTAGTTAACAAAATAACTATTTTCACCATCAGCCTAAAAGCACATCTTTATTACTGTTCTTTTCATTGGTAGAAATATTATTTCTCTACCTATGACGTCAGAGGTTCTAAAAATAATGAAATTGCACCATGGTTAATAATGATTTTTTATTCAGCTGTTTTGGCATCTGACGTTTCACATAATTATTAAATCACATTGATATTTACAAGTGTCTTTAGGCACCAAATTTATTTATTGCATGATAAATTAAAAAATATTAACTAAATTATTACCTATAAAACATGTTTTACAAAAAAAAACACTTCGAAATGTGAAAATCATTGGTCCATCATATTCAACCATAGATTATACAACCCATAGTTTACCGAAAAGATTATAGATTACTAGTGGTACAACCCCCATATATTAGATATTAGATATTCAACTCGTTAAACGACAATGTTTTATAGGTTGCATATGCCTTGCTCCAAGCCTTGCGCAATTTGCGCAGCACAAATAATCTGTTCTTTTGTTGATATAACCTTAAAATAAAATTGTTTATTTTTAAAAATGACATATTTATTAACAAAATTTAACAAAAGTAATTAGTAATTTTGTAAAAAATTATAGTTCATTGTAAAGTTTCGGCAATTATTAATTATTATGTGTTAAAGTTTCCGAGTGTTCTGTATTAGGTGAATTTGTATCAAAGATGTGGGGTACTGTGGGATTTTTCGGTTCATTAAAATCAGTAGGCAGAGTTGTATTGAAGAGGGAAGAACTTGAAGAAAAATTAACTAAAGAAAGTAGCTTTTTCATTAAATTTTAGTAAAATAAATAAGCAGCTAATTAATTGTACTGGTAGTGAAAAAAATACTATATTTTCCACGTGAGTGAAGATTTAACATTTTAGACCGCTTCTATATAAGGGTACAAGGCGCCATTTTTTATTTTTCAATATTTTTATAATATTTTTTTTAAAATGCAACCCTATTTTTTTTTTTAATTTCATTTTAAGACCTTAAAAAGCTAAAATTAAAAATAAGTTTTTTTTTGTTATTGATCATGTTAATTTCCAGAATAAAGTTCTACGAAGGAAAGATCCCTATTATTTTTGAAAGTAATCCCACCAAAAACAAAAAAGTTATGGGCGGTTAAACTTTCAAAAAAATCAAAAAAAGCTGAACGTAACTGTTTCAGAAAAAAATACTTTTAGTATAAAAGATCAATTATACCAATTTTGAAAGTAATCCCCTCAAAATACATGTATTTTTTATCTTCAGTGGTGAGGAATATAGGGGTTTAACGTTGCACATGTCAAAAAAAAAATCATAACAATGTTTGATACCCTTAACCACCCAGATAACAAAATGCGCGCACAGTGAGTGCAATATAAGACGCGAGTGTGCGATTTATCTCGCATACGTGCGACTCATATCCCCAGTCAAATGTGTTCTCAATTGAGTCTCATTTGAGACGCACGCGTGCGCCCGCACAACGTCAGCCTTACGTGCGGCCAATCTGACGACTAAAAATTATTGTTAATGATGTTTTTGAAAGTGTAGGTTTGATTGAATTTGTACACCACATGTCAAAGAGAATAATTTATTTTTTAACAATAACATTCAGTAACTTAAGTTATTTGGATAATACATAATATTTAGATAAATTAGATAAATTAAGACAGTGATAAAGCTAGTGATTCTCCCATAATAATATATAATATATTTATATAATCTATAGCTCTGCGAACATGAAATTTTTTTGAACCTTTGGCAATTTTTTGATCTTACAATTTTTTCTATACTTGATAATTTTCCCGAACTTAAAAATCGCTTAGACAAATGTCTATAAGTTCAGGGACTTTTTAAAGACCACGAAAATTACAAAGTTCAGAAAAAGCTTTGAAAGGTACGCTATAATAACGTATACGTTTATAAACGTGAGCGACTATTATATGATTGCATATACTTTCGGGGTCTTTAAAATTTCCCTAAACTTAAACACATTTGTCTAAGTGATTTTTAAATAGCTATTTTCCTAACAAGTGCAGAAAAGCCTCTTTACGCATGCGTTAGAATATTTTTCCTACGAGCAGGGTTAAAATAAAATATACATTTATATTTTATTAAATAAATCGAAATAAATCTTATTTTTATAATTTTTCACAAAGAAAGTCAATTAACAGGTAAAAAATTTAAACATTTTTATAATATTATGAATAATTATAACAAGAATAACACTACGCAATTAAGAAATTAAACAATATTTATGCGTATGAAAAAGGATTTCTTTCCACACCCATATGCGTGCGGAAAGAGTGATCTTTCCGCACGCTCATAGGAAAAATATATTTACACGCATATACGTCAACTCTTACACCGTCCTACAAAAGTGCGACACTCGATGCTTGCATTATACATGCAGATCGTGCCATTGCACGTCGTGTTACAAAAGTGCTACGCACGATGCTTGCATAATACATGCAGACCGTGCGCTCGCACGTTACTTCCTCTCATATGAGTAGATATTTACACGCACGCGTGAGCTCGCACATCGTGCTAGAAACGTGCGACGCACGATTGTTATCTGGGCAGACTTTTTTCTCATGTTTTTTTTTAGCGATTTAAACTTATTTGACAATAAAAGACCTTCCTGATCCCTAATTTGTGTCAAAACCACACGCACAGTGGCAAAATTTTATCATAAAGCTGGTAAAAACCGAAAATAATTTGTTTTTGCAAAACTGATAAATAAGCGTTTAAGAGGTCGTCCTTTTTATAAATCGTAATAAATTTTCAATAAATAAAATGGTGGATTCAATATGGATGACAAGAATAATTAGTTATAATTATTATTATTTTTGTCCACTATATTACACGGTTCACCTGGGCGATTTTAAATAAAAATTTCGTGGACCCCTACATTTTTTGGACTAAAACATGACTGATGACATCAGAAATCAATTCCCACTTAAAAGAAAATCGTAAAAGATACACTTTTTTAGACAGCTAAAAAAAACGTTTTTTTGAGTAATAAGGTGTGTCAAAAAATCGCTATTTTCAAAATCAAAAACGCTCTCTGGGTTAAAAGTTGCTCCTTAGTAAAAAACAGTGGCCACTCAAAAATGAGCCAAATCAATAAATGTTTAGAGGTAGCTCAAAGCACTTAAACTTAAAAAAAAAATCGGTACCTGCTTTTCGGATAAAAACTGATACCGATAAAAATTAAAATAATAATAATAATAAAAAAACGTTTTTTTATCTTTCTAAAAAAGTGTATCTTTTACGATTTTCTTTCAAATGGAAATTGATTTCTTATGTCATCAGGTATGTTTTAGTCCAAAAAATGTAGGGGTCCACGAAATTTTTATTTAAAATCGCCCAGGTGAACCGTGATTAAATCCGTCATTTTATTTATTGAAATTTATTACTACTTTTAAAATGGACGACCTCTTAAACGCTAGTTTACCAGTGTTGCAGAAAAATATTATTTTCGGTTTTTACCAGCTTTATGAATTTTGCCACTGTGCGTGTGGTTTTGATACAAATTAGGGATCAGGGAGGTCCTTTATTGTCAAATTTGTATAAATCGCTAAAAAAACTTGAGAAAAACATCTCGGTTAAGGGTATCAGATAATGTTATGATATATTTCTTTTGACATGTGCAAGTTAAACCCACAGACTCCCCACCACTGGGGATAAAAACATATATATATATATATATATATATATATATATATATATATATATATATTTTATAAAGCATATGTATGTAGGAGTATTACATAATATGTATATATCTATATATTATATAATTTTTTGTCTATATCAGTATTATTTATATAAAATTTTTAATAAAATATCGGAGAAAACACGAAAAAGTGCCATATTTGGAGTTCGTGGCCCTGTAAAAAATTAACTACGGTAGATATTTAAAATCTGCAAGTTATGGCATAAATCATTTTTATTTAGAAATATTTCCATAATATATTTTCTGAAATCTTGAGGATTTTTTTTTTTGGCCTTGAGTGCATACAAAAAGAACCCAATGTGCGCTATATCTTCAGATTTTGTGAGTCAAGAATTTCTTTTATTGCCATATTTGTTTTCAGCGCCTAAAAATACGTAAAAAAAGTATGGTTTGGTTTACAAAAAAACTAACTTTATTTTTTTTGTGCTCCTGTGTTATTAATTACAATAAATAAGAATATAATTAATAGCCTAATTAAAATGTTTACCTCCTACTAAAAAATAACATAAACCACTATGCTAATCTCAGCTGAGCGGAATTTTATGATTTTTTTTTTTAAATATAATTAATTACGTTAATAAGCCGAAATACTCTGGACAAACTTTCGTTTTACCTACAGGGTGGCCCAAAAAAAAACGGACACTTTTTAAACCGTTATAACGTATTAAAACTGCATTGTGGTGGATATATATTTTAAAGAAGATGAACAATAAAGAATGAATATATGTAAAAACAAAATTGTGTAAAATAAGAAATAAGTCTAGTTTTTGTCAAAACGAAAAAAAGTGCTTAACTTAAAATAAAGGATGATGGGAATTTTTGTAAACTAATATGGAATTATTACTACAAATAACCAACCAAGATCCTGTACCATAATGTGCTTTAATATTATTGTTAAAAAATAAGACAGTGTTTAATATAATTTAATTTATTTGTAATAAAAATATATTTCTTCTTTAAATTCTTTTTTCATTTAGCAAATACTTAAATCTTGTTTTATTTTAGCAATTTATTATTTTTCATGTTAATGTAGTAAAATTTTCGAATTTCCATACGCCATTTATAATTTTTGTGTTATTTAATACCCATTTTTCTTAAAATATACATCTAGAATTCAGTTTTCACATTTTTCCCTTGATTTTTAAAGTAATTCGACATTTTTTTAATTTTTTGCTCATTTTAAATACTTTTTAAATTACGAGATTATTTTTTAAGAGATGTCAGATAAATAACACGCCTACTGAATCGGTTTTTTACGCTTAAAAATTAAATTACTGCAATATGTAACCATTCGGAAAAATATGAATAAAAAATAAACTACAATTTTAAAATAAAATTTAAACATACTCATCTATTGAAGAAAGATCACTGAACATTGTTAGGTCAGAAAGTTTTATATTATACATTTTGTTCTAATCCCCGACGCTTTAAAACAACCCCTTCGGAAAAAGGCTTTATTACTGAAAATTATCTTTCAAATCTTACATGTTTTTAGTATATTAATTTCAAATTTGGTATAAATTGGTAAAAAGGAAAAAAAGTTATAACGGTTTAAAAAGTGTCCGGTTTTTTTTGGGCCACCCTGTAGTTTTTTTTTATTTTTTATATTTTATTGTAGCCCATCATTTATAAAATTCGTAGACCATAAAAATAAAATTTATTATCCAAATTTAAATTCCCATAAAAACAGTGCGGTCCAAAAATTACCCCTCCCCCTCTTAACTTTTGACCGACTTGAGATATCCACTTCAAAACTGATACAAGTAAGACAATTACGCTATCTTTTGGCATGTATTTGATATTTTTAGCTTTTAAAATGTGGTTGGATGCATTTTTTAAATAAAATAAAATTCTCTATTCGACCATATATTAAAAAAAATCATGGTTGTGATTTTTCAATTCTTTTTGCTAAAAAACGCGACTTTTTATTTTATTTTTGGGTCGCTCAGACCATAGTGGACTGGTGTAAAAAAATGGTCTATTTTTTTTAATTTATTTATACAAAAACGACCAAAAATCAGTTGCACTGGCGCATTGGCCTAGTAATCATTTACTTAAAATTATTATAAATATATTTTTCTTTTTTACATAGATTTTTTTTAAGAAGAAGTTAATAAATCACAATTAGAGGAAATGCGCCTAATTTCGGATGGTTTCCAAATTTCGGATAGTAGTGTATTTAAGATACTGTCTGCAAAGGTAAACAGAAACCTACTTTTATGTGAAGCCAAAAGTCAAACTAAATCCGTCCTGTAATATGATAACGATAGAGCTTATCCCCTTTAAATGGCAGCACAAATCGTTTATATTGCAAATGCCAGTTTTGTGCTCAGTTGCATTATTATGCTTGTTTATTTTATAAATAATCGTTATAAAAGTTCGTGATTCTGTCTTGGGTAAGTTATGATGTTAGTTAAGTTGATCCACTATTCATAATTAAGCAATTTGAAAACGTAAACATTCTACAAATTTCTAATCTAAAAAGCAGAAAGTTGCCTAATTTCGGATAGACCATTTTTGTGCATTTGATTCCCAATTTCGGATATCCGCAAGGTAATTATTATTTAGGATAACCAACCATTAATTATTTTTTTTATAATGATACAACAAACTAAGATAAAAAATTTTTAAAAAACGAAAATTACCTAAGATACTAAGATATTCGAAATTGGGAATCTAAAATTATAGTTCCTATAGTATTTCGTAGAAAATCGCTTAATGATTAAATTACGTCTTAAATGTGAAGGAATAACAAGAAACATAAGCAATGGGATCCAGATCTACTCTTGAAAAAATTTTTTCGGATATGTCCGAAATTAGGAGCCCTTTTTCAAATGCACAAAAATGCGCTGAATTTTTTTAACCGTGTTTTTTGGAAAAAATAAACTGTAATAAAATTGCTTTTATAATAAATCATGGTTCGCTATAATAAGTTGTATCTGGTTATATAAAAAAAATATCAAAAAGTAATACCGAGTATTAAATATTGAATACATTGTAAATGGTATCCGAAATTAGGCGACTTTCCTCTACATAAATCACATAAATTACTTAATATCACATAATATACATCAAACAAATTTAAATTTTCTATGCAATTAGATTCTAAAATTTAACTAAAAATATACCGTTCACATTTTTTAATAAATAGTTTTACTTATATTTTTTATTGTTTTAATATCCTGAGGTACCTTATTATATAGTTAAATAGCCTGGAAAATGGGAGCTTCTTGTGTCGATGTGGTTTTAGCTAATTGTTGCCTGATATTTGAAGCATTTCTCGTCCGATGGTTATGGTTATCTTCTTGCCTTTCTAGGGCAATATAGCTTTTCAGCCTATAATGATCTAATAATAATAGCTTTAATAATAATAATAGCTTTATTGTCCAACAGAAAATAACCAATTACAGGACAAGTATATAAAAATATACAATAAATATAATAATAAAATTAGGGTTAAACAAATAAAATAAGTTACAACAATTTACAATAAAATAAATAAATATTAACATAAATTAATATAAATACAATTAAATTAAATGAATACATATTGTAATAACTACTCTTGCTCTGGATTTTCCGTATAGAGAATTTCACTCAGGCTAGAGTAGTTAATATCAACGTTATCACAGAGACAGTTAAAATTATTGCACATGATATAAATTGGAGATTTTTGTAAAATATTGGTTCTTGCAAAATTATTGAGAATGTATCAACATCTCTGGAGTTATTGCGAGGTACTTGAAAGTTGATTTTGCTAAGTAAATAAGTACAATCAATCTCGTTTTTAATAAGTCTTATTAAAAAACAAAGTGACATATTTTTTCTACGAAGATCTAATAGAAGTAATTCAAATCTGTTTAATAATAAAATTTGATTGGTACCTTGCGGTGGATAAATTTTTTCGACCCTAAAATTTAAAAATTTCAGAAATCTTCTTTGTACCGATTCAATTTGATCTTTTTGGTTTTCGTAAATTGGATACCATATTAAAGAACAGTATTCTAATTTTGATCTTACAAAACTAAAATAGAGCGTCTTCAAACA
Source organism: Brachypterus glaber (assembly GCA_958510825.1). NCBI lineage: Eukaryota > Metazoa > Arthropoda > Insecta > Coleoptera > Kateretidae > Brachypterus > Brachypterus glaber. The sequence goes on along the minus strand of OY294045.1, from coordinate 28,737,200 downwards.
AGCCGAAGAGGTAAAAGTTACAGTATTACGAACAATAAATCCTAGTAACCTGGAGGCAGAATTACAAATATTATTAATGTGAGGTGAAAAAGATAATTTTGAGTCAAATGTGACACCAAGGTCTTTTATTTCATTACACCTCATAAGCACTTGATCACCTATGACGTAGTTATACAGTATTGGTTTTAGTTTACGAGTGTATGAAACAACCTTACATTTACCAATATTTAATTTTAGTCTATTTGTTTCGCACCAAGCATTAACTTTATCCAGTTCAATTTGTAATTGTTGACAATTGAAAGTTTCTAATATAACAGCAAATAATTTTAAATCGTCGGCGAACATAAGCTTAAAACAAATTAAAATTAGCAATAATCCGTTAATAAAAATCAAAAATAGCAAAGGGCCTAGGTTAGACCCTTGCGGAATACCAGACGTAGGTAAAATCATTCTTGACATAAATCCATTGAAATTAACAAATTGTAATCGGTTAAATATGTAAGATTCAAACAAAAGAAGTAACAAGGGATTAAATCCAATGCAATGTAAGCAATCCAGTAAAACGTAATGATCTATTTGATCGAATGCTTTCATAATATCCGTGTATATTACGTCAACTTGACCACCTTCCATCTAAGCAGTATATGAGCTTTAAAAGTTCTATGTTTTTAATTTGTTTAATATGTTTCAGCTGCAGCGTGACATATAGGTCCATTGTTGAAAATCTGTGATCAACACCATAGAGTAACTTTAAAACTTTGTTCTGCGTTTTTTGTATCTTATTTAAATAATTTAAAGCCCCATTATCCCCAACAAGGTGAGACTCTACAGAGCGGTTCAAAAGTCACCCCCCCCCCTCTTAACTTTTGAACGAGTTTAGATATCGACTTCAAATTTGGAAATCTTAAATAAGACAACTTAAACTATCTTTAAGCATATATTTGATACGTTTAGCTATTAAAATGTGGGCAGGGGGGCAAGGAGCGACATTTTTTTAAATGGAAAGGTGTGTCGTGTGATACATCATTTTAAAGCTTATAAAATTCTCCATTTAACTGTATATTTTTTATTTTTTTTTGAACATTTTTTTTTGGGTTTAAAATAGGGTTGAAAATGGGTATTTTTGTCAAAATTTCTTTAAAAAATCCATTTTTTTTTAAATGCCTAATTTCATAATGAAAAAAAGTAAATTATACTTTTAAACTAATTTTAGTTGACATAAATAAAAATTAACAAAAAAAAAACTTAAAAATTAATTTTTTTAGCACAAAAAACTGAAAAATCAAAACCTTAAAAAACATGTTTAAAAAAAATTAAAAATGTATGGTTATATAGAGAATTTTAAAGGCTTTAAAATGATGTATCACCGTACCCCCTTTCTATTTAAAAAAAATTCCCCCAGGCCTTCCTGCCCACATTTTAAGAGATAAAAGTATTAAATATATGCTTAAAGATAGTTTAAGTTGTCTTATTTAAGAGTTCTAAATTTGAAATCGATATCTCTACTCGTTCAAAAGTTAAGAGGGAGGGGGGTGACTTTTGGACCGCACTGTATGTATCCTTGGTAAAGCAATCGTTTACTTTTGTTATTAACAACAGAGATGATCTTTTTAGTGCTGATATCAGAAAAATTATTTTGTTATTAATTTGAGCTATGTGAGCTTTTCAGTTTTCTTCGTATTCATTAAGAGTTTATTTTTTGTCAACCAGTAAGTATACTTTTTTAAATCGGTATTAATGACATTTTTTAGTTCTTTTAAATTAAGCCCTGAATAAAGGAGTACAATGTCGTCAGCAAAGGTGAAGTAAGTCGCTATTAGTCCAGCATATTTAAGCGATTGAACGTATAAAAGGTACAATAAAGGGCCCAATACCGACCCCTGCGGCGGCACTCCTGTATTCACGTTAGTAGTTTGACTTCTTTCTCCGCATACTTTTGTAAAGTGTGTTCTTCTTGGTAGAAATGACTTGAATAGATTATGCCCTGTACCCCTAATACCCATTCTTTTCAGTTTATTCAACAAGAGTTGTAAATTGACAGTGTCAAAAGCCTTTTGCAAGTCGACGAAAACTGCTATTACAAATCAATTTAGGTTTTTTTCTTTTTTAATCTATTCAACAAGGCCAGAAGTTGCCCTTAGTGTGCTACTTTTTGAATGGAATCCATATTGAGTAGAGTCAAATTTAAATGTGGTTTCAATGTGATTCACTAATCTGGTCTTGATAAGCTTTCCAATAATTTTTGAAAAAAGTGACAGAAATGGGCCTGTAGTTCATAACAGCTTCCTTTTTTCCAGCTTTGTGAATGGGTGTAATATTTGCAACCTTTAATTATTCTGGAAAAATTCGTGTACTCAGAACTTGATTACATAATGTCAATAATATGTCTTCAATTATATACCAGATTGTTTCCAAGTCTTTCTTAGTAGGTGCACATCTATTTTTCATTTAAACCATAAAAAAAAATTATCTTTCCAAAATATAAATTTATTGTCTATTAAACAAACATTACAGCGACAATTATTTCGACTTTTTAACATAAAGTGATTTTCAAGCTACAAATAATCAAAATTAGGTTGAAAATGGTACAATTCCTTTAAAAAAAACTTACTTTTTAAATATATAAACAAATTAATTTAAGTACACATTATTAGAAATATGACCTTAACTATATTATTTTATAATATCTTAAACATTTAAACAAAAAGAAAACTACAATAAGTTAAAATAAAATAAATTAATGAATTCTAAAATTTAAAATTGAATAAAAATCTGGGACATCTATCATAAACTAATCCAAACTATATTTCAAACAGACTAAAGGAATTATCTTTAAACTGCAAAAAAGGTAGTTAAACATAAAAAAAGAAAAAAAGATTAATTTATATTTAACTTGGTAATTGAAATAAAATTCATATCCAAAGCTCAAAAACAAACCGAAAAAGAACAAGATTTTTGGCAAAGTTATTAAAATATATATATTTATTCCAAAGTTTAATGCTCCGTAAGGGTACAGGCAACAATCTCCGGTCTAACATTTAAAACACTATTGTAAAAAGTCCAAACAACGCACTGTTAGTGCATTCTGACGTCATCATCTTAAAGATAAATTTCTAAAAAATAAAAGTAATATTTTTATTTCAGCGCCCAAGAGTCCAACCAACCTTATTTTATTTTTTATACTAACAGTCCAGAGAATCAATTTCAGCGGCATTTAAAAGATTTTCGATGTACCGTAATATTTGAGTGATCCCTTTATCAAGTTATCCGGATCCGAGTTATCCGATATTTCTCTAAAAATTTGGTTGGTAGTAGAACCAAATTAAGCAGATTTTAAGTGAAATTGCGTTAAAAGGATTAGATTTATCTTAATTATCCGGCTTACCCGGCATTATTCGAGCGTAAAATTGAAACGGGACCACCTCAGGAATGCCCTCTTTAAGTTGCAAAAAGTTTCATCAAATTCCGTTCATTCGTTCCAAAGTTATGCGGGAACAAACATAAAAAAAAAACAAAGTCACACGTCGAATTCATAACCTCTTCCTTTTTGGAAGTCGGTTAAAAAGTCGAGTTTTTTAGCAAAAAGAATTGAAAAATCAAAACCATGATATTTTTTTAATTTATGGTCGAATAGAGAATTTTATTTTTTTTTAAATAATGTATCACACCCTTTCCATTTTAAAAAAATATCCCCCAATATATATACAGAGCGGTCCAAAAGTCACCCCCCCTCTTAACTTTTGAACCAGTTGAGATATCGACTTCAAATTTGGAACTTTTAAATAAGACAACTTAAACTATCTTTTAGCATATATTTAATACTTTCAGCTCTTAAAATATGGGCAGGGGGGCATGGGGGCACATTTTTTTAAATGGAAAGGGGGGTCGTGTAATACATCATTTTAAAGCTTATAAAATTCTCCATTTAACTCCATATTTTTAAATTAAAAAAAAAATTGGGTTTAAAATGGGGTTGAAAACGGGTATTAATGTCAAAATTCCTCTAAAAAAAAAACAAATAATTTTTTAAAAATGCCTAATTTCATCATAAAAAAATGTTAATTATACTTTTAAACTAATTTTAGTTAAAATAAATAAAAATTTATAAAAAAAACTTAAAAAATCGAATGTTTTAGCACAAAAAATTGAAAAATCAAAACCTTAAAAAACATTTTTTAAAAATTTAAAAATGTTAGTTTAAATAGAGAATTTTATAAGCTTTAAAAATGATGTATCACACGACCCCACTTTCCATTTAAAAAAATGTCCCCCCATGCCCCCCTGGCCACATTTGCTAAAAGATAGTTTAAGTTGTACAATTGTCTTATTTAAGAGTCGATATCTCAACTCGTTCAAAAGTTAAAGGGGGGGGGGGTGACTTTTGGACCGCACTGTATAATATTTGTGACTTCTTAAAACATTTTATATTTTATGTAACTTGATTAAATAAACATTCATTCATTGATTCAATAGTATGCTTTAATTATAATGCAATATAGAACAAATTAAATTAACATATCTTATAGAATATTAACTCATCCATATTTTTCGAACGCTAACCAAAATCGAGTTATTTTTAAAAAACCTCGGAAAAAGCTAGGTTTGGACTTTTTCGAACGCTAACCAAAACCGAGTTATTTTGAAAAAATCTCGGAAAAAGCTATTTTCTGTCATAATTTTAAAATGTTGACACTTTTTTAACTTCCCGATCGAATACGAGGTAGCAAAATTGATATTGACCTTGTCCTACTACTTGTATATTCATAAAAAAATTGCGTACCTGAATTATTTACAGGCAAACCTACCCGGCGACTGTACTTTAAAAAACTTTTCACGTCCAAGGCGTAATATTTTTTAATCTATTCATAGCTATTAATGGTACCTACTGATTAAAACAATAATAAATTACATAATTATACAGTTAAAAATTGAAATATGCCTTGTCATCTAGTGAAAAATCTTTACTTTTCCCACCGTTATTGAGCCAAGTGTGAGAGAAGCAACAAATTAAATTTAATTGAGTTAAATGACGCGCTTCACTGTCGAACTGTTTCACGGTGCGACCTTTTAAACAAATATTTGACAACACAAAATGATAGCGTGATACAGGATGATCCACCACTTTTTCGTTCCTCCAAAGGTATGTTTTAGCTAGCTGGTTGGCCTTTATCACATCTTCCAGCAACTTGTCTTAAAATGTAATTTTATTTATTTAAATTTATCATTATACCGCGCGAAATTATATCCGCGTATTGTTTCCGCGAATGGCTTATAACTAAAACCAAAAATACACTGCCCATTAAAACCGTTTTCCCATTTTTTACCTCCACGCGTTAAATGCATTTTTTATTATCAGATTCACTTTCAACAACCTCAAAAACCCCAATATACAAATTTTCACTAAAATTATCCCCCACCCTCCAAGGGGTTGAGTTACATTTTTTTTATTATGAGATTTATATTAAGCAACCTCAAAACCCCTATTTACCAACTTTCAGAAAAACTAACTAACTTCGGGGGTTGAATTTGAAAAATTTTATTATCAAATTCAGTTTCTTCGTCCTCAAAAACCCATATATACCAATTTTGACGAAAATATTGAAAATATTTAAAATTATTTATTATCATATTCGATTTCAGCAACCTTAAAAACCCCTATATAGCAATTTTCAAATTGTTGTGAAAAATTATTACCCCATTTGCCCCCCTTACTCTTACCTCCAATGTTTACAAAAAACAATCCCGAGTGAGTACTTTTGGTAACATACCTGTATGCCAAATTTCAAGTATATAGCTTAAAGCGTTCTTAAGTTATATTGGATACAAGATTTCCCGGACAGAAATTGACTTTTATCGACATAAAACGTCACAAAACGCAAAAATATGCTAAAAAAAATGATAATTTGTACACGAATACTAGGCTTTCCGAAATTTTAAAAATTTTCAAAATGGGAAAGCAAAATAAAACCGAAGAAACCAAACCACAAAAACAAACCCAAAATCAAAAAAAAAAACAAACAATAACCAAAACTAAGACCAAAAACCAAAATAAAAAAATAAAAACAAAACAAAAAAACAAAACAAAACCGAAAAAAAGCAAAAAAACTAAAAGCAGCCTAAAAAATAAAGAACCAGCAAAAAAAACAAAATCAAAGCAAACTAAAACTATTTAAAACAATCCGATAATACAGCATCTATATAATAAAATCGATGAGGTGTATGTCTGTCTGTCTGCCTGTCCTTCCAGAAGTTTTTTTATACTTCCCAAACAGCTGGAAATCTGATGGCCTGCTTTTGCTGATGAGGAAAGTTTCAATACCCATTTTTTAAAGGTGGGCCTGTGGGACCAAATAATTAAAAAAAATATTTACAAAATTGGCGAATGTGCAAACATTAAAAAGTGCCCCGTATCAGGTGGTGTGTTGATAACTCCGTCCAGCTATATTTTAATATTTTTTTTGGTTTGGACTTTTAAATATTATTTTCAATTTTTTGTTAATTTTTAAATATGTCGTATTTCTTTGTGCTTTATGACAAAAGCGCCAGTGGCGCTGAATTCTAAATCGTTTTTAGATTTTATTACCATAAAGAAAAATATGAAAAGTTACACTAGTTGTTGTAAAATTTACAATATTTTATGTAGTTAATTAGTATACCTACCTATAAAAATATATATATTTTTTGCAAAATTATGGTAAAAATACTGTTATGCTTTTGTTTTTTACTTTTTAATTAAAATTCAAATTAAAATTTAATGTCTTATTAATTTTGCATTGTTTATTCACGTAAAATATTTTCAATTTTAGAACAATAATTTCTAGTGTAGTTCTTGATCACTCTGTATCAATAAGATGGAGGTAATTAGAATTAGAGAAAAGTTTCACAGCATCAAATTGACACCTAATTAAAGTTAGGTTTAATTTAGAAGTAACAGGTCCATCAATTAATACTAATTATTTTAGTTAATCGGGATTTTATGGTTTTAAGAGTAAGTTATAATTTTTGTGGGAACAATAATAACACAGCCACACAAAAAGAAAAAAAGGTCTGGAATTTTTTAGGTATTTTGAGGCGCTGAATCGGAATTTGAGGTCAAAATAGCACCTTATCCGATCGAAAAACCCTATTTTCGAGTACGAAACTAATCAGATAAGGTGCTGTTTCGACCTCAAATTCGGATTCAGCGCCTCAAAATACATAGGAATTAAATGGTTTCCAAAAAAAAATCTTGAACATCTTTTTCCTTTCGTGGCCACACATGTAGTCACACAAAAAAAGGTCAAAAATGTTTTTGGAGACTATTGTATTTATATGTATTTTGAGACGCTGAATCCAAATTTGAGGTCAAAATAGCACCTCATTCCATTAGTTTTGGAAATAACCTCAAAAAGCATTATTTTCGAGTAAATTTAGGGAAAGTTTTTCGATGTTATCTCCAAAACTAATCGGATAAGGTGCTATTTTCACCTCAAATTCGGATTCAGCGCCTCAAACACAGTGGTCTCCGAAAAAATTCCGGACCTTTTTTTCTTTTTGTGTGGCTTTGTAATTTGGAAATATTAAAGTGAATGGCAAAATTTTATATTATTTAAAAGAATTCGTTAAATTAGGCTGAAAAAAACTATATTTTCATATTTTATTTTGCTTTCCCATTTTGCGCCTCAAAATACATAGGAACTCAATGGTTTCCAAAAAAATTCTTGAACTTTTTTTTTTCTTTTTGTGGCCACACATGTAGTTACACAAAAAAAAAGGTCAAGAATTTTTTTGGAGACTTACCAATTTACGTTTTTTACGGTGTAATGTAGAAATACATAATAATAAAAAAATCTCCCCTATATCTGTCTCAGTCTGATGACCATCACCAATGAAAAATATCGTATATTCGTTATAGAAATTGACCTATACAATTATTTTTTTGCTGGTGTTTTCCATTTTAATGATCTTGCTTAATAAGCGATATTTATCCATGCGGAAAAGACACGTGTATCAGAGAAAATACAATAGCGGACCAAGGAATGGGAAAATGGGCTTATGTGGGGGCATGGCCCCTCAGCTCATAATTTAATAAAAAATTAAAACTTTTCGCAAAAAAAATGAACAGACTTCTATGTCTCTAAAAAGTAAAAAATAAAAAAATACTTTAGTCGGTGCCAATTTCACTATTCCCTAAATTAATTACTAACAGTTATTTTTTTATTATTTTATTATTGTTTGCTGTGAAATTGGCACCGACTTAAGTATTTTTTATTTTTTACTTTTTAGAGACATAGAAGTCGGTTAATTTTTTTTGCTAAAAGTTTATATTTTTAACTTTTTAGAGACACAGAACTTGTAGATTTGTAATGTCATCTACGCTAAATTATAGCTGTCCTTCCATCTAGGCAAGCTGCTGACGTCACAACGCACTGTTAGTGCATTGTGACGTCATCATCTTAAAGATTAATTTCTAAAAAATAAAAGTAATATTTTTATTTTAGCGCCCAAGAGTCCAACCAACCTTGTTTAATTTTTTATACTAAATAAAATCTTGTTAAACTTTAAGCTTTAAGTAATAATCAAATAACGTCTTATGGTAAAACCACAAAATTTATCATTTTCTCTTGGTATTTTAATATAAAAAGTCCAGAGAATCAAGTTTAGCGGCATTTAAAGGATTTTCAGTGTGCCGTAATATTTGAGTGATCCCTTAATCAAGTTCCGAGTTATTCGATATTTCGCTAAAAATTTGGTTGGTAGTAGAAACAAATTAAGCCGGTTTTAAGTGAAATTGCGATAAAATGATTAGATTTATCTTAATTATCCGGCTTATCCGGCAATATCCGAGCGTAAAATTGAAACAGGACCACCTCAGGAATGCCATCTTTAAGTTGCAAAAATCAAATTCCGTTCTTCCGTTCCAAAGTTATGCGGGAACAAACATAAAAAAAATACACACGTCGAATTGATAACCTCCTCCTTTTTGGAAGTCGGTTAAAAAAAATACCCTTAGCCTTTTTTCTCCACAAAAAGTCCAACAGGCACAAAATGTCATAACTTAGAGGTATAAACGGTATATAATTTACCTCTTTTTTGTATAGTATACAACTGTTGGACTGAGGGGCGGCAGTTAGAGTAATTACCCGCAGTTCAGAAAATTGATGAGTTTGTTTTTTTACAATTTTTTTACAATATATTCTTTGGGACTTTTATTTAAAGAATACCATTTTTGCAATTTAGTTTATAGCCGCCCATGGAAAAAAATTCTAAATTATAACGTCTGATGATTTTATCTGAGATTAAATTTTAACAATGTTCTTGTTAGTTCATATTTTGATTTTTATTTTATTTTTATATATAAAATATTAACTAAATATTTCCGGATAACTATCAAATGCTTTTTAGATTTTATTACAAAATATTACTACGAATGTAATTTTTTATTACTTTTTACCCAAAAATAAAATCAACTTTAGCTAAAACAAACATATTTTTACCAAAATCTTTTTTTTTTTCATATACGTAAGACTTTATTAACTATATCCGTTAAGACAGGAAAAAGTAATTATTTAAAAAAAAAATTCTTTAATTGTCCCTAAATGATACGTCACTATCATTTAGGGACCCTAGGTGAAAAGGTCAGTGCATGTCTGGTAGGCCGGGCCGAAAAAAAAATCCAGGACGACTAGTAAAAAAAGTTTTAGTGTGTTTAGAGAAACTCACCTGCAAAAATTATTTTTAAGTTTTTATTTTTTTATATTCCAATTTTAATAATAATAAACATTCATAATTTTTTTCATAAAAAAAGCTTTCCCGAAATGAAATGAAAATTTTCAAAATGGGAAAGCAAATAGGGCTTTTTTCTAAGTGCTGAAAATGTCAAAAAATGACCCTTTAAGCTAATACAGGTCGATTAAACTGGTACCTAGGACCTATACCATAGGTCAAAAAGATTTATTTTGAATTCCCTAATAAATCTTTTTTAAAGTTTTTTATTTTTTTTTAATAATTAATTATTAGAAATGTATACAAAGGTTGAAGATATTATTATGTACGCTTTTTCGTTAAGTGCAAAAGCCCTTAATTTAAATATATTGGATGATGTTTTATATAGTAGTTTAATATGGGTAATATTTTCCAATTTATTATGAAAATCCACGGATTGAATCACAATCAAAAGTTCTCGCCTTAACTGACTTAATAGATATGGTTTTGACTCACTTGAAAACAGGAGAAAAAGATAAGCCCTTACATTTTTATTTAAAATTTTGCACTTTGGTATAAACTGCCCAGATATATTAGATAAAATACATGTACCAAGAGTAGGAGCTCGTAATAATTTAACTTTTTATCTAGGAACTCCTAGGACAAATGTATTAAAATCCTCCCCAATTTATTTTATATGTAGTACCTGCGACTCCCTGCGAGATATACTGATAAAACAGTTTATTTGATTCAACTATATATTTGGTTATATATGGCCAATTAAATTATTTGGTTGTGACAAATAAATTTTATTTCTGTCAAATAAACTATTTTGTTCCCTTTAATAAATCATTTTGAAATTAAACTATTTGTTTACATGAACTAAATATTTATTTGACTCAAATAAAATTTGTTACTCACAACCAAATAATTTAATTGGCCATATCCAAATAAATCCTTATTATCAGTGTAGTCAATAAACTAAACTAAACTCAACTAAACTATTCATTACTAGCCTAACTGCAATTAAAAGGTTAAATTTAAGTTAGTACTATTCCTGTTCTTTCTTTTATCCTGTAATTGGCCTCGGCTGTTGGGTGGTGTATCGAAATAAATAAATAAATAAATAAAAATAAATATAGATGACAACTTTTTTTTACTAGTCTTTCTGGATTAAAAAAAAAATGTTTGGCCTTTTTCGGCCCGGCCTACTATCAGGGCAAAAATGGGGAACGTCTCAACAGGCTGAAATCATCCAAGCGAACTTCCGTAGAGCTCCGACACTAGGCTGTTGAGCATACAATGGTTTTATGTCTTTCTGGGGACTGAAACATATATCTGTTGGAACAATAAAATACTAATTATTTGGTACCAATTAAGAAAGAAGCCAGACAGTTTTTTTTTGTATACCTTTATGTTTCGTTGAAGATTAAAAAAGACGCCATTTATTATATTTATAAAAAAATTATAAGAACCGGATTTTTTTAATTTTAATCAAAATTATAAAAATAATAATTAAATATTAAATATTTTCAGGGGTAATATCATAAGTGATACTAGGTTAGGTGGTTTTTTACATAAATTTTACGAATATTTATCCCACGAAAATGCAACGACTGCTTTAGCAGGTGTTGCATTTTCCAAAAATTGGGACTAATATGGGTAAAATTTGAAAAAAAGCACCGGTAACTAACCTAGTATCACGAATTGATATTTAAGGAGAGAATATAATTTATATTTAATACACATACACCTCAATTATAACGTATTAATCCACAAATAAATTATATTTTATAAATTAAAAAGCAAACAACAAGCACGATTTTAGATTAGAGAAAAGAGGGGTAAAAAACCCAACGTATGGGGTAAGGTATTTTCACTTATCAGTACAGCATACTACATATATATAAATTGTATTCTCATCTATGTATTTTTACCACACGTTAGGTTACAATGTGCTTAAGCATAAGACATAAAAGTCTTCAACTTGCTCCATTCAAAGTCTCCAGATTAGCCTAAGTATGAGTAGTTATCTACCTCTAGAAATTGATGCAGCACATAAATATAAAGACTTTACTTCTGAATTGAATTAAGTCTGTTTTTTTTCTCTTAGTACTGCCAAGGACCAGAAGCCCGAAACTGTGCAGCCTACCAATATCACTCTGTACGTTGATTGGAAAAATAGATTGATGGAATATTTATAAAAAAAATAAATGTTCTTGAGAGTCTATAGATTTATAGAAATATCATATATATTAATGTCCTAGTAAGACATTTAAGGAGTTTTAATGTCGATTATTTCCTTCATGTAATATAGACCGATCAGAATGAAGGATTTTTTAAAACCAACCAATTTTTTTGGAAAACGTTAATATTTCATTGTGAAATAAAATTCGCAATTTAAATGTTTTATTATTTACTAAGAACTAAAAAACGTCCTCTCGTACACTAAACTAAAATACAATGTCCAGTAAAAAAGCTTTTACATGTTTCACCTTTACGCGTCAAATTGATTTTTTATTCACTTTTAGCAACATCAAAAACCCCAATATACTAATTTTCACAAAAACTATCCACCCTCAGGGCCCTGCAGGGTGTGGATTTAGAAAAAAAATATTCTAACATTCAGTTTTAACGACCTCAAAAACCACAATATACCAATTTTAAAGAAAACTAAGTTAGATTTTTTTATTCTAAGATTCTGTTTAAGCTACCTTAAAACCCCCCACATACCAGTTTTCACGAAAATATAAACATTTACAAATATTTACCACCTCACCCCGCGGTTGGAATTATTTTTTTTACTATTAGATTCAACTTCAGTAACCTCAAGAATCCCTATATAGCAATTTTAAAATATTTGTGATTTTTTTTGTATTTTCCCCTTTTGCCCACCTTGCCCCACCCCATTGTTTACCAGAAACAATCTCGAGCGAGAACTTTTGGTAACAATTTTATGTGCGAGTAAGCAGAGTTTTGTGCAATTGTTGTTTTTTAAGAGATAAACGAAAGAAGTTTTGGTTTTATTTGTTGACAGGTAGTAGATATTCTTGATATTATTTTCAAAGTGACAATTTAGGCTATATTCTGCATCAAAATAACCCAGTTTGCATTTTTGATGCCTACTGCAACATCAAAACCCCAATATACTAATTTTCACAAAAACTACCCCCCCTCAGGGCCCTGCAGGGTGTGGATTTAGAAAAAAAAATATTCTAACATTCAGTTTTAACGACCTCAAAAACCACAATATACCAATTTTAAAGAAAACTAAGTTAGATTTTTTTATTCTAAGATTCTGTTTAAGCTACCTTAAAACCCCCCACATGCCAGTTTTCACGAAAATATTATAAACATTTACAAATATTTACCACCTCACCCCCGCGGCTGGAATTAATTTTTTTTTTACTATTAGATTCAATTTCAGCAACCGCAAGAATACCTATATAGCAATTTTAAAATATTTGTGATTTTTTTTTGTATTTTCCCCATTTGCCCCCCTTACCAGAAACAATCTCGAGCGAGCACTTTTGGTAACAATTTTTTTGTGTGAGTACACGGAAAGAAATTAGTGGGCTCTGCGCTATACATTATAAGATATTTGGTAACAGTGGCAAATTATAGTGATTTAAGCTATAGATTATAAGGGACACAATAACTAATAATGTTAAAAATAAATTGGAAACGATTATATATATTACAGACACGATTATATTTATTACAGGCACTATTATAAATTTACAGAAATTTTATTATATTATAAAAATTATTAGCACGGACAATAATTAAATCTATTTAAGCTATAAATGCCATACTATTTGTTATATTTTATTATTCACTAAACAATTAAAGTATTTCATATAAATTTTTACACTGACTGCCATAATTGTAAGAGAAAGCCTTGTATTTATATAATAAGCGATTATAATTTGCTTGGTATGTGTGTTATAGCGCTCCTAGCTATAATTTTTTTTCCGTGTAAGCAGAGTTTTGTGAAATTGTTGTTTTTTAAAAGATAAACGAAAGAAGTTTTGTTTTTATTTGTTGACAGGTAGTAGATATTCTTGATATTATTTTCGAAGTGACAATTTAGGCTATGTTCTGCATCAAAATAACCCATTTTGCCTTTTTGATGCATACTGCAACATCAAAAACCCCAATATACTAATTTTCACAAAAACTATCCCCCTCAGGGCCCTGCAGGGTGTGGATTTAGAAAAAAAATTCTAACGTTCTAAAAGTCATTTAACTGCTTAAATTTACAGTATGCCAACATACTAACCAATAAATCCCTGCGCCACGCTGACATGCATAAATTTTATCAAAATTGTTTTTAACAAAAATGTAGTTTTTTACACAAACCATTTGTTTCTTGTTTCTGTTTGTGAGTTGAAATTGTGTTTTCCATACATATATTTTCCGTGCCCTTTTTCGCAGGATGTTATTTTGAAATTATAACCTCCTTACTACAATGGGGCCCATTAAAAAAGACGTTAATAACTGAGATTGCCCTGAAGAAGTGACAATAAAGGCCACGAAACGTAGGCAACGTACAAATTTGGTTCTTTTTCCCTCAAATATCCTATATCTCACGACAAACACAATAATTTAAACATAAGGATACAACTAGCAAACAATTATTTTTGATATTATTTTCGAAACGACAATTTAGGCTATGTTCTGCATCAAAATGGGAGATTTAGTTCAGTGGTCAATGGCATCGATATAGCCTGACACTGATCTAATGATCGTGAGTTCAAACCTCACTGGCGCCGATTGCCTTTTTCAGTTAATTAATAATTGAAATTTGGCGAAGGCGTACTCCCTAGATATATTGGTTCGAAAGTCAATTAAAGCCGGTGGTTCCCTCTACTACTAGCCCACACAAGTCCTGGACTTAGGGGATGCTTAATTAAGTAGAATAGTACGAGGTTAAAAAACAAACATAAACAAACAAAATAACCCATTTTGCCTTTTTGATGCATACTGTGTAGTACATTTCAAAAAATATTCTTTGTAAACTTGTTTTATGATATAAATAAACCTAAGTGCAAATACTTCATAAGATTCGCTGTCAGATCCATATTAAACAGTTTATTTATTTTATCGTAAAGTTAATTGCGAAGAACTGATATAATTTACCTCATTCCGTGCATATCAACGCGGTTGATTAATAATTTTAGTTTTTTTCCTTTATTTTGAACTGCACTTGTAATTACTGTGCAACCTTACACGTTGGATTTATTATAATGAATGGTTGGATAAATTACAGAACGTACGTTGTTTTTTTTATTTTAAGATTTATTTTAAATATATAATATCTAATTATTTAGATACGTGGTTGTTAAAATAGCAGTTAACAAATATACTTAATAGATACGTAAAGCGTTTAATATTGTCGAAGTCAATCCAAGATATTACATATGCACGATTTTGTTAGGAAATTCCTCAAGTTTTTTTTTTATTTGATTTAATACCATATCAAAATTTTACAGTGCAATGTTCCAATTTCTTAGGAAAAAACCTATAAAAACAGTTAAGGTGCAAAAGGATACCGAAAAAATATTGGCTACCAAAAATTTTAAAAGAAAAATTCTAAAAATCATAGCTATTTATCGTTGAATGTGAAATTTTGGATTTGACTACCTACATCTTTTTGAGTCTTAAAAACGTGATTCGAAAAAAATAAAATACTTGCTAATAATATAATTTATATAATAAATAATACAGTCCTGCAAGGTCCTGCTTCACACATGCAAATATACAGGGTGGGCCAAAAAAAACGGCCACTTTTTAAACCGTTATAATTTGTTTGCTTTTTGACCAATCTATACAAAATTTTGAAGGTATGTGCTCAAAACATGTCAGATTCTGTAGGTAATTTTAATTATTTAAAATATGTTATATTTTTCAGTAATAAAGCTTTTTTTAAATGGGTTATTTTAAAGCCGTGGGGATTAGAGCAAAATGTATAATTAGAAAAATTTTCGCCTTCATAATGTTAAGTGGTCTTTCTTCAGTAAGATAGAAAACTAATTGAGTAGGCGTGTTATTTATCTGACATGTCATAATAAATAATCTGTCAATTTAAAAATTAGCTAAATAAAAAAGTATTATATTTAAATTGCAAATAAAATTAATTATTTTAAACACTATTTTAATTATAAATAATATAAAACCATATAATTATGGTAGGTACAGGATCTTGGTTGGCTATTTGCAGTTAAAATTCCATATTCTGATTTATTGATTTACAAAAAATTACATTATCCTTTAATAAAGGACCTTCACCTTAACATTTTTAAAACAAGCATTTTTTCTCGTTTTGACCAAAACTACACTTATTTCTTGTTTATCTACAACTTTTTTAATTTAAATATATTCGTTCTTTTATTTATTGCTCATCTTCTTTAAAATATATATTCACAATGCTGTTTTTAATTTTGATTCGTGATTTTTAATAATTTTTAATTCACATATTATAATAATTATTTTTTAGACATGTCAAAAATAATTTGAGATGAGTAACAGCTTACTTAATTCATGTTTTTATGATATTTACTGCTATCTGTACCCTTTCTAAAAAAATAATATAAAAAAAATCTTATGTTAAAAGAAAAATATTCATTTGGAAACTAACTATTAAGGAAAGACCACTTAACATAATGAAGACAAAATTTTTTTTAATTATACATACATACAATTTTGTATAGATCGGTGAAAAGGCAAATAAGTTATAACGGTTTAAAAAGTGCCCGGTTTTTGTTGGCCCACCCTATATGATTTTGGATAATTTGACTATGCTTTTTTTCGATCACGTCAGGATTTTGCGCAATTAAAAAAACAAAGGTTTAAAATGAATAAAGAAAATATAACTTTTTGTCACAGCGCCATCTAAAAATATGTTTTTTTTTATCCAAAGTCCAAACCAAAAACAAATTCTTATCTAATGTAATATGTAATGGGTTAATGCCTATAACTTTTTAAATATGAACATTTTTTTGGTAAGTAAAAAAAATAGATGCCGCGGTGTGAGAAAAAATATACCTATTGATAAGTTATAATAAAGCTTATATAATAAATCATTGTAAAGGGCTTAAACTTTTCTTTTCTACCATTTAACTGAAAATATTTCTATATTTTTTTACTATTTTTTCATTTGCGCAAAATTCTGACGTGATGGAAAAAAACCTAAAGTCAAATTAGAAATCAGCATGCTCAAGTTATCCAAAATCATAAATTCTCATCCATGAAGCAAAAAAAAGTTAAATTTGCAGGGCTGTGTAATTATTATAATATAATATTTATTTTTTTGATTTTCACGAAAAATTATTCCACAGAATAGTTACTCACACATCTTAATGGTGTTATTTGAATATTTTTCTGATTTAAAATATGTACATAAAAATCCATAAGTGTTTTACAGCAATAAATCATTCTGCTGATTACCAAGAACATGCATTAAGATTAAAGCCGGGTTTTAAGTTTGTTTCAATATTCAATTCAACTTTATGGTTTATTTTGTATACTTACTTTTATAATTTTATCTTTGCTTGGATTAGGAATTCTCTTCACATATAGCTTTTTTTTCTCGTTTTTTTTTTTTTAATATGTTAGTTAACATTTTTTGTTACTTTAACAATATATTGATATCTATTTTAAATATCCAGAAAATTATTAGCAGAAAAAGAAAGACATGTCCAAACCATATAATAAAATAAAATGTTAAAATTAAGATGTAAAGATTACTGTCAAAGATGTCATGAAATCTTCCATTATATTATAATATTTGTATTAATTTAATTTTTTTGTTAATAAAAAGTCTAATAAGGTATAAACTACCTCTGTACCTAGGTCCTTGAACGACTATAAACGAATAAACTAAACTAAAACTAAATAGGTGGAAAAATCAAATTTATTTTTTAAGCTGTTCTTTAGATCCGAGCGTAGCGACGGAAATTTATTGGCTGCACTGTAAAAACTGCATGTAAAATAATGTAAAAATACATGAATTTACATAGTACGGAATAGTAAATTTACTATTCTGGACTATGCATAATTCATGAATTTATGTAAAATAATGTAAAATAATGTAAAAGAATGTAAAAGAATGTAAAAGGATGTAAAATAATGTGAAAGAATGTAAAATAATGTAAAAAAATATATTTACATTGATTTACATATTTTTACATGATTTTACAATGTCGGGCTATGTTATTTTAAGACGCGTGCGCTTTGGACAATAACCAAGAAGGCGTCGCATCATAAGACGGACCGTTTAATATTGTTATTGTTAGAGAGATAGCGACGCATGCTGCTAGATTAAAGTGTTAAAAGTGTAAAAAAAGGTAAATATTATCTATGTACGATATTTAAATGCTTTATTTGTGACCTAAAATTTACATTCATTATAAATTACGATCTTTATCAACCAATAGATCTTTAAAGAAAGATGTAAGCAGTTTATATTCGTATTAAGGGTGCAAATCGTTTGGTTTATTTAACCAAATGAACTTTACGCTACGATATTTCAAAAAAGCTTTGACACAGATACTTGTAATTTGGAACAAACATTTTCTAAGTAGTAAATATTTTTGTTCAAATTTGAGGTCTCTATGTCAAAGCGTTCTTGAAATATTGTAGTGTTTATTGTTTTAAAAGCACTTTTAATATGACTGTATGTTATTTTTTTAAAAATTATTAAACACCATAAGTGTCGTAGGCAAATATAAAAAAATCGTTCAAGGTGATCGTTTTTTTTACGTTTGTTTTTATAATAAAAAGTCTATGCAAAATATTACCATTCTGGACTATGTAATTTTTACCATTCCGGTCTATGCAAAATATTACAATTATGGACTATGTAATTTTTATTGTTCCGGTCTGTGCAAAACATTACCATTACGGACTATGTAATTTTTACCATTCCCGGCTATGGCAACATATTACCATTTACGGACTATGTAATTTAATGTAATTTATTTTTACCGTGTGGGGCACAATTTTGTCAACTTTTTGCATAAACATTATCAACTTTTTTTTCTTGCAAAAAAGCTCATCACCTTCAGATGCGTTTCCATAAGCAACAACAAGGGCCCTCAACTTCTACTGACTACTGTAGTAGAATTTGTAGATGTGATTCTACATAAAAAATATAAAAAAAAACTTCATCTAAAGGTTGGTCCCTCTGTTGGTCTAGTAATGAGCTACGACCCTCATAAATTGGTTTGGATTGGCCCCACCTCGGGCCCCACGATTGACCTTGGTTCAAATAGTAAGGTTAGTTTCCATTTTTGACATGAAAAAGAGCAATATTTGGATAAACATAATGATAAAAGGTTATGATAAACGGTAGAAAATGTTATATAAAACGAGGTAAATAAAATTCGCAGAATCTACGATGTAGATATCTAAATAAAATTAAGCAAACCTAGATAGATAAATATCACACTAGGTGAACGAAAAAATATCAAACTAGTGCGATAAAAGGCGTTCTCTAAAGAACAAAGGAGTGCAGAGAGCCCGTATTGGAACCCTAATATGAAACCGATATGGAAACCCAATTACCAAACTATGCAAACTTGAGTTTACTTATAAAATTAGATTTCTGTGGTTATGCTGCCATATAAGACAGTAAAATTGTAATGTTTTACATTTCATAAGAAAAATACTGTATATTTTGATGTTTTTTATGTGATGTAAGGTAACTAAATAAAAAATTAAGTAATTTTTTTAAGTAATCGTCAAAATAGTAACGTTATAATTATAGTTTCTATTTTTGACATGAAAAACAGAAATATTGGGATTAAATTATATAAAAGGCTATGGTAAAAGGTAGATAATGGTTTATAAAACAAGGTTAATAAAATTCCTAGAATCTACGAGGTAAATATCTAAATAAAATTAGGCAAACCTCCATACATAAATATCACACGAGTGTGATATAAAAATATCAAACTAGTGCGATATGAGGCGTTTTCTAAAGAACAAAAGAGTGTGCTAAATGTCATTTTTATAGAGGATCGTAGGAAAATGTATTTTCTTTCTTACTCTATGTATATTAGCTATTGGTTAAACATATCTGGAAAAAGCACTTGCGGCTAGGACTGAATGAGCATTATCCACTTTTTAAAACCGGTCAATAATGATAATAATTACTGTTTGCTACTAGTGCAAGAGATCCACGCAATTACATCTAATGCGGCGGTTCAATAACGAAAATTATACACATTCATTTGCGAAAAATTAAAAAATTAATACAGATGCTCTAATTAAGCACCACAGGATGTTTGTATCAAGGCCAATTTTGTTTGTCTATTAGCGCAGCGAAGGCAAATTCACAGAATTTAACATGATTAAGATGATTGAAATGCGCAAAAAGTCCAAGCTCTAAAAAAATCAATGCATTGTTTGCCTTTTATCGTGGGCGTTCGTCCGCGAAATATTTTAAGCAAAAAGACACGAAAAAAAATATTTTCTGTGAAATCAAATCATATCATATCATGGTGTGTGCAGTCTTTTGCATTAAATAATAAAGGGGATGATTCTACATCACAAAAAAAACCAGCATGGTCCTTCGAAAATATTATACACGGTGTATTTGAAATAGGGTCGGAAATTTTAACAGATGATTCTACATCATAAAATATGACAAAAATTTCCTATAAACATATGTCTAAAAATGCGTCATAAGGGAGCTACGCCCTTTGAAAGTGGCTAAAAAAAGGTGTAAAGAATACTTTTTTGCTTAGTTTTAAATGAAGAATCGCCCCGCAACATTAAAATTCTACCTTTGTTTATTTTCCCCATTTAATATACAGGGTGTATTTGAAATAGGGTCGGAAATTTTAACAGGTGATTCTACATGATAAAATTTGACAAAAAGTTCCTATAAACATATGTCTAAAAATGCGTCATAAGGGAGCTACGCCCCTTTGAAATTGGCTAAAAAAATCGGTTTTTATTTAATGTAGAATCACCTGTTAAAATTTCCGACCCTCTTTCAAATACACCCTGTATATTAAATGGGGAAAATAAACAAAGGTAGAATTTTAATGTTGCGGGGCGATTCTTCATTTAAAACTAAGCAAAAAAGTATTCTTTACACCTAAATTTAATATTAAAGAAGTAAACGCGTTTTAAAAAGCAACATTAATGGTGGCACAAAACGTTACTTCCTCTTAATTGCATTTTTTTTTAAACGGTTACTCCTAGAGTGTTACACTATCTGGCATTTTTATGCATTTTTACTCAAGGAATCTAAAATCCAAAAAAAAAAATACTCAAAAAAGTGTTTGGGGCAAAAATGTGGTGATAAGCTGCACACATTTTGTCCGTTGGGATAGATTCAAAAAAATAAATTGACAAAAAATATTTGCCCTTATTAATACGAGATAACGTGCAAAACCTCGTCGCTCTAGCTCAAAGGGTACCAGAGTTATTAATTAAAAAGCTTATTTTTAGTAACATTTTAAAGGGTCGTAACTCTTGGGGTTTGTTTCCGGACCTAGGCTCCTGGTTTTCATGTTTTGTAATGTAAAATCATCCCCTCTATTTAATGCCAAAAGACTGCAGACACCATGTATTTTGATTGAAACAAAAATATGTTATAATTTATTTGATAAAGTAAATAATTTAGTCAATAAATTCAGAGTTGATAGAATTAGGATAAAATATTTCTTACTAGTAAGCTATCAAACGAAAGGACAAAATCAGTAACTTTTAATTTTTTTTTTAATCATATTATTTACTGATAATCATGAAAACTTTTGAAAGAAACAGATAACCTTTTTTTTATTAATTTTAGTAAGATTTTGCTGGTAAAAAGATCCACGTTCAAAGAGCTAGCTAGTGGCTATAAGCGGTTATTAAAAGAAAGAGCTAAGGATTAAAGGCGTTAGTAGCAAGTCGAAATAAAACGTAAATTGTTATACTCTTCACTTTTATATTCTGTAGAAGAGTATTTTGTGCTGGTTTTTATGTTTTCAAAACTAAATTAAATTCTGGACCAAAATTCCAAAAAAATTGTCAGTATCTTGTTCGACTTAGGATAAGGGGATATTATGAAAATAATTGCTCGTGACGTCTTTATCTCAGAAGATAATATTCCTGAATCAATTTTATTAAAATTCCGTACATATAGGTTTTTAGAGTTACACGAAAATATAAAATAAAATATTAATTATTATCCCGTATACTAGATCACCAACTCGCGAATTAAGCCTTTCATATTCCGTTTTTATTCCAATTTTTTATTTGTTGGACCGACAAACTGTGAAACAAAAGCATTTTTATCAGAACTTACATAAATTTATATACTAAGCTTTATTGCTTAATTAATTACGTAAAATACGTTATATAGAATAATATAAGAGATATCTCTTATTCTGTCTTGCGTCCTTGTCGTGAAAACAAAAACGCTTAAGAAAAACCGAGTGACGCAGATGTCCTTATAGTATTTCCAAGAAATGTATATATTTTTTAAACCTTTCCGCTCGTAAACAATCGTAAGTTACTCTGGAAACGCAAGATGCGCATGCGCCGTAAGCCAATTGTCAAGGTCAAATTTACATAAACGTAAAAATGTTGTCATGTGCCATTAACGAGAAAGCAGCAATGTTATAAAAAAAATTGTTTCTACAGGAAAAAAATTTATACACAAGTCTTTTAAGTGAAAGCTTTATCAATTCTCTTTTTTTCACATCAAAACATAATGGAAAGATAAGACAAGTAAAGAAAATAAATTATAAATATGAAATAGTGTGTAAAACAAAGGTTGTTTAGGTATCCAGAGACGTCACTTACGCCATGACATAATTTCTCAGTTTTTAAATTATTTTGTGAGTATACTTCAACATTATATAGGTCTTTTCGTATTTGGGGGTTAACTGTTATGCATCAAAAACTACTTGTAAAAGGTGTTTCCACAGCTTTAGTTATTAAGGGCCAAAAGATCTAGAACAGGAGCCAGGAGCTAGAACCCAAAAAATCATAAGCTAGGTCTAAAATTGTTACCTATTTTCATTGTTTTAAATGCAATAAATTATCTTATCATGCTTTTTATTATAAAAACCTACGAATTAACACAAATTCTCATGAAAAATTGTAATACTTATTTGAAATAAGTAGTATTTATTGGTTTGGTTCATACAGAATCTTTTATACAGTACAGTACAGAATATAATATTTTGGCTTGGTTATGTTGACATTTAAAATAATAAACAAGCCATATGCTTCAGCGTAAATCGGACTTTGTAAATTATTCAGCGCCAAATTTAAAAAAATATATAGCATACTTGGAAATACTAGAGTAAACACACAGTAAACAGTATATTTATAAAAGTCTAGGTGGTGAATTTACGCAGCTGCGCGCAGGTTCCCATTGAGCGGAGGGTAAACCATGGAATTTGAAGCGACTACATATCTTTAAGGCTTATTGACAATCAAAGACTGACTATATCGATACTGAGCACTTAATTAACACGTGAATAAATAATAATCCTTTTGGGGTGGACGCAAAGGAGTCAGGAGCTAGAACCCAAAAAATCATAAGCTAGGTCTAAAATTGTTACCTATTTTCATTGTTTTAAATGCAATAAATTATCTTATCATGCTTTTTATTATAAAAACCTACGAATTAACACAAATTCTCATGAAAAATTGTAATACTTATTTGAAATAAGTAGTATTTATTGGTTTGGTTCATACAGAATCTTTTATACAGTACAGTACAGAATATAATATTTTGGCTTGGTTATGTTGACATTTAAAATAATAAACAAGCCATATGCTTCAGCGTAAATCGGACTTTGTGAATTATTTAGCGCCAAATTTAAAAAAATATATAGCATACTTGGAAATACTAGAGTAAACACACAGTAAACAGTATATTTATAAAAGTCTAGGTGGTGAATTTACGCAGCTGCGCGCAGGTTCCCATTGAGCGGAGGGTAAACCATGGAATTCGAAGCGACTACATATCTTTAAGGCTTATTGACAATCAAAGACTGACTATATCGATACTGAGCACTTAATTAACACGTGAATAAATAATAATCCTTTTGGGGTGGACGCAAAGGAGTCGTCCAGGCTTGAAGATTTGAAATTAACTCCAGGACAAGCCTTGTTTAAAGAACAATTGGGAACTTATTGTAATTAAGTCAGGTCTAAGTTAAATAAGTTAAGCGTTTGGTACATAAAAAGGGGCAACCTTGAGGTAAATAACTATATTAAACTTCTTAGAAGGCTTTTTGTCATTTTTTCTTTGATATTTTTAATGAAATAAAAATAAATATATTTGGGAAGTATTATTATTGCATACTACCGTAAAATTGAATTAGCTAATAAAGCAAACAAAAGTGCTATTGCGTTTGTGCGATTCGTGTACTGTAATTTTTAAGGGATGGCAGACACAGGTATATGTCCAGCATCACGCCAATTCAGATTTAGAATGCTTTAGTTTATTATGCCCTTTACAAAACAATATGGGTTGGTATAAGGTTAGTACCCAAATAGGGAGAGGATGGGAGGGAGTTGTTAAAAATCTTGCGATTTATGTAAAAAGTGTGTAAAAATTTTACGAAATCTTACGTTTGGGGTAAGGGTTCAAATATCGTTAAAAAATACCTACCTTACGTAATTTCTGTGAATGAAACAAAAATAATATAAATATAAAAATAACGTAGAAATATGTAATAGGAAAGTAGCAGAAATAGTAAAGGACACGTAGCATAACTTAGTTTATCAGAAAGACATTTGATAGAAAATTAAAAAGCTGTAACTTATTCACACTATTCGCATACCATAGAATGGATTTACTAAAAAAGTAGAGGCTGAAAATACTGGTAAAAGAATTCGAGGGAGTCTGGCAAGAATTATTTGGAGAGATTAAGAGAAAATAAATGGAAGAGATTAAAATAATACACAGAATTAGAAATTAAATATGAATTCTATCCAATTTCCAATCATAGAATAAAATCAATTTGCACCCTAAATTTTGTGCTAGTGGTACACACGTCCCCCCAAATGGAAATAGGTTTAAAATACATAGCAAGATTAGATGACTATTAATTATGTTAGCAAAGGGTCTGTAAACTTCAAAACCTCTGAGAACGAAATCCTAATGAGCACTAGATGTTAAATAGTGGTAAAAGTTCTTCCGCAGGCTGCATTCTAAACAACAGTAACAAACTGCAATTTCTTTTGCACAATTCTAATAGTGTTTTTGTTCCTGATTTCGATTTTGTTTAGATCAAAACTCTATTGTTTCCACTTTTGAGAAAAGCCGTTCCAAAATTTTATAAAAATTAAAATTTGTCATTTTTGGAGGCTCATATTTAAATCATTATAGCAACTGCAAAAGTTTTTTCTAGTTTAAATTAAAGTTACATTTATGCTCTATAAAATAATTACGAAAAATGTGTGTAAATCATTTTAAAATATCAGTTGAGGAATAGATTTTGATGCCTGCGCAATGATGTTAAGCAGTTTTAATAAATTTAACGTTAAATTTATTATATTTGTCAAGCCCGTGTGTTTGTCAATTTTTGCTAAATATGGCATATACTGCCCAAAATAATCTTAAACAGCAACAATGAATCGTTATTGCAGATGTCTTGAAAAGTAGTCTTTAGTTGGACACCGGAATTGAAATCCATATACTTTACGATTTTCCAGAGCAAGCATGTAACTTTAATTCAAGCTATAGAAAACCTTTGTAGGTGCTTTAATAAATTATTTATTGTTCACCTAAAATGACATTTTTTAATTTTTTCAAATTTTCGGCAGGGTATTTCTCAAAAAGGGAAAGAGATAGAGATTTGGTCTAAACAAAATCGAAATAAGCAACAAAAACACTATTAGAATTGTGCAAAAGAAATTGCAGTTTGTTACTGTGGTTTAGCATGCAGTCTGCGGAAGAACTTTTACCACTATTTAAGAACTAGTGCTCATTAGGATTTCGTTCTTAGAGGTTTTGAAGTTTACAGACCCATAATTAAGTCATCTAATTTTTCTATTTTTTTTTAAACCTATTTCTATTTGTGGGGACGTTTAGTCGAAAAAAAAAAACAAAAAATTGATTAAATATCGAAACTTCTTGATTATTCAAGTATAGGAAAATAACTATTCGGACTTCGAAAAAGTAAGAAAACCATGGTTCATGTAGGGTTTAAAATATTCCTTTGTCATATTTTGAAAAAACTGTACATTTTCAAACAATACAACTAAATTTTTATTGTTGATATAATTTACATGCGATGACCATTAGTGGAAAGAGACAGAGTGAGTATCCCAGTCGATTGCATGTGTGGTGGGCTGCGAACCATGACGGTGCCCCCTTTGGGCTGCCTATGGGCCTCCCGACTGCGACCTTTATAAAAAACAATACGATCATTTGAGGAGCACACTTTTAAAACGCTAACTAAAACATTTTGGCAACGAGCATGCGCTCAACGTGCGCTTAAAAGAGCACCATTGAAAAAATATATATAAATCTACATGTAAATGTGTATACAGGGTGACAATTTGAAAACGAGCAGCATTTAATATTTCTTTATGAAAATTTACATATCAAGGGGGACAACTTTTGAGCTATTTGTTGTTGTATTACATTCTACCCCCTGACACTCAGGGTGCCTACCCCTAAAATTTTAAATAGCAACCCCCATTTATTTCGCCATTTTTGAAGTCCTAATGTAATTCTAGATAAGTTACATCTCTTTTTGTTATTTTTTTTTTGTCAAAATTAAACTTTTAAAAAAATCGAAAAGACCTGAAAGAAAATTCCGATTAACGTAATTTTTTATGAAAAATTACTTTTATTATAAGGATTAATTCTATCAAAGGAATTAAATTAAATTAAGAAATAAAAAAATTGAAAAATTTTTAAAAAGTTTTTTTAATTTTTTTTTTTATTTTTTTTATACTTTTTTTTATTTATTTGGGAAACGCAATATACCATTTACTGTGAATAGTATGTAATAGAATGCGTAGCATTACATATCTTCGCGGCTTGTTTTAATTTATAAATTAAATACATTCCATACATTCTTGAGGTTAAGTACTTCTATTTTGACAAAAAAAAATAATAATAAAAAGAGATGTAACTTATCTAGAATTACATAAGGATTTCAAAAATGGCGAAATAAATGGGGATTGCTATTTAAAATTTTAGGGGTAGGCACCCTGCGTGTCAGGGGGTAGAATGTAATACAACAACAAATAGCTCAAAAGTTGTCCCCCTTGATATGTAAATTGACGTGTTTCGCCAAATTTTCATAGTCTCATCAGTTAAAAAATATTAAATGCTGCTTGTTTTCAAATTGTCACCCTGTATGTATTGTATACCGTGCGTGTCACTTTTAAACGGCTTTTAATAAATTATTTTAAAATTTGGAACACGTAAACAACATAAGTTATGTTACATAACCCAAATAATTTTTTGATATATATTTGATATGTTTTGGGGGAACAATGAAGGCAGGTGAGTCCTTAAAAATGGGGTTTTTGGCGAATAAATTTCAAACTAATAATCGTAGGTAAATGAAATTTATTTTAAATAAAAAATCATTAAAAAATATATAATAAAATGCATATAGCAGTGGCCAACTGGACATAAGGCAAGGTCGGCAAAAGCCGACCGGGCCCACTGCTAAACGGGCCCTCACACGGCCATTTCTTTTATAAGAATAAGCCTCTACCATTATTTTACACTAATTTATCATGATAATAACGATGACATTTAAGTTAAACAAACAAAAAACGAAATGTAATTTACCGTTAGGCTACTTGATTGAACACAACTTTAAAAATTTACAGAAATACGTTTTTTTCATAATAATTTGCAAATAGCTCGAACGGTTAATGTTAGGTAGAGGGTATCCTGTATTTATTTTAAAGCAATTTAATTCTCTATTTAACTAAATAAAAAATATAAAATATATAGGGTGTCATTAAAAAAAGAGTTATGGCTATTTTTAATTTGTTAGATTTGACCTGCTTTATGAAACACCCTGTATAAATTTTGGGTTCTGTTTCGGCTTAGAATAATTCGGTTAAGTATCATTGAGTAAACCACAAAATAACTTTTCTCCAATTTAAAAAATCAAGGGGAAATTATTTTTTTAGGGTTGCTTGAATTTGATTATTTTTCGCTAAAAACTTGAATAACTCAAAAACTACTGGAGATAGACATAAAGTGTTGACATCAAAATAAACAAAATTCAATGCAGATTTTAAAAATTTAAAAATATATGGGGTATTCTATTAAAAAAATCAAAGTTAAGTGCCACTTCCGGTACAGTCGGAAGTGGCACAAACATGAAAATATTTTTAACCGATTGCCGATATTAAAAAACTCCTAAGCAAAATATCAGATTTTTTAAATTATTGGTTCTCCATAAACTTTTAATAGGTCACTTCCGTGATATTGGCCAAAAAACTCCATTTTAGACACCTAAAATGGAGTTTTTATTTATTTATTTAGATAATTTTTTAAAAAATATTACACCAAATTATTGACACAAGGCGAAATGTATATCTTTTATGTAATTTTGCTGCTCTCATTTAAATAGTATATTACATAACTAGTGTGGAAAGTGACATATTTCACGCGAGTGGGAAGGTTTACGAACGAGCCGTCAGACGAGTGACGAAACCCCACGAGTGTAAAAAATACACTTTCTAGCGAGTTATGTACACTATTTTTCCTACGATCCCAAAAAATATGAAGTTTCTTATTTTAAAATTTTCAAATTTTTATTCATTTTTAAGAAAAGCAAAGTAAAAAATAATTATAAATAGCATACAAATTTATATATGTAGGTATATCAAACAGGAAATATGATTTTCATTTAGCTTTAGTTTTCTTGGTTTTATATTTAATACAATACATAGCTGTTTAATGGGTTGCCTATTCCTAAATAAATGAAAACTTGAGTTTGCTTATTAAATTAGATTTCTGTGGTTATGCTGCCATATAAGACAGTAAAATTGTACTGTTTTACATTTCAT
The DNA here is from genome assembly GCA_958510825.1 of Brachypterus glaber. Taxonomy (NCBI): domain Eukaryota; kingdom Metazoa; phylum Arthropoda; class Insecta; order Coleoptera; family Kateretidae; genus Brachypterus; species Brachypterus glaber. The sequence continues at coordinate 28,708,505 of OY294045.1, read as the reverse complement.
AAGAAAAATACTGTGTATTTTGATGTTTTTTATGTAATGTAAGATAACTAAATAAAAAATTAAGTAATTTTTATAAGATCTAGACTGTCTAGACTAAACGGTAATGGTAAAAATAGTAACGTTATATAGTTTCTATTTTGACATGGAAAACAGAAATATTTGGAATAAAACACTTAAAAGATATAACAGGCTGTGGTGAAAGGTGGAAAATAGTTTATAAAGCAAGGTGAATAAAATTCGTAGAATCTACGAGGTAAATATCTAAATAAAATTAGGCAAACCTCCATACTTAAATATCACACGAGTGTGATAAAAATATCAAACTAGTGCGATATGAGGCATTTTCTAAAGAACAAAAGAGTGCTAAATGTCATTTTCATTTTGAAAAATTATAACCACTACATAAATGCAGTTAGATAAAATGTTTAAAATATATATTTGTTATGTATTTTTTGGTGTTTTTCATTTAAAGTAACTCTCATTTACATAGAACTAATAGTTTTTAAGATATTCCCTAAAAATCTTATTTTAGTGGCACAGCCCCTATTAGTAGAGCGGTAAAATTTTTTTGATCGTGTTCCCCATCCCAAAATTAGTAAAGTAAGCCAGAGTTTACTCAGGAAGGAATTATTTCGAGATTGAGGCTTTTTTTTGTCTTCCGTGACTGCAGTAAATAACTACACTCTAAATTTGTCCGTCAATCTTACAGTAGTTTTAACTGTAATAATTAAAGCAAATTTACAATGTCAGAATGTGAATTTACAATATTTATTAAATTATCCTCAATATTACTGGGTTTAGTAAAATCTCAGCTCTTTTCCTGTCGGTGCAATAATTTTGCATTAAAATTCATGCATGTGGTCCAAAAACCCAAAAACTTTTACAGACAGTCCCGAAAACTACCATAATAGATTACATTCTACAAAAGATAGCAGTAAAATTACCAAAATAAAAATTCACATTTTTACAGATAACTGTAAATTTACAGTACTGATTTAAATTTACCACTTTCTTTGCTGGCAACATATGACCTACTTTATTTGCTGTAAAATTACCATATTTGCATTTACAGTGTAGGGTAAATATCAATAATATTACAAAAATTATAATTCTTTGTAACGTTAAGTATAATATTTTACATTTATTTAAATAAATGTAAAATAGGTCTTAAAATGCAATTAATTAACCGTAAGTTAAAATTCTCACAAGGAATTGCCATTAAATTAATAGTAAGTTAATAACTAATTATTTACGATACCAATCGTCCATCCATAATGATAAAATGAGGGTTCCTTCTTGACACACGTGCGTCTTCATATAACTTCGTGGGAAACTCACTAACTAAAACATATTAAACACTACATTTCTAATAAAACCAAACAGGTGTCTGAAAATCAATTATTTTGTGACAGAAATCCATCTATTGGTTTTAATTTTCTATCAAAGGGCAAAGAGAATTAAGTTAAAAAAAATAAACTAAAAAAAAAATTTCTCCAAGATCTGTAAAGCTTTCCTTAATTTTTATTTTTTATTAACAAAAACAACTTTCTCGAACACCAAGACCAAAAAATTAGTTTTTCCATTTTTTTTGGCAATGAAAAAATATATTTTTAAAAATAGGTATTGCATAAAACTTTGTACGTAATATTGCCCATTCGTGTTTAGTTTTCTCTTAGGCAATTTGTTAGTTTACTCACTAGTACCATATTGTATGGTACTAGTGTATGATGTATAATTTCTTTAAAAGAAGAAGTAGTTTATCTAATTTTCTCTTTTCTCGTAGACTTAGAACCATACTCGATGGCCGATTATCTATTAAGATAGAATATAAAGAAGAATATTATTTATCCAATACATACAGATAATAAGACAATTACCAGCTTAATTTTAAATAGATAAACTCAATAATAACCCCCGCGTGGGGGTTACTTTATTGAGTGGATAATTATTTATTTTACGCACTCAACTGTCACTTGTCAAATTATTTTCTTGTAAATGTCATTAAAATTTTTAATAAAAATATGAATTCCCAAGCTATTTATTGGATAAAACCTTGTATGGCACTCATGGGTAAACCGATATTGCCCTCTCGAAAATTAATCTGCTTGGCTGACGCCTCGTTTGGACAGGTTAATTTTCTTATGGGCAATATCTTACTTTACCCACTAGTACCATAAATAACTATTATTTTGTGCGTGACAATAAGAATTATTGTTATTTATTATGTATTATTATTTTTTTTTTTGTATTATTATTATTGTGTATTAATATTATTTTTATTTTACTTCTTATTTAGTTGGGTATTTATTTATTAGTTATTTATTATTCACGATAACAACATTCATATTTAAAATTGTAAATACTAGTGTGTCTACTTTTTTAATTAATGAATAAAGGATATTCTATTATATTCTATTCTAATAGTAAATTTTAATTCCAGAGGTGAAATAATTACTATTATGGACGTTTAAGCACCTCGGAGTTACTATTTTTGAAAGCAATGTATTTATCAGACTTATTCGCGCATACCTTCTTGACGCCTATTTGATCACATGGTTAATTATTCTTTTTATTTTATTATATTCTATTCTAATAGTAAATGTTAATTCCAGAGGTGAAATAATTACTATTATGGACGTTTAAGCTCCTCGGAATTACTATTTTTGGAAGCAATGTATTTATCAGACTTATTCGCGCATACCTTCTTGACACCAATTTGATCACATGGTTAATTATTCTTTTTATTCCATTATATTCTATTCTAATAGTAAATTTTAATTTCAGAGGTGAAATAATTACTATTATGGACGTTTAAGCTCCTCGGAATTACTATTTTTGGAAGCAATGTATTTATCAGACTTATTCGCGCATACCTTCTTGACACCAATTTGATCCCATGGTTAATTGGCACCACTGTTTTACTAAGAACGCGAAATGTTGAAAAATGTCCATGATGTATCGTGTAATCGGTATGTCTGGAATTCCGGCAAACTGATTTAATTTTATTAAGCTTGCAGACACTTGCAGGATAATTTCTTTATATTCCTGCGTTACGAGAGAAATTAGCATAGGTTATTTAGTATCTACCTGTTCAACACTTAGTATGAGAGTGGTTTAAATGAGTCATAGCTAAATGGTGTTGCAATTTGCAAAGCAAAAGATTTAAATGCATTTTCTAATTTAGTATTCAGTTTCATCTTTATTTTGTAAAATAAATGTTAAAATGACTTTGTATATTTTATATTATTAAATTTGTTTATTTTTTTTTGTTTATTTTTAACCTCATACTATTCTACTTAATTAAGCATCCCCTAAGTCCAGGACTTGTGTGGGCTAGTAGTAGAGGGAACCACCGCCTTTAATTGACTTTCGAACCAATATATCTAGGGAGTACGCCTTCGCCAAATTTCAATTATTAATTAACTGAAAAAGGCAATCGGCGCTAGTGAGGTTTGAACTCACGATCATTAGATCAGTGTCAATGCTATATCGATGCCTTAGACCGCTGAGCTAATCTCCCATAAATTCCTCATAAAATTCTTAAACTGAAATAGTATATTACATAACATATTTCATGCGAGTGGGAAGGTTTACGAACGAGCCACCAGGCGAGTGAGGAAACCCCACGAGTTTATGAAATACACTTTCCAACTAGTTAGGTACCCTATTTTTCCTACGATCTCAAAAAAATATGAAGTTTCTTATTTTAAAATTTTCCAATTTTTATTAATTTTTAAGAAAGGCAAAGCACAAAATAATTATAAATAGCATAGAAATTTATATATAGGTATGTCAAACAGGAAATATGATTTTCATTTAGCTTTAGTTTTCTTGGTTTTATATTTAATACAATAAATACATAGCTGTTTAATGAGTTGCCTATTCCTAAATAAATGCAAACTTTAGTTTGCTTATTAAATTAGATTTCTGTAGTTATGCTGCCATATAAGACAGTAAAATTTCGTAAGAAAAATACTGTTTATTTTGATGTTTTTTATGTTAATAACTAAATAAAAAAATAAGTAATTTTTATAAGATCTAAACTGTCTAGACTAGACAGTAATGGTCAAAATAGTAACGTTATATCTATAGTTTCTATTTTTGACATGAAAAACAGAAATATTTGGATTAAAACACTTGAAATAACTCCTTTTTTTCCAAAGAATGCTTATTTTGTATTTTGAGGTTATGTGGGCTTCTATAGGTGCGTTCTTTTGCACAATAAAAGAGTTTTTTTCCTCAGATGCACTTTATTTGGGAACCAACGTTCGGAATTCAAGCGGACACAATCATTTATCTTACAATCAGGTTTTCTACAGGCAGGGCCCCAATACTAACTAGAGAACGGCTGGACGGCTAACAAGTGTAACGGACAACACGCATGGTACGGACAACATGAACCATGATCAACTGAGCAATAAAAGAAAACTACGTTAAATTCAGGATTAATTGGAGTTTAGAAGTTTAAAGAATATTATAAATTAAAGAATAGTAATTACCTGAGCGGCAGTCTGATATCGAAATATGTTAACTAAGCCGGAGCTTCAGCTGATCGGACGGCGACAAATAAAATGGACGAAGGCAATGGATCGGCGTGCTAAGTGACCCGCGTGGCGCCACCTGGCGGGAGGTGGGACTTTCAAAAATGTCTCGTTACACACTTAAAGATATTAAAGGCTATGGTGAAAGGTGGTTTATTAAACAAGGTGAATAAAATTCGTAGAATCTACGAGGTAAATATCTAAATAAAATTAGGCAAACCTCCATACATAAATATCACACGAGTGTGATATAAAAATATCAAACTAGTGCGATATGAAGCGTTTTCTAAAGAACAAAAGAGTGTGCTAAATGCCATTTTCATAGAGGATCGTAGGAAAATATTTTTATGCGTGTATATTATTGAACCATTTTTAGGATAAAAAAATACTCGTATCTCGGATAGTTTGGAAACTAAGTCTTTTTCGGTCTAGTAAAGTAGAAGGTCGATCCAATAAAGTAAAATTCACTGTAAATAAATAGAAATTTATTTATTTTCTAAAAACCTTGACTCCATTTTCATTGAATCAGAATTTGCCCATTCAAAATCTTTGAGAAATCCTTTACTAACGGACTGTTAGGTAATGAAATATCGCTATTGATTTATCACATAAACAACAAAGTATAATGTTAATATTTTAATTTACACGAAAATTCATTTTAAAATTCTTAAATTAATTTTTTATGCGTGTATTCGGAAGATCATTCATGATATCATGCATTTTTAACCATTTTTATTGTATCAGAATTTACCTATTTAAAATCTTTGAGAAATTCGTTAGGTAGTGACAAATCGCTGTTTTTATCAAATAAACAACAAAGTGTTATATTAGCATTATATTTAATTTTCCACTAAGACTGTTTTTTCATTTTTAATAAAATTTCAAATGAATAATAAACCAGCCGTGAGGATATGTAATGCTACGCATTCCATCATATACTATTCACAGTAAATGGTATAATGCATTTTCCCAAATACTTGAAAATTGAATTTTATTTTTTTTTAAACTTGAAAATTTTTTTTTTAAACTTATGTTTTTTTCTTTCTTCGAAAAAAAATTATGTTTCAATTTTTTTTAAAACAAAAAATGCATTTTTTTTAACTTTTTTTTTTGCGAAAATGAAAACCAAAAAAAAAAATGAAAAAAAAATTTTTCGAAAATAAAAAATTCTAAAAAAACTAAAAAAAATTGAAATTTTTTATTTTTTTTATGTTCTTTTTGCGAAACGCGAAAAAGTAATTTTTTTTATTTTTAAAAAAAGTTTAACCCCCTAAAACTTTTTGGTTTTTGGGTGGATTACTTTTAAAACAATACGGATCTTCCTGTCATAGTACTTGATTTTTCCTGAAAATTTCATGTCGATTGGACAGACGGACGGACAGACGGACATTTTTAAAGTTTCTTATTTTTTCATGAAACACATTTGTATCCAAGTATTTTTTGTCTATCACGTTTTTAGGCGATTTTGGGAAATTCGAAACTACCGTATTATACTATTCTAGCGCAGGCGCTGTGAATAGTATAATAAAGTGGGTGAGACAATTATTGCCATGCTTATACATTTCATTTTTTATTGCTTAAAAAATTTATTCGTAATCACCTGACACTTTACTACATTATCAGTAAATATATCTTCATTCTAATGGGCAAAAAATAAATAAACTGCAGGAGCTTGAAAAACTATTATTGCTTTTTTAAACAGATTTAATACTCACAATATTGCCGAAGTACTGGCAATCATAGTTAAGAACGAACTTTAAAAAAAAAATAAGAAAATATTGTGTGAAAATATTTTAGCTGTTTTTAGGTAACAATTTTTCGTTTTTAGTAAGCCCTACGCACTCTTCATGTACGAATCGATTACAATCTCATATCGGCCTGGCGATTTTCTTCGAATAAAAAGCAAAACTCTCTGATTTCTTCGTTTTTTCTTCTTTTCTTGTGTTTTTTTTTAATGTCAGTTTTTTGTTGCCAACTCCTTCGCATGGCAATATTAGGAACAGCAATCTCAAAAAATTATCTTTTCGCTTCTTTATTGAGTGAAACAATATGGGCCAAGAAAGTGGATGTACGTGACTACCTTATTACGTTATTGCCCTGCAGGCATCATTTCGATATAACAGCTATACTGGCAGTGCCATCTAAAAAGTTTGAGAGGGGAGGCAATATTAGGATCCCACCCACCTTAATAAACTTATCTAGAAGTGGATAATACAAGTCCTCTAAAAATAAACTTTACCCTTTCAAGAACGCTTTGACATAAAGACTTGAAATTTTGACCAAACGTTTTTTACCATGTAGAAAAACTTTCTCAAAATTTCAAAACTCTGTCAAAGCGATCTTGAAATGTCGTAGTGTAAATTTGTTTGGCAAAGGACTTGCATGATTATGATCTAATCCGACTGTATCACGTCTTAGATATGAAGAATAAAGGTTTAAAAAAGAACAAGCCGTGAAGATATGTAATTCTACGCATTCCATTATATATTATTCACAGTAAATGGTATATTGCATTTTCCAAATACTTTTAAAAAAAATAATTAAAAAAAAAATAACAAAAAATACATCTTATATTTTTTTATTAAATTTTCTTTTTGCGAAAAACGAAAAAAAAAATTAAAAAAAAAAAAATTCAAAAATTTTCAATTTTTTTTTATTTTTTGGTAGAATTGATCTTCATAATTAAAGAACATTTTCCTGAAAAAATAACGTTAATCGGAATTTTCTTTCGGATTTTTCGATTTTTTAAAAAGTTTAACCCCCCATAACTTTTTTGTTTTTGGTGGGGTAACTTTCAAAAACAATAGGGATCTTCCCCTCATAGAACTTGATTTTTCCTGAAAATTTCAAGTCGGTCGGATAATTCGTTCTTGAGTTATCGTGTCTACAAAAATCGTGACATCGGACAGACAGACGGACAGACGGAAACTTAAAAAAAAGGCTGCTAATTCTTTCATGAAACAAATTTATATCCATAAATTTTTTGTCTAGGAAAATTTTAATTTTTTTTTGAAATTTCGAAACTACCGTATAATAGCTAGGTGCTGGGAATAATATAATAATTATCTTAAAGTAGTGAAAATTATAGAAACATATAACCAGCCAATAATTAAATCCTTATTTTTTTTTTTCAAATTAACTTCTAATTTCTTGAAATCATCATTCATTCAACTCATTATTGAGAAATGTAAAGAAAATGTAGGCGCAAAAATATCATCAGAATCATGTTATCTTGTCAACGGTATTTCTCAATCACATTATGAAGGCAAAGTGGATTCGACTGTTAAGTGGCAAAGAAATTATTTAATAATGGAAATGTAGACATGGTCATACACTGAAAAATATTTCGCTAAAAATTGATACTCCGTAGTATGGATTTTTTTTAGATAATATACACAATTTTGCTTTAATCAAGATGTAAAGACATCTTGGTTCTAATATACAACATTACAAATTATACTACACTTCCGCACATTAAATTCCGGACACCTAAAAAATTGACAATTTTTAAATTCAAATATTTCGAAAACTAATTAATGGATTTGACTGATTCTTTTTTTTGTTTAAAAGCTTAAACATTCTTTACTTTTGTTTGGAATGATTAATTTTTTTTTTCGTATTAACAGCAAAAAATAATGTACAACTATGTGTTTTACCCCATCTTCTAGGACTTGTATGGTACGCCACTGCAACTGTTTATCAAATTATTAAAGTCTTTCTTATTGCCGCAGTTTTAGTGAATATTTTCTTTTTTAATTTTTTACATTTTTACTTCTGGTTGAGGAGATATCAGGATTTTCCTGAAAGTTGTAATTTTTTCAGTTAACTTAAAAAGTACTACATGAATTTTTTGATACTGTGCTTTAAATTTGAATCTTAACCGAGTTACGTTTTTCTTCTAATCAAGTTTATCAAAAAAATAAATTGGGTTTGAAAAACTTGAGTCAGGCGGCAGTTCTTACTTGAGTGGCATTGCAAGAAGAATGGGCACAAATATCCCAACGGAATATAGTCACCCTCATTTAAAGCATGCCACTTCGTTTGAGGAAGGCTATTAGAGCTCGTGGTAGTAATACTAATTAATAATTTTGTTTTGTGTTAGTTTGTTATTGTGTTATTTTATTGCTTGAAGTTTTCATAAAAACGTTCATTTCAATTTTTTGCGGTTTTTATTTATTTTTTTTTTGTTAAGGGATATTTTTGTTCAATTTTTTAAGTGTCAATATAAAATTTCACTTAGTTAAGTACAATTTAAAATATTCCATTGTTTCTCATTAACTAAAACAACGATTTTCAAGGTGTCCGTTTTTTCTTTCTGGTTTAGGAGATATCAGCATTTTCCTGGAAGTTGTCATTTTTACAGTTAACTCAAAAATTACTAAATCAGCAGAGTTTTTTATTTGAAGCTCATGTCTTTTACTTCTTCTTCTACAGTTTCTTCATCCCGGTGCAACTTTCTATTGCCGTCTGACGGAGGCTTAACGGTGATTTCGCAGAACTGCCGCCGGACGGAGTGACCCTATTTTTTTTCTACTCAAGTTTTTTAAACACAATTTATGTTTTTGATAAACTTGATTAGAATTAAAACGTTACTCGTTTGGACTTTTTAAGTTAACTGAAAAAATTACAACTTTCAGGAAAATCCTGATATCACCTAAACCAGAAGTAAAAATGTAAAAAAATAAAAAAGTTAATATTCATTAAAACTGCGACAATAAGAAAGACTTTAATAATTATAATTTGATAAACAGTTGCAGTGGCGAGTCCTAGATATGGCAAAAAACATAGTTGTTCATTATTTGTTGCTGTTAATACGAAAAAAAATTAATGATTCTTAGAACAAACAAAAGTAGAGAATGTTTAAGCTTTAAAACAAAAAAAGAATCAGTCAAATCCATTACTTAGTTTTCGAAATATTTGAATTTAAAAAATGTAAATTTTTTAGGTGTCCGGAATTTAATGTGCGGCGGTGTATATGTATACATACCATTTTGTATAATATACAGTAGGACGGCTCGTTTTTTTAGAAATCGTGAAGGTAGTGCGGAAATTTTTACTTATTTAATAAATAGTTACCATGTAAAATTTGGGTTTCCTAAAATGTCATCTTTAGCCTCCCCACTTAGCCTAAATGTAGTAAAACACGTAAATGTTAAATTAGGTTATTATGCGATTTTTCTTATTTTTTAATAACCATTAGAGCTAGAGCATTTAAATTTGGTGTATATATTACTTTTATATGGTCAAATCAAAATAAAATATTGTTTGATAATTTTATAAGACTTAAGGGCTTTAAGGGAATACAAAACCTTCTAGTCCAAAAATTTTACTCAACTTTGTTGCACTGTGATATATTTACATCAATTTATGTCAAAATTTTATACAACAAAATTATGGGCCCATTTAGCAAAAAAAAAAATCATAGAACGATATTTTTATATCTTTTATAGTCAGCTCTTCTCTTTTTCACTGCAAGTAACCAAGTCACAATTTCAACACGGAAAAATTAACAATTTCGAAGAAAACTAAACCTTAAAGCGGTTGACATTTGCACATTCTTTTGACAAGTCTTGCCAGCCCAAAAGAAGAGCAAGTCCAAACCTCTTATGTGCCTACACTGATAAAAACATTTTTACACAGTCGACCGTGTAGACCTGAAATGTGTTAAATTGTGTAATTTTAACATTGTTTTTAGTAAAATTTACACATTTTAACTCGTTTCCGTGTCAATTCAGGTCTGCACGGTCGACTGTATAAGAATTTTTTCTACTGTGTATAAGAACACGCGAAATGCATGTGATTATAAGCTTATAAGATTCGTAAAATACAAAAAATGACTTTATATAGCTGGTAGTATTATAAAAGGCTTTAAATTCAATATTATTGGTTACTTATTTGATAAAAAAAATTAGCATGGGCACATTTACAAACTAATGGTTAATTGGACATGCTGCTGTCAAATTACCCTTCGTAAATCATAGTAGTCGCAAGAATTTTGACACCGTTAACAACGCAGTTTGCTCCTCCATGAATAAATTGAAAAGGAAAACACAATTTCGATCAAGTTGTGAGCATAAATCTACTTACATATTTGAAGTTATTCAAAAACGGGCTTGCTGAGATTGTTTTACTGCTTTGCTTTCTTTGCCACACTCTTAACTAACAGTAACAATAGATTTATCTGCAGTAATAAAATGCGAAATGTTATTTTTCTTACGATCCCTTTTGAAAATGACATTTAGCACACTCTTTTGTTCTTCAGAAAACGCCTTATATGACACTAGTTTGATATTTTTATATCAACCTAGTTTGATATTTATGTATGTAGGTTTGCCTAATTTCACGTATGTTGGTTTGCCTTCATTTACGTTGTAGATTCTACGAATTTAGCTCACCTCGTTTTATATGCCATTTTTCACCTTTCATCACAGCCTTTTATGTTTTTTTTTTTCAATCCAAATATTTCTGTTTTTCATGTCAAAAATAGAAACTATAGTTATAACCTTACTAGTTTGACCAACTTGGGATGTTTTCTTTATGTCTAGATTTTATAAAAAATAATTAATTTTTGATTTAGTTACCTTACATTTCATAAAAAACATCAAAATACACGGTCTTTTTTCTATGAAATCGTAAAACTACAATTTTACTGTTTTTTATGGGAACATATCTAAAGAAATTTAATTTAATTAGCAAACTGTTAATGTTGCCTTGATTTACACAAGAGGCTTGCATTATAGGCAACCCATTAAACAGCTAGGTACTATAATAATATATTGTATTTAAAATTTAAATATCAAGAAAACTAAAAGTAAAAGAAAATCATATTTTCTGTTTAACATACACAAATTTGTATGCTATTTTTTGCTTTGTATGCTTTGCTTTTCTCAAAAATTCTTGAATAAGTAATAAAAACTAGAAAATATTAAATTAAGAAACTTTATATTTTTTCAGGATCGTAGGAAAAATAGTGTACATAACTCGTTGGAAAGTGTAAACCTTCCAACTCGCGTGAAATATGTCACTTTCCACACTAATTATGTAATATACTATTTTTATAAAGGGCGATCAGTAACTGACACGCCAAAATATAAGAGGTTATTCTAAATCCAAAAATATAAAAAAGCTCCTATGAAGGATGGTCCGGAAATTATTCCTAAGGTTCTTCAAAAAATTAGTAAAATTGTACTAAAAATATGGTTCTTAATTAATAACCCTGGTGCCGTTTAAGCTAGAGCGAATAGGTTTTGCACGTATTAAACGTAGTATAATACTAGTATTAATAAGTGCAATCAGTTTATGTTAATTTATTTATTTTTTTTTAATTATTTATCCAAAGGTGTGTCTACCCAAGCAACAAAATAAGAAACAAAAACCACAAAGCTAGAAGTTTTTACTTAAACTAGAAAAAAATATCAATTTTTTACCAAAATTTTGTTACCCTTTGTTTAGAATGTCAAAAAATTGGTAAAAAATACCAAAATATTGACTAATTATCTGTCATTAAATAATTGTATACTAAAAGGTTAAATACGTTGGTAAAAATGTGCACTTAAGGTCCTAATTTTTGTTTTCAAATATTTTGCAACTTTTAGGTAACATATTTGGTAAAGACTTGGTCAAAATTTCTTATAAAATTACCTTATAATCTATATTACGACATGGTACAAAATAAGGTTATAAAATTGGTCTTAACGTCTAATTTTTATCACCAATTTTGTCTAATAAGAATTTGTGTTATGAAGAGCATATTGGAAAGAAATATATGGTAATTTCGACTCAATCTTTATCTTTAGGGTTAAAAAGCCGCTACAGTTGTTCCAACGGAATTTTAGTCCCTCTTGATGTAAACCTATAAGTACATAGTTTCCAAATAAAAGTACCTATTAGTTCATTTAAAAATAATTAAGTAATAATATCTAATAATGTTGACTTTGAAAACATTAAGTCGTTAAGGTCATGATAGGGCTTTGATATGGATATTGGATAAATTTTATAAGCGTGTTACACTGTCATTGGTCCAAACCAGTGTTGCCGATTTGCCACTGCAGTAATAAAATGCGAAATGTTATTTTTTTATACAGGGCGATCAGTAACTGACACGCCAAATGAGCCCTAAGGCTGTAAAAATTAGTAAAATTTTAGGTAACATATTTGGTAAAGACGTGGTCAAATTTTTTTATAAAATTACCTTCTAATCTACGTGTTACGCTGTCATTGTTCCAAACCAGTGTGTCGATTTGCCACTTAAAAAGAGCTTTGCCAGAAATTTGCCAGTAATCCTATTATAATTCATAGTTTAAGAAAAAGATAGAAAATGTACCATAATTCCTTGTCCAAATATTGGTATAATTTAACAAAAAATAGACTGCCCAGTAAAAATGGTAAAATGTTTTTTTATTATCAGATTCACTTTCAGCAACATCATAAACCCCAATATACCAAAAGAAAACTACCCCTCACCCCTCAGGGGGTGGAGTTAGATTTCTTAATTCTAAGATTCAGTTTTAGTGACTTTTAAAACCCCTATATACTATTTTTCACAAAACTACCCCCACCCCTTAGGGGGCAGAGATCTTTTTAATTCTAAGATATAGTTTTAGCGACTTTTAAAACCCCTATACATGGTGTATTTGAAATAGCGTAGGAAATTTTAACAGGTGATTCTATATGATAAAATATGACAAAAAGTTCCTATAAACATATGTCTAAAAATGTGTCATAAGGGAGCTACGCCCCTTTAAAAGTGGCTAAAAAAATCGGTTTTTATTTAATAACTCAGGAACCCTTTGAGATATATTAACGAGGTTTTGCACGTGAATTAATCCTAATAAGGCCCATCTTTGTATGTCATTTTCACGTACTTATTTAAACCAGGGGTGTGCGAAACGGGGGGCCTTATCAGTTTTTTGTCCCAAACTTTTTTCTGTGTAACTTTTTTGCAATTTTATTTTTGAAATATGATTCCTGAGTTCAAAATACATAAAAAAGGTACTCTTGTTGTAATACTGTAGGATTAACTGTTTTCGAGAAAAGTTCATTTGAAGGTGAAATTTCACGGTTCGAGGACGAAAAATTAAATACTAAAATGTCGAAAACCAAAATTTTAATGATGCAATGTTATTCTACATCAAAAACTAAGAAAAAAAGTTTCCATACATGTAGGTCGAAAAAACGCTTTTAAAGCTACCATAGCCCTTTAAAAATGGTGCATATTTAGGAGACCATAGCTCCATTAGGATTCATTTCTGGAAGTACCTGTATATGAGGTTTTTTTCTAAGTTTTTAATGTACATTCGCCCTAAATCATTAAAATTTTGGTTTTCAACATTTTAGTATTTAATTTTTCGTCCTCGAACCGTGGAATTTCACCTTCAAATGAATTTTACTCGAAAACGGTTAATCCTACAGTATTACAACAAGAGTACCTTTTTTATGTATTTTGACACAGAAAAAAGTTTGGGACAAAAAACTGATAAGCCCCCCTCCCCCCCCCCCGTTTCGCACACCCCTGGTTGAAATAAGTACATGAAAAGTCACAAAAAAACTGGCCTTGGTAGGATTAGTTGACGTGCAAAACCTCGTTGATATATCTCAAAGGGTTCCTGAGTTATTAAATAAAAACTAAAGGGGCGTAGCTCCCTTATGACTCATTTTTAGACATATATTTATAGGAACTTTTTGTCATATTTTATCATGTAGAATCACCTGTTAAAATTTCCTACGCTATTTCAAATACACCGTGTATACTATTTTTCACGAAAACTACCTCCACCCCTTACGGTTGGATTTTTTATTCTAAGATTCAGTTTTAGCCATTTTAAAAACCCCTATACACCAATTTTCAAAAGTCCAAACTACCCCCACCCCCGGGGATAGAGAGAAAAATGTTATTATCAGATTTAGTTTTGTCGACCCCAAAAACCCTTATATACCAATTTTGAAGAAAATATTGAAAACATTTAAAAATATTTACCTCCTCACTCCGGAGGGGGTGAAGTTAAAAAAAAATATTATTAGATTGAACCTCAAAAACCCCTATATAGCAATTTAAAAATTTTGGTAAAAAAATATTGTATTTTCCCCTTGGAATTTTTTAAAATGGGAAAGCAATAGAGGGGTTGTATTTGGGGCTATAAGGGTAAAATTTATATTCACCGCATATGCAGATTTAAGTTTCCCTGAGGTTAAATCAAATTGATCTAATTTGTAGAATTTTAATAGTTTGCTTCGTTTTGGAGTTATTTGTGGGGGGGGGGAGCATATTCTATTGGTGACTTTTATGCCCAACTTTAATTTGTTTTATATTCCATAAGTATTCTAATTTTCAAGTCGATAGATTGGGTCATTTCATTTCAACTAAACAGATGCCTTCTGGTTTGGGTCTACACATCACATATAAAAAAACATCACAGTAACATAATTGATTCTGTGCCAAATAGGACCCAAGGAAACTTTGACTTCTTTGATTTGCCTTATGTTTGTCCAAAAAGAGCCTGATTTTTTTTTCAGATTTTTTTTACATTTATTTTTGGAGTTATGGCCTTTTAAAGATGACAAAAATGCCCAATTTTTCTAAAACGTTTAATTTTTAAACGGCTGTATCTCTATAACGGTAAGATATAGAGACTTCAGACAAAGTGTATTTTAAAGTTTGTTAGTTGAAAGTTATTTTGATAATAAAGTAAATTTAAGTTTGGTGATTTTGGTGATAGTCACCAAAGTAACCCATTTTTACTCAAAATTTGATTTATTTTTCAAAAACATATGTTAATCTACAGACATTTCTCTAACAGTTACCCAAATTTCAAAATGGGACCGCCATATATTCGTCTTTGATAAATTTTTAAAAATATAGTAGCAACTCCATTTTTTATTTATTGGTAATATTATGACCAAAGTTTGATGTACGTTGTATGTTAACTTTACCTCAATCAAATTTAAACTAAAATTAACTTTTTTGCAAACGGAATTATAAGTTAATTGATTAATTTTTTTAATATAACTAGCCAAGACACCCGTTTTTCGCACGAAATTTTTAATAATTAGATTTTTATTAAAATTAAGCAAGGTATTATTTTTGCATTTTACAGAATATTTTAGACATTCATAATATTCTATAATTTGTTTAAATAAGCAATTAATTATAACTAGCCATATTTTGTAAAGCCTACTATGTTTACTAAACATTTTTTAATGACAAAAGAATCTAAAAAAAGCAAATTCTCATTAAGCATGCATAGCATACGTACGTTTGCTATATAAGCCAAATATCAGACAAATCGAAGAAGTCTGTGTTTAAAATTGAATATTTTATGCTTCATTTGCCATGGAATGAGCCCAAACGTTTTCAACTGGAATTGTTTTTGGTAATTGTGAGGTGAAGTAAGGGGGTCAAAAAAATCCTAGCTGAATTGTTTGAATAAGGAACCTATATTTAAAATTTGAAGTCTTTAGCTCAAAGCGTTCTGAAGTTATAGTGATCACAAATTGGACAGACAGATATACAGATTGACCGACACAGAGATTTCTATTGGTAAACTATTGGTTTTTGTATATTAAACGACGAGAAAATAAAAAAAAATTACTAACGCAGAAGAGGTAAGGTAAGTAAAATTTAAATTAGATTTCCCATGCGAAGATTGGGTATCACAGCTAGTACATATGTATATAAACTCAATTTAGGGTGTTCCAAAACATATTATGTAAGTATCTTATTAATGCATTAAAGGAACTGATGTTAGTTTGATTAATTCCTAAAACTAAATTCCCGTGTGTATACCAGACGTAGTAAAAAATGTTGCAGATAAATATAAAATAATTATCAAATATATCAGCATTTAGATTTCAAAAATACAGGGTAGTATTATTAAACTCTGCGTTAAAAAGTGGTTGGAAAATGAAATTTTGACTGACATTTATATCTTTAATATTTTGCCCAAAGCAATCCCATGGTCGTCCCATTATGAATTTCGGCACATGGTTAGAGAAAGATCTACAGATTATTGTATCTTTTTATTAAAAAAATCAAAGATGGCGTATTCTGAGATAATCGTCACCAAACATTGGCGACTTTGGTGACCATCACCAATATCACTAAATTTTACATATGTTTAAAGCATATTAAAACACAACCAAAAAGCTTTAAAATATATATTTTTTTTAATCTGTATCTTTTAGCGTTACTAAGATAGAGCTGTTTAAAAACAGGCTGTTTTAGAGACTTTGCATTTTTGGCCAATTTCAAAAGGCCGTAATGCCATAAATAATGGCCAAAAAAATCTGAAAATTAAAAGTTCTTATTAAGCATACGTATAGCAAGTATACCAAAAATTATTAAAATCGAAGAAGTCGATGTCCAAAATTGCCCTTTTAGGGTCCTATTTGGCGTGGAATGAGCCACGGTTTCTGATTTTTTTTTATCTGAGAATATACAATAAGCTAAAGCCCTATACCACTATTCAGGTGAAACTCGGTGGAACTTTTTACTTTTGCCTACGCAAAATAAGTTTTCTTAAAAATATTTCATAAATAACAAGGTTTTATCTCTATCCCAATTAAAATGGGACAAACAAGAAAATAGGTTTGATAAATATGGTTCATAATTACAGCCCTCAAAAACCCCCCTATTAAACTGGTATAATGCCCGCCGTTGAAGTCGTATATTAGCGAAGAGTATAAAAATTAACGTACACAGTAGGGAGAAAATGCAATATTTATGCATTTATAGGTTAGGACTGAATTGGTACATATTAATATATTACAAAGTTTGTGTATATGTTTTAAAACGGACTTGTTTTAATTTTTATGTTCTGTAAGATATATTGTAACATTTTAAGAATGTTTCAGACAAATAGGCTGTCAGTAAGAATAAATGGGTTTATTTTCATTACTGCTGGTTTGGAATAAAGTAGAGCGCAAGTTTATGGTAATTTAATAAATTTAACGATTTGGTACTAAAAATGGTACGGTACACAATTTATTGCTTAACTGCACAAATTCAGAGTTTTATTTACGCATTTTGGGCAATATACTTTTATATTTTTAACCGGAACAAGTACATTGGACGATACAGAAATGTGCTACATAATTAAAAATGAAGGGCTTCGGAATAAGGTCCCATGCCTCATTAAATCTATACATGTAAAGGAAGGAAATTTTTAATTTTAAACAAAATTATAAAAATGTTAATTTATTATTCCATCAATCTATTTTCTAATCATCGTACAGAGTGATATTGGTAGACTGACAGTTTCGGGCTGCTGGCCCTCTTCAGTACCAAGAGTCAACTATGCACGCTGATTAAGAAAACGGTTTTAGACTTTATTCGCAAAAGGAATATAGCCATTAAATTGATGTAAACAACATTTAATGACAATTAAAACGAATTTTTACTTTTTAAAATCGGTTCACTAGTTTGGAAGATATTGGACCAGAAAAAAACTCATGACAATTATTCTTTCAAAAATCTTTTACATAGATGTATATTACGTAAATATAATAAATATACATATTTTCAATAATATTGATCAATGATCATGTAATGTCAGAATTACATAATATACCTATTTTTTTTAGTACATGTATAATATTTTCGAAAAAATTAAATTCATGCTTTTCTTTCTGGTCCAATATATTCTGAAATACTAAACCGATTTTAAAAATTAAAACCTTGTTTTAATTGTTATTTAAATTTTGTTTAAAATAATATGTAATAAGGCGTATCTCAGATTTTATCAATAGTTCTTTTAATCAAAAAATTAAATATATGAGCATAATTACAATGATATGATATTAAATATTTCGAGAAAACTTGCAACGATTTTGAAAAATTTAATATCTTCATAATCAGCATAAAAAGAGCTTTTAAATGAGCTATTACATGTCCTACATTATTTTTTTCTAAATGCCATTTTTGCAAAATTACAAATTTTAAAAAATTCACCTATTTGTGGCCCATTATCTCGAGATTCAGTAAACCAATTTTCCATTGTAAATTACCAATATATTCAGCATGAAAAAATCTTTAAACATCGTCGCCTTTCATACGAAGGAGCGTATCTCACTTTGTCAATAGCAGCGTTTTCAAAATATTACATCAGAGTTGACGTTAAAGCATTGCTATTGACAAAGAGATACGCTCCTTCGTATTCAAGGCGACGACATGTACTATTTTCTTGGATCCTTAACAACCCCAGCATAGATATTCCTAACTTATACGTTAAAAAAGTACACAAAATCAAATTAAAAAAAAACGCCAGATAGATTTTTTTAATGTTTACCCATAACATTCCTAGGGGCATGCCTAATTGATTTAAAAAAAAAAATTGGTTTGTCGAATCAAAAAGCCTATTTGTGTAATGCATAAGCGCATAAGATTAGTTAATAGACGATAGAAGAAGAAGAGGACGAACATACAGGGTGATCAATAAGAGGTGATTCTGGATGCAAAAATATCAACAAAAAAAACGTTCCTATAAAGGTTAGTGCGCAAATAAGCCCTAAGAGAGCTACGCTCCATTAAAATTGTAATAAAAATAAGGTTTTTAATTAATAACTCTAGTACCCTTTAAGCCAGAGCGACAATCTTTTGGATTTATACTAGTATTAATAAGGGCAATAAGTTTATGTTATTTTTTTTTTTAATTTATCCAGAGGTGTCCCTAGACGGAAAAATGTATTAGGCTTAACACGTTTTTACCCCAAACTTGTTTATTTGTACGTTTTTTTGTTTTTTTTTGTAAGAAATATGGATTCCTTGAGTAAAAATATATAAAAAATGTCATATAGTGTCACACTGTAGGAGCAACCGTTTAAAAAAAATGCAATTAAGAGGAAGTAACATTTTGTGCCACCAAAAACGTTACTTTTTAAAAGGCTATTACTCCTTTAATATTAAATTTAGGTGTTTTGGTGAAGAATACTTTTTTTTTCAGTTTTAAATGGAGAATCACCCTGCAGCATTAAAATTTTATTGATGCTTTTTTTTGTTCCCCATTCAATATGTCATCTTCGAAGGGCCGTAGCTCCCTTAGGGCTCATTTACGGACCAACCTTTATAAAAGCTTTTTTCATATTTTTGGATGTAGAATCACCTCTCAAATTTTGGCATGGCAGTTACTGATCACCCTGTATGCAAATTATGTCATTATGATCCAAAAAAGTTAGTAAGATTCGTGAAAAATAAGTTTTATTAATAACACTTTAGGGAACGTTCAAGTATTACGTAACGCAAAATTTGGCCATTTTTGACACCCACCTCCCCCCCTTGTAACGCGGCGTAACATTTTCGAGACCCCCCACCACCCCCCATTTGTTACGTAACATTTTTTTACAAAAAGTTGAGAAATTGAAAAGAAATTTAGCTTTATGGTTTAAACCGGTTTTTAACCGGTTATTGCTTCCATGTTTTAACACAAAACCGGTCTGATGTAATTTCAGCAACCGGTTAACCGAAAACCGGTTATTGGCTATGGTTTTCCATCTATAATTTATTTTTGTTTAGAGGATTTAGTAGAGTACAATTTTTTTAATTGTTACGTAGCATTTTTACTGATACCCACCCCAACTCTGTAACGCAGCGTAACGTTTTCGAGACCCCCACCCCCCTATCGCGTTACGTAATACTTGAACGCTCCCTTACTCCCTTACGTTGTTTTTTTTCTAATCATTGATTCTCCATTGATTAGATGAATTATTATTTTGAGGCCTTTTAATCAAAAATCTTACCCAATTTTTTTTACTGCAGTGTACCTCATAAACTAAATTTTTATTGTATTTTGCTTTACCATTTTTATTAAAAGTAATTATCTAGTATTTGTATAAGCGAAAACCACGTATTTTAATACAATCGGGACACCATCTGAATACCATTAGCATGAATTATATTATTTTTTGCAAACCACACACATCGTGGCTGATCTAAATTAAATTTTACATAATCCAGGAGTCATCTAAAACTCTTAACGCAGTCAAAGAAAACACAAAGCCTTCCTGTAATTAAGTTCAAAGCTTTTCTTGATTTTTATCGGATGTGTAGAAAAATGGTTTCGACTATGTGATAATAAATAGTTTAAACAAATGCTTAATAAGCAACAGTTGCTTTATGCATTATTAAGTCATGCGCTGATCCAGGGGAGCGGGAACTGACTTCTATCCTATCCGCCCCTAAACCAAATAGCTGTTTTACTTGTTCTTTGTCCCGACAGCGTTTTATTAACATTAATTATACACTATAGGTTTTTAGAGTTTAAAATTTTTTTTCGACAAACCAAAATTTTTCTTTATGAATCGATTAGGCATGCCCCTAGGATCATTTTAGGTGAAAATCTATCTGTTGCTTTTTTTTAATTTGATTTTTTGTGCGTTTTTAACGTATAAATTCGGACTATCTATGCTGGAGTTGTTAAGGATCCAAAAAAATAGGACGTTATGTCATTTTAATTTTTTTTTCAGGTTTAATACAATGGTAATTTCGAATCAAAAATCGATTTACTGAAATTTGAGATAATAGAGCACAAATAGTTAAATTATTTTAAAATTTGTAATTTTGCAAAAATAGGTATTCAGAAAAAAGTAATATACACGGAAAAAAAAATTATAGCTAGGAGCGCTATAACACACATACCAAGCAAATTATAATCGCTTATTATATAAATACAAGGCTTTCTCTTACAATTATGGCAGTCAGTGTAAAAATTTATATGAAATACTTTAATTGTTTAGTGAATAATAAAATATAACAAATAGTATGGCATTTATAGCTTAAATAGATTTAATTATTGTCCGTGCTAATAATTTTTATAATATAATAAAATTTCTGTAAATTTATAATAGTGCCTGTAATAAATATAATCGTGTCTGTAATATATATAATCGTTTCCAATTTATTTTTAACATTATTAGTTATTGTGTCCCTTATAATCTATAGCTTAAATCACTATAATTTGCCACTGTTACCAAATATCTTATAATGTATAGCGCAGAGCCCACTAATTTCTTTCCGTGTAAGACATGTTGAAGTAATTTTTTTTTAAATCGCTGCAAGCGTTCATGAAATATTTGACCTTATCATTGTAATTATGGTCATATATTTAAATTTTTTCTAAAAAATACTACTGGCAAAATCTGAGATATGTCTTATTACATATCATTTTAAACAACATTTAATGACAAAAAAAATTATTTTTTAAAATTTTAGTAGTTTGGAAGATATTGGACCAGAAAAAAAATCATGACAATTATTCTTTCAAAAATCTTATACATGGGTATATTACGTAATTATAATAAATATACATATTTTAATTATTATTCATCATGTAATGTCCGAATTACATAATATACCTACGTAGGTATAACTACATGTATAATATTTTCGAAAAAAATAAATTCATGCTTTTCTTTCTGGTCCAATATATTCTAAAATATTAAACCGATTTTAAAAAGTATAACGTAGTTTTAATTATCATTAAATTACAAGGCGAATCTCAGATTTTACCAATGTTTTTATCACAAAAATTAAATATATGAGCATAATTACAATTATATAAACTTTTTTATTATTTTAATTTAATATTAATATTTCGAGGAAAATTGCAACGATATTGAAAAATTTAAAACCATCATAATGTATAAAAAGAGCAGCTTTCAAATGTTTAGAGTCGCTGATTGCGAATCTGGTGCCAGTTTTCCAAAATTCAAAATAGCAAATCCAATTTGGCGGATTAAATTCTCCAAAAAACTTTAAAAAATCTAATCCGCCATATTGGATCCGCCATTTTAATTTTAGAAAACTGACACCAGATTCGTAATCAGCGACCCCAAAAACCGCCGAGTAACAATTTTCAAGCAAATCCGAGGAACTTTAAAAATCTAATTCGCCATATTGGATCTGCCATTTTAAACGCTAACTTTGAAATTCTGACCTCGGATTCAGATTCAGCGACCCAAAAACATACAATATGATAATATCATGTTTTTTCAAAAAAAAAAAAAAATCAGCACATTTTTGGCACGAACACTTTATTTACACTGCACTGTGAAGGGGTTAATCGGAATTTTTTTCAGAATTTTTCGATTTTTTTAAAAGTTTAACCCCTCATAACTTTTTTGTTTTTGGGCGATTACTTTTAAAAACAATAGGGATCTTCCCCTCATAGAACTTGATTTTTCCTGAAAATTTCAATACGATCGGATTATTTGTCTTGAGTTATCGTGTCTACAAAAATCGTGACATCAGACAGACGGACGGACGGACGGACATATAAAAAAAAGTTGCTTGTTTTTTCATGAAACAAATTTATATCCAAGAATTTTTTGTCTATGACGATTTTTGATTTTTTTTGAAAATTCGTACTACCGTATAATTTTATTCTAGCGCTGGCGCTGTGAATAATATAATAATAGCCTACTATGTAACTAATAATATTAATCTGAAACCATCTATAGAGTACCTATTCTAAATCCAGATAAATAATAATAATTCTATCGTATTCTCAGATATTGTATGTCTACCTTCCAGGACGCTAATAAATATAAGCGTAAATAACTCTGCCGCTGCGCCTGACAGCTTCTCCATAGGAAAAGTCGAGTCGCAGGTGCGCTATTTAAATTGCAAATTGCGCGTAGTTTTTAACGTCCCCCTTCATTTGAGGCTCTCATTGTAATTGCTTCGCCATGTATAGTCTAATAATCTCTAACTTAAAGATTTAAAAAAATGATAATCAGCAACATCAACAGTAATCGGAATAAACTCAGTTATGACTCATCAACGTTGAAAATAAACACAGAAACATAGGCTTACGGAATAATTTTGCCGAATTATGAGGGAAATTTTTATAAAAGTCACTAAATCGAAACATTTGACGACTAATTTGTTACACACAACAATATTGACTATACATATTAACTATAAATATGTATATATATATATATATATATATATATATATATATATATATATATATATATATATATATATCGGTGATTTTCGAAGAAAAAACCGATATTCTATTTTTATCTTTTATGAATACGAAAGTTTTTAATTTTTATCAGCAGTCATCGGCGAATTTCCAGTGCTCGCATAGGCGCCGCGTCGATTCTATCGTTGACGCGAGGTTTTAAATATTTACATTTTTATTTTCTTCGAAAAACACCGATATATTTACATATTTATAGTTAATATGTATATTCAATATTGTTGTGTGTAACCGATTAGTCGTCAAATGTTTCGATTTAGTGACCTTTATAAAAATTTCCCTCATAATTCGGCAAAATTATTCCGTAAGCCTATGTTTCTGTGTTTATTTTCAACGTTGATGAGTCATAACTGAATTTATTCCGATTAATGCTTATCAGTCACTATCAAACTTCCTACACACAGACAAATTATTACGTAATATTTAGATTAAGTGGCTCAAAACTTTCTATATCCTCAAGTATGTTAAATACTTACATCAAATGTTTTGCTTGACTGAAACTGAATACGTATCTTACTTAGACTAATCAAACAAGTAAAATTGCTTGTTTTAAATAATAAAATGTCTTGTATTGAGTTTTATAGAAACTTAAACGAAAAATGACGAGTAGATATTTATACCAAGTTGTAAAATACTAAAAATAATATAAATAGTACTTACACTAATTTCTTAAAAGCATATACTAATTGAACTTGAAACAAATTATTGAATTGTTTAAAATTAGTTAATTTTGTTTATGTCAAGTATTTTTATACTTCCAACAAGCATTTATCACAAGTATCACAAATTCTTTATATATTTTCTCTCTGAGTAGACTGGTTTTAGGTACGCTGTTATAAAAAACGAGTATAGACCAGTAGGATTCAGTAGATTCCGATTGGTTTTCTACTGGTCTCTACTAGTCTCTACTGGTCTCTACTTGTGTTTTTTTAACAGGGTAGCTATTCATCCCACCATATTCCTATCCATTTTTTCTATTTCCTTAGACTCTATCTAACTGTATTCTTTATTATTTTGTGAGCAGATTTCATTCTTTAAGTATCTCTTATGTCTTAGTATATAGTAAGACATATGTAATCCATTATTTACCTTTCTTCTACTATTATAATACTATACTATTACTATACTTCCCATAAGATAAGCGTTTCCCCCATTATTTTTAGTAACGCCTCGAGTAACACTCTCGTTTGTAACTCCACCTAATCATTTTATCTTTAACTATAGCACCACATTTCAAATGACTATTAGTTTCATATCTGCCATTCCTATTTTTTCGTAACCATAGAGAACAGTACTCCAGACGAAGGATTTCAAGATACTTTCTATTATTATAATCTATGTATATTCGAAAAATAAGAAATCGGCCTCTGTTGCTAATTTCTAATTTAAAAATATGCTTTAGGATTTATATGGTCTAATTGCCCACTTTTTGGCTTTTTACCCCTTGTAACGAAAACACTTCACGTGATGGGAGAAAATCGGTATCATTTTAGTATTAAGCAGATCGTATTAGGAAAGATATGTCTGGTTTAAGCAATATTTTTTTATTTTATTTTTTTTTTGTGTTTCAGTGTAATAATTTCTTATGTTTATTTTATTATTGTATTTATATCGTAAATAAATAAATTAATTTATTCAAAATTTTTAGGCATCTATTTAATAATACCGGCTTAAATCGTTATATTCCAGTCAAATAATAAATGTAAATTGCAATAAATGAACACGGGCTGATATTTTAAAGGGTAGTAGTGGATGGTAACAGAACACTCCTGTTAGTTTTTCACCGGGTGATTTGCGTAAGGGGTGTCCGCTATCTTGCATAGTGAGTCGCGTTTGTGGCGCAGTGGAACCGGAGTGATGCTCTTGATAAATTACTCAGGGTTCAAATCCAGCTAGCAGCATATAAGCTATTTTGTTTTTTTTTTAAGTGTTTTCCTATTATAACACGGTTTAACATGAAATGTTTTTTTTCTAAAAAAAATATTTATAAAAATTCTATAAAAAAATTGTACAAAAATAATAAATAAAAAATAAAAATTCATACACTTCTTTTTATATAAAAGAATATAAAAAATTATAAATTTTATACTTTTAAGATTGTTTTATTACTTTTGCTACTAGTACTATAGTTACTAATTAAAAAAAAACTTTCATAAATAGGTATTGTTAAATACCTATTATATTATATTATATTATATTATATTATATTATATTATATTATATTATATTATATTATACTATACTATACTATACTATACTATACTATACTATACTATACTATACTATACTATACTATACTATACTATACTATACTATACTATACTATACTATACTATACTATACTATACTATACTATACTATACTATACTATACTATACTATACTATACTATACTATACTATACTATACTATACTATACTATACTATACTATATTATATTATAGTATATTATATTATATTATATTATACTATACTGTACTGTACTATACTATACTATACTAAGTTACTTTGAATGTGAAAATTCACGTTTCAAGGACGGAAAATTAAATACTAAAATGTTGAAAACCACAATTTCATTGATGCAGGGTAAATAAACATCAAAAACTAAGAAAAAACCTCATATACAAATACTTCCAAAAATCAATTCAAATTTATTTTACGGCATTTGGTCTACGTTGGGCAGTACTCTGATTTGTTACAACGCAACGGTCACGATCGTCAATTGTTATGTCTTTGTCCAGTTGTTTGACATGTAACCCATATGTAAATTAATGTTTAGGTTCGTTGAAAGCTTTTGTCAAAGTTTTTGCTTTTTTGTATTAGATACGTATATCTAAACAAATTTTTGTTAAAAGCTGTAAACTTAATCTATAGTTCATTTGTTTTTTATTTGTATTTTATATAGTTTTCAAAAAAATTGTATCTAAGTAATATCTAAATTCTATCAATTGGCACCTGGATGGAATGTGAAAAAATCAAGGTCGTCTATAGTTTACACGTAAAAGAGCTTAGCAGGGTAAGCATGTAAAAAGTGCCCCAGCCCGATATGAGCCGAGTATTTGAGCAGAAGGTAGCTCCCATAGAGGTCAGTTGATTCCTAGACTTTCAGCCCCCAACAATCCCCAGGGGGGTCAGAATTTTTTTTTTTTTACTTCGACACGAACTATTTTTTTTTCGGTTTGTAACGCATAATAAGGATAGTCTATAAAAAAATGTTGTCAATTTGCGATAATTCTAACCTATAAAAATATTTTTTTTTGAAGGACCCAAAAGGGCCATTTTTGGCAGAACACAACCGCCAATTTTTTTATGTTATGATTCGTATTCGATCTAAATAATATCAAAAATTAAATTTTTTTCATATGTTAGAACAGTTTAAAAAAAAATAAAAACTGCGTCAGATACGCATTTGGTCGTGTACCGTATTTATTTAAACTCATTTAAACTACAACGTAAAGTATGAAAATTTTTAAGAATATTATTTAGAATAATCCATTTATTATACTATTCACAGCGCGTATCGCTAGAATAGTATTATACGGTAGTTTCGAATTTACCAAAATCTCCAAAAAACGCCCTAGGCAAAAAGTTCTTTAATAGAAATTTGTTTCATGAAAAAATAAGAAACTCTGAAAATTTTCGTCTGTGTGTCTGTCTGTCCGTCCGATTTCACTTTTTGTTTACACGATAAGTCAAGAACGAATAATCCGATCGACTTGAAATTATTAGGAAAAAACAAGTTCTATGAGTGGAAGATCTCTATTGTTTTTGAAAATAATACCCCCAAAAACAAAAAAGCTATGGTGGGTTAACTTTTAAAAAAAAGTGAAAATTGAAAATTTTTATTTTTTTCGTTTTTTGAAAAACAAAATTTAAATATTTAAAAAAAAAAAATAATCACTTTTGTTCATAACTGTTTTCTTTTTTTATAACTTTTTTTAAAATTCTCGTTTTGCACATTTTTTAAATTTTTTTGCAAAATAAGTTGTTAAATAAAGTTATAAAAAAAGTTTTTAAAAACAAGTTTTAAAAAAATAAAAAAAATAATTGAAAAAAAATTGTGTTCATAAAAAAGTTATTTTTTTAATTATTTTTTTTAAATGAAAAATAAAAAAAAAATCAAAAAAATGTTTAAAAAAAATAAAAAAATTCATTGTTTTTTAAGTAATATCTCTAATTATAATTATTTTGACATAAAAACAATATAATTATAATTTTAATTCAAAATTAAAATTAAGAGTAAAAAAATTGCGGATTATTCTAAGATTAACCCTTTAAGGACGGTTGATGGATATATCCGACACTGCATAACTTGAGCCACAGACGACTGTCGGATATATCCAACATGAGGTCTAACATTGTCCTTGGGCTCTGATGTGGGTTTATGCATCATTCCTTGTTTCAATGATTCAAATCAAATTTTTAGATTAGGGAACGTTCAAGTATTACGTAACGCAAAATGTACCAATATTCATACACTTCATACCTCGGTTCTCGCGTTATTCAAGGCTGTAGAGATTTTATATTTTGGCTACCCCCCCTAACACACTCCCTATTAGGGAGGGTAGCCAAAATATGAAATCTTTATAAACTATAATAACGCGAGAACCGGGGTATGAAGTGTATGAATTTTGGTACAATTTGCGTTACGTAATACTTGAACGTTCCCTTAGGTTGTGGTATGCTTATTCTTAATAGAATTAAACGATTTAAACGATTTCGTATAAGTTTTATTTGCAATATCTGTCAACTATCCTTCCAGTCCTGCAATTTTCGTCGTCTGCTCGTGAAAAAAAAAATCCGTCCCTAAAGGTTTAAAGAACTCTTAGGACACCGTGTTACGCGTTTGTATAATTAAACTTGTTTCAAGACCGTCGCAGGTTATTTTTAGAATGTAAAAGTGCATTTAATAACGCAGAGCAACAATAATAATAAATTATTTTTATATATCCATAATATAGTTCATTATTTTATACTGAAAGTTCTACGTTCTTATTACTGTCTTTTCTCCTCGTTTAATTATGAGAGGGATATTACACGGAAAAATATTATTATTTTTCACTGTTAAATTATCAATTTTAAACTCTTACAAGATGCAGATTGAAAGAGGCTTGATCGTAACTCGAAATATTGGGTAAATCTTGCAACGGCGTAGATGAGGGGAGGGGGGGGGGTAATGGGGGGTAATTACCCCCCCCAAAGGGTTGGGCGCCAATTTTTTTTGATGCAAAGGCGCCAAGTTTGGAAGAAACCGCCAGGGACAAATCTTTTTTCCTTGAGGGCATTTTTCTGGGCGTCATGTTTTTTTCTTGCCAAGGCGCCAAGTTTTGCTTAAAACCGTCAGGGACAAAGCTTTTTTTTTTTGAGGGTGTTTTTTCTTTTTCTAGGGGTGCCAAATTTAAGGCTTGCTTCAGGGCGCCGAAAAAAGGAAAAAAGCCGGCACTGGGTATTATCCCTCCCCTTGGATCAAATAAAATACTCTGCCCAGTAAAAGAGCTTTCCCATTTTTCACCTCCGCGCGTGAAATGGATTTTTTATTATCAGATTCACATCATCATCAGTAGTTTGTTTGGATTTTTAAGAGTGGGGATATGAGAGACTTAACACATTTTGGCCCCAAACTTTTTTATGTGTATGTGTTTTGAATTTTTTATTAAAAAAATATATTCCTTGAGTAAAAATACATAAAAAATGTCATATAGTGTAACACTAGGAGCAACCGTTTTCAAATAAAAGCAAATGAATAGTCCAAGAGCTCGCATCGAAAATGTGCAACATTTTTCTGAAGGCTAATATTTTCAGATTAGGTTACATTTTAGTGCTGGGACGCTCGCAAAGGCCCCAGCGCCAGGTGTCCCGGTACCGGAAGTACTGACTCTACACTAACTTTCCATCACTAAGATGTAACCTAATCTGAAAATATTAGCCTTCATAAAATTCTTACACATTTTTGACGCCAGCTCTTGGACTAGTCGGAGAGCTGGCGTCGAAAATGTGCAAAAGTGTTCTGAAGGCTAATATTTTCAGTTTAGGTTACATTTTAGTGATAGAAAGTTACTGTAGTCAGCACTTCCGGTACCGGGACACCTGGCGCTGGGACGCTCGCAAAGGTCCCAGCATCAGGTGTTCCGGAAGTGCTGACTCTACAGTAACTTTCCATCACTAAAATGTAACCTAATCTGAAAATATTAGCCTTCAGAAAACCCTTGCACATTTTCGACGCCAGCTCTCCCACTATAATAGGAAGTAACATTTTGTGCCATCAAAAACGTTACTTTTTAGAAGGCTATTACTCGTTTAATATTAAATTTAAGTGTTTTGCTGAAGGATACTTTTTTTCTTAGTTTTAAGTGAAGAATCATCCTGCAGCATTAAAATTTTTTGATGCTTTTTTTTGTTCCCCATCTTCGAAGGGCCGTAGCTCCCTTAGGGCTCATTTCCGGACCAACCTTTATAGAAACTTTTTTTCATATTTTTGGATGTAAAGTCACCCTGTATATCATACCAAAAAAGTTTAAAAAAATAGTTTTTTTTTGTTTTGAAATAATTTGTAAAAGGGGTTTTTTACGAATATTATTAAAAAATTACTATTTTTTTCCGAAAAATTATTTTTCAAAATATTTTCGAAAGAAACTAAAAAAAAATCATATGTATAATAAATAAAATATAATTATTTTTTTTTAAACATGTAAGTCTTTAAAAATTGAACAAGCAAATGTCGCATTTTTCCTCTGTAGATCGACAAAAATCCTGTAAATGCCGCAAATTGGGTACTCAAAAGCGCCCTTTTGGCCCTTAATATATGCTTTTTAATAATTTTAATGAACAAAAAATTAAATTCTAAAAAATTATTTTTCCAAAATTTTGGATTTGCCGCGTTTCTTAGGAGGTCAAAATTCTACCCCGTGACACGTGAAAAATTTACACCCAGAAATTTATTTCTATGTTATTTTATTGTAAGTTATATATGTGAATTACGAGTGTTAATATCATTCACACAAATGTAAAAATTACACGGAAAAAAATTATATCTAAGAGCACAATAAGGCATATACCAAGCAAATTAATTATGGCACTCAGTGTAAAAAATTATATGAAATACTTTGTTTAGTGAATAATAAAATATAATAAATAGTATGATATTTATAGCTTAAATAGATTTAATTATTATCCATGTTAAAAATTTTTATAATATAATAAAATTTCTTTAAATTTATAATAGTGCCTGTGATAAATATAATCGTTTCTGTAATAAATATAATAGTTTATAATTTATTTTTAACATTATTAGTTATCGTGTCCCATATAATTTATAGCGCAGAGCTCACTAACTTCTTTCCGTTTAACACTCGTTTTTTTTTACCACTCGTGAAATGTTTTTTACTACCATGCCAGTTTTTACTGTGTACTACACAGTGTGTAGTTCTAGTTTTTTTTTTAATATTGTTGGTCTGTAAATTTACATTATAAGAGAAAAACTGTAATTGAATAAGTGGTTTTTTAATAAATTTCAGTCTAAGATTAATGTAATTCATGGTAATCATAGGTTACGTGTTTAATAATCATCATTATCCAACTTGTACTGTAATTTTAATCAATTAATTTAATTGGATTTTTTCTTGTACTTTATTAAATTTATAAAATACCCACTGTGTTAGTATTGATTTTTTCTCTACATGAAACCTTTTATAAGTTATATTTTAACATGACTTTTTATCAATCGATAAGTGGACTTTTGGAGAGTTTTTATCTTTGCAATTTATTTTAATATTAATTTCACGTTTAGGCGCCAATTAAATCATATTTTATAAGTTTTAATAGTTTTTAAAAATTTGTGATTGAAGTTGCGTTCCTTACGCCAGCGGCAACAAGTCTACGGCGCGATTTTGTAATTCATTTAACGATGTTTAGTCACAGCCAGACTATTTTATGTTAAAATGTGTTTGTAATGAAAATATTAATACTGCGAAACCATTCTCCATATTTAAATTGAATATGTGATGTTTGTGATGTAGTTTTGTAGGTTAACAACTTTTTTTTTTGAGGTTATGTTAATAAGAAATTATATTTCGTTGAAACGATTGGAGAGACTCGCTTCAAGTCTCTAATACCAGATACAAGTAGTATCTGGTTAAAAAGAACGAGAGTTCAAGACCATTAAGTCCTTTTGGGTCACTTTAATTTAGTGTCCAAAAAGACATTTTGAAGAAGAAGAAGAAGAAGAAGAAGAAGAAGAAGAAGAAGAAGAAGAAGAAGAAGAAGAAGAAGAAGAAGAAGAAGAAGAAGAAGAAGAAGAAGAAATTCTGATTCGTATCTTGTACACACAGATAAATGATTACTTAAATCAAGTACGTAATATTCAGATAAAGTTTGAAATCTTTCGGATTTTTTTTTGGTCCTTTGTTATTTGTAATAATTATTTATAATTATTATAATTGGAGGATGCTGGTAGTATACCCAGCTAACCTAAAATTTTTCATTTTGACATAGCCTTGAATAAAATCAATTGTTTTTTCGCGCTGGCTATTTCGCGACGATGCAACAGCCCTATAGCTATAACCTAAAAGTTGAACCCAAAACAACAAAAGTTAGTTTTTTATTGCTATATTTACATTCTGAACAATAAACGATTTATTTATTTTTCTACTACCTAATTAAGTGCTAGCTTACATATTATCTACCGTTGTCAGGGCTTGTTTACCTAGGCAACCAATAAAATGAGTGAACTCATTTATTATTAACCGTTCTTAAGCGTTGTTTATTAACGACGGTCAATAATGAAATATTTTTGAGACAACTACTAACTGTTTTCAACTTATTTGTCAAACTGACAGCTATGTCAAAATAATTTTTAAACTTTATTTTTAACTGATATTTGGAGTTACTAGCTTTAGGTAATAGAAAAAATAGTATATTCACCACGTATGCGAACTGTCTTAAGTGTTCTCGACTGATTTTTTACCTCTACTCCGTCTCAGCAAAAAAACTTCAGTCTCGAACACTAAAGACTTTTTCGCATACTAGGTGCATAATATACTATTTTTGTTTAAGATTTTATCTTAACCTTTACCTGGCACAGGGGGTACGTACGAACCCCACGCTGTTTCTCGTCGATTTTCGATATCTAAATCTTCGAAATCTAAACTCGTAACGACATCTATCCGTAGTCAAGGGGTACACTTTTATACCTATGCCACTAGGATAGCGCTGCGACGGTTCAGTTTGTCTGTGGAAGACCCATGAAAACTAATATTTTTCCTTTATAGTGATATAATAGAAGAAGACACACCTAAAATTTTAGCCCTTTTTATCAAAAAACAAAAAAGTTATGAATTTTTTTGTAAAAAACGTTTTTTTTTCAAGTTTTTCAAGTTTCCGATTTTTTTCTGAACGCTGATCTTGATTTTTCTAAACTCTGACTATTCCACCCTTTAAAGGGGTATCTGAAGATGATCTCTGATTTTTTTCTAAAAAAAAATAATCAATATTTCAAGTTTTACAAGGATATTTGTCACTGGGGTTCGTACGAACCCCACAGTGCCAGGTATGTTACTCAGGGGAGGTGTGCCAGGTAAAGGTTAAGGTAAATAAATAAAATCACTTTTTAAAGTAACAAAACAAAGTAACAAAAAACAAAGTTTATGTAAAACGGTGGTATTCTAATTAATAACAAAAATTGAAAAAAAAAAGAACGAGTTTAATTTTTTTTAAATAGAGATTCTGCCTTGGCTTCGATGTAATCTTTATCTCCATAAAACTGCTTACAAGTATATCTATAATGAACATCTCGCCATTTTTCTGCTGCAACTTTGTCGCATATAAATTATTGATGCAAATGATATGCTACCTAATCGTATAGTAATAAAAGGTAATCTTCAGCAGCCTACCTTGATTTGCAAAATGCAAATTTGTCAGGAAGAAATCGGTTGACTTTTTGTTTTTATTTTATACTCTTCGCATCTTTACCTAGGTGTATTAGATGGTGACCGAACAAAAGTTCGTGGTCGAAAGTTTGTCAAATAAAGTTCGCGAAAATACAGGGTGTTCCAGAACTCGCGTACCGAAATTTAAGAGGTGATTATACATCCAAAAATATGAAAAAAAGTTTCTATAAAGGTTGGTCCGGAAATGAGCCCTAAGGGAGCTACGGCCCTTCGAAGATGACGTATTGAATGGGGAACAAACAAAAGCACCAATAAAATTTTAATGCTGCAGGGTGATTCTTCATTTAAAACTGAGCAAAAAAGTATTATACACCAAAACACCTAAATTTAATATTTAAGGAGTAATAGCCTTTTAAAAAGTAACGTTTTTGGTGGCACAAAATGTTACTTCCTCTTAATTGCATTTTTTTTTGATAACGGTTGCTCCTACAGTGTTACACTATATGATATTTTATATGTATTTTTACTCTAGAAATCTATATTTTTTACAACAAATCCAAAAAACATACACATAGAAAAGTTTGGGGCAAAAATGTTTTAAGCCTCATATATGTTGTCCGTCTGGGCACGCCTCTGGATAAATTAAAAAAATAAATTAACATAAACTTATTGCCCTTATTAATACTAGTATACATGCAAAAGCTCGCCGCTCTAGCTTAAACGGTACCCGAGTTATTAATTAAAATCTATTTTTATTACAATTTTAAAGGGCCCTAGATCCCTTAGGGCTCATTTCCGGACTTTATAGAAACTTTTTTTCATATTTTTGGATGTAGAATCACCTCTTAAATTTCGGTACGCGAGTTCTGGAACACCCTGTATTTTATAGCAAAAATTTTATATCGCGAGACAAAAGGTCGTACGACAAAACATTGTAAGAAATTATATCGCGAAAAAGTTTGCAACATTGTGTATGATTAAGGTCAATGCATATGAAGAAGTTTTTTGACGTATTTTTTGTTTTGTTTTTTTTTGGGGGGGGTGGGGGACTATGTCCAGCATTGATTTAAGAAAATTAGACTTTAGGTTTTATGTTAATGCTGCATTTTCCCGTATTATTAATAATAATATACAGTATATTGTATACAAGTTACTGGTAATTGTTAATGTTCAGGCCTGAATATACCTACTATTTGTTTACAAACAAACCAAGAAGTTGGCGATACTTTATTTTAACGGTATGCGTATTCTAGAAAGAAGATTTATTAGTTGGTTGGATACAACTTTTATTTATTTGATGCATTTAAATTACTAAACCAAATAGCGGTAACTACTGCAAGTTTCATTAAATTATGTTATAATTTTATTATAATTAGTTTTTTTTATTAAAATTTAATAAGGTGGGTGAGAAAATTATTGCCATATTTCTAATCACTTAAAACTTTACTACATTAAACATAAACTCTTTATTCTAATGGTTAAAAACTAACTGCAGGAGCTTTAAAAAAATTTTATTGCTCTGTAAAAAGTATTGCATACTGACAATATTAGGAACCCATGTCCCAAATATTGCCAGGGTACTGGCAATAATAGTAAAGAACAAACTTACAAAAAATTAACAAACTAATAAGAAAATATTGTGGCACAGTAACAATTTCAGCTGTTTTTAGGTACACTTTGGGCAAAAAAACAATTTGTTGTTTTTAGTAAGCCCCATGCACTTCATGTACGCATCGATTACAATCTCATATCGGCCTGGAGATTCTCTTCGAATAAAAAACAGAACCAAGATTCAGAACTCTCTTCGTTACTTTCTTTTCTTGTTGTTTTTGTATTTTTTTTTGTCTACTTCGCATGGCAATATTAGGAACAAAAACAACATAATTCTGAAAAAATTACCTTTTCGCTTATTTATTAAGTGAAACACAATATGGACCAAGAAAGTGCAGGTTTGTGCCTACCTTATTACGTTCTTAGCCTACAATAATTATTATATATGATTATAATCGATACTACCCAGATTGCATCAGTCAGCACAATTTTAGAAGTTTTTATAGTGGAATAGCACGAAACACGAACTGGGTTTTTGGGTACGCCTTTACCAACTGGATACAGATACATCATATTAACAGGTATCTTTTCTATATAACAGATATACTGGCTGTGCCATCTATGACACAGAGATCGAACTAACAAGTTTAAGGGGGGTGGCAATATTAGGAACATGACAATAACTAGCTCACCCACCTTATTTGTCGGCTGTTAATACATATATTTATAACAAAAGTAAGCAAATATATTAATTATTTAGTTTTAATTATTTTAAAGTAATGCAGAACTGCCACTTTAGTAAACCAAAAAAATCCTTGCATTACGACTCGTGATTTAAGTGTGAAATAGAATGTTTAAAATTTTGTGTTTTGGTTCCTTTTAATTCTTTCCATTGAAAAGTGTTACAAGTCGATATCTCAGAAACCGTAACAGATAGGTTTTTCAAATTTGGTACATTTTTATCAAAGCAGATTTTTTTTCACCCACCTCTTAGGCGGGGGAGGGGGTAATTCAAAAATTTTAAATGGAATGAGGTTGTTTTTTTTTAGATTCGAATTTAGCATAAAAAGTGAACCAAATTGACCAAAAAAGTTTCTTTTCAACTGTCAAATTAGGCTGTTAAAAAAACTAGAATAAAAACAAGCCATTTAAAGTGTTACAAGTTAAAGTCGATATCTCAGAAACCGTAACAGATGTGTTTCTGAAATTTGGTAATAAGCTTCAATATTAAAGTTGACCCTTTTTTATTAAAGCACTTTAGTTTTTCACCCACCCCCTTAGGCGGGGAAGTGGGTAACTTCAAAATTTTAAATGGGATTTTGTGTTTTGTTTTCAAATTTGAATTCAGCATAAAAAGTTAACCAGAAAACACTGACTGACAGGCTATTATCAGCCCATCACACGCGTGTGATGGCCCGGTGATAGCCCGTCAGTCAGTGTTTACTGGCTAACTTTTTATGTTGTATTGGAATCTAAAAAAAACACTTAGATCCCATTAAAATTTTTAAACCTACCCCCTCCCCGCCTAAAGCTTATTACCAAATTTAAAAAACGACTTGTAAAACTTCAAATGGCGTGTTTTTTATTCTAGTTTTTAACAGCCTAATTTGACAGTTGAAAAAAAAATATTTTGGTTAATTATGTAACTTTTTATGCTGAATACGAATCTGAAAAAAAAACATACCCATTCCATTTAAAATTTTAAAGTTAAAGTGTGAGCAGAAAAAAAAATCTGATTTGATAAAAAGGTGTCTCCTTGGATTTTAAAGCTTAGTACCAAATTTGAAAAACCTAACTGTTACGGTTTCTGAGATATTGACCACCCGGTATAGGTAAACCACTCTAGAAAGAGCCTTGTTTTTACATGCGCGAGATTACCACCAATGAAATAACGAGAAGCGTACACCCAATGTCACGCATCCAATATTTCCCTGGTGGCAATAGGCGCCGACTTTTCAAAATTCCAGGTACTGCGCGCCGCGGCGGGTCCAAAACATGTTTTTTTTTTATTTTCACCTCCATCCAAAATTGATGTAAATTATTGTTAAGGGATCGAATACGAGTAAAACAAACTAAAAGTTTAAAAAATGGATGGAAGAAAATTGGAGTAATACCGAAAAACGTGTGTGTTTTTTTTTTCAGCATTTTTAGATTTTTTTAAAGTTTAACCACCCATAACTTTTTTGATTTCGGGGGGATTACTTTTAAAATTGGTAGAATTGATCCTTATAATAAAAGTATTTTTTCCTGAAAAAGTTACCTTAATCGGAATTTTGTTTCAGTTGTTTTCTATTTTTTTAAAAGTTTAACCTTTTTGTTTTTGGGGGGATTACTTTCAAAAACAATAGGGATCTTCCCTTCGTAGAACTTGATTTTTACTAAAATTTTGAAGTCCAATTATTTGTTCTTGAGTTATCGTGTTCACAAAAATCGTGACATCGGGCAGACTGACGAACAGATGGACGGACAAACATTTAAAAAAAAAGTTGTTTTTTTTTTTCATGAAACAAATTTATATCCAAGAATTTTTTGTCTAAGACGATTTTTAAAAATTCGATCTACTCTATTCTATTCTAGCGCAGGCGCTGTGAATAATAATATCTAATAACCCCCGATCCAATTTTCAAAAACAAAACACTGTTGAAATCAGAATCAAAATAGCTTTCAAATAAGTTACTACGAAAGTTACTATTTAAACTTTTAAAAATGGCGCCCCTTGAAGGCAGTAAGTTATGAGGTCACTCATGTGAGTAAAATCAAGGTCCCGGACACAATAAAAATAGACCTGTCCGAGAAATTTTTCTAAAAACTCTTATTGAGTTGTCGAATTTATATATTTTAAACATTCCCCACTGTCTCGTCTTGTCTCGATTTTGAGAAAAATTTGGGAGACGAGAGTCGTGACTCTCGATAAATTTTTTCTACTTTTCAGAAACCTAATACTTAAAAGTTTTAAGTAAGTTCTCTTCACAGAAGTTATGGAAGTATAGGATTATTGTCGATAATAAAAACTTGTCTGACCTATTGTGGGGATGTTTCGACGAGTGATACTGAGTTCATCCAACCTGCAGATTGTTAATAGTCTTGGAAACCAAGATTATCGCGGGACGGGGCAAGAGTTAATCGCCAAGAAATGGTGAAGAAGAAGAAAAGTGAATTACTTCTTATCTGTAAAATCGATACTCTCGAAATCCGAGACGAGAAGTTCCGTTTCTCGACTCTTGAGAAACCTTAATTCACCACACGCTTTTGTTACCAGTGAAGTATATGGGTACATCCAGCGTTGCTTAAGTTACATCTTGCGCCTATTTTAACTTTGAAATGTATAAATTTCTCAATTATAAAATATTTAAATACAATATTTATTTTTAGTAAATAACAAAGTAATAAAACATATATTTATAATTAGTATAATAAGTTTAATTCGTGATAAATTTATAATTTTATGTAATTTTACTTACG
This sequence comes from Brachypterus glaber, assembly GCA_958510825.1. NCBI lineage: Eukaryota > Metazoa > Arthropoda > Insecta > Coleoptera > Kateretidae > Brachypterus > Brachypterus glaber. Next base: position 28,670,091 of record OY294045.1, on the reverse strand, counting down.
TTACATTTTGTGACATAGATTTTGACTTAAGTACATGTATCTTTAAATTTCTGTTCTATTCCACAATATAAAATCTTTTTAAAACCAAATATGCATTTAGAAATGTTTAAGAAATCAGGCTAGAATGTTTTAAATCTTTAACAATTGCTGAGTTATGTATTAAAAGATGAAATATCTGTTGCTTACGTTACAAGGGAATTTGTTGCTTACGTTACATTAAAAGTCCCTATATTTTTTTGCATTATAAACTGACTATCTAGGCAATGTATTGCAATACCGAAAGTTTACTTTGATTGGTACACTTTCACTTTTTGTATTGCTTTCCCATCTTAATGTTTTCAAAATTTTGGTCTTGTAATCATGCAAAAATTTTCAATTTTTTTTGCGCACTTGTCGTATTATTACGGTGTATGTCGATAAAAATCAATTTCGACCAAAAAAAAAATTTTTTCGTTCGGTCGATCTTTTGGTCGATCGGTCGCTCTATTTGCTTTTGTGGGTCGTTCTGCCAGAGAAATCTTGTGGACACGATAACTTATGAACGCCTTAAGCTATCTAATAATAATATGTATTTTATTTAAAGCCAGTCATGTTACGATTTGCTGGAATAACCCATATAGGCTTATGCGAGAGGGTAATTTTTGATAAAATTTTAGAAAACCGCAGGGTATCCTTAAAAACTCGAAGCAGTAACATACGTTCCTCGCTTTTTATATGTGGCGAAGAATTAGTTTTTTATGGCCTAATACAGTTATTCTTCTCCAGCAGCTTCCGTCTCAGAGTGGACAAACCTGTGTTTGAACCTATCACCATCGTGGCCGGATGCTGGCTATTAAAATTACGTAACTTTGGCCATTTAATATTTCCCTTTTCCGTCCGGTCGAACGCGGTTGACACGCGCGTTCTTTTTGTTTTCACGCCATACTTTTTCTTTTTCTCGTTTTGTTTTTCGTCATTCATTCATTCCTGTTTATCAATGAATTTACTACTACTACTACTACTACTACTTTTATGCGTCAACAACTTAATAATAATAATAATTAATTATTTAATAATAATTTATCAGTTGTCATGATTCTTCTTGTTTTGACATTTTTTTTTTCATTATTTTCGGTTGTTTTTGAAAAATAATAGTTATTTATAATACAAGGGCGAAAATTTAAATTTTTCGATAGAGTAGGTTTTTAGAAGCCGAGGGCCGGCCGATTGGGCCGGCCCGAGGGTAATAAACCTACGAAACCGAAATTTAACTTTTTGCCCGTGTATTATACAATATTTTTTATTCGATTACTAATTATAATAAATTATTAAAATATACTTAATTTTAATTTTTACTGTCTTATTACTTATCTAGTTATCCATGACAAATTGCTCTCCAATCAAATCGCTACAAAAACAATTGAATAGTTTCTTTTGCTTGCGATTTCATTTTTAAATTAGCTTGGTGTTTTGATCCATTTCTTTCAAAATGTGTCTGTTATGAAAATATTAATACTTCTGAAACCTTTCTAAGAATATTATAAATATTGAAATTGATTTTACAATTGAAATTTTGTGTTTGTAATTTATTTTAATGGATGAATACAGATTAATCGGTTAACATATATTTTGAGGTTATGTTATAGAAGAAATTTTTATTTTGTATGAAATGATTATAATAACTGTATCTGGCCAAAAAGACCAGTTAGTTTAAGACCAAATGTGACCAAAAGGTCATATTTCTTTATAAATATAACAGTAAAGGTGAAGCATCTTCTTTTAAAAAGCTTAAAAATAACAAGTTTTAGTTAGCGGGCGAAAAAAACTTTTTGGCCCTTGGGCCACAAAGTTTAACTTTTCGCTCGTAAAACATGAACAAAAAGTGTCGCTTTTAGAATCAATCGAATAAAAAATATATTATTATTATTATTATTATTATTAATAAAATAGTTTTTATCCAACTGTCTCTTTCCAATAGCCATAAGAATAAATTGGTCAAGTACGAGTAGACTGTTGCCATATTTGCAAGAGTTTTGATCGTAGCTCAAAAATGCATATGACATTTTTGTATTTATGTCTTCCCCCAAAATTCAGATTAATCTTCATTCGATGAAAACGAAACATTGGTGATTTATATAATTTTACATAAAATAGACGATTTCATTATTTTGTTTTACTTCCGGTTTGGCCGGAAGTGGCATAATTTTTTTTAATGGAACCCCCTGTAATTTTATACATTTTTGAATTCAGCCGTAAATTCTATGTATAAAATTTTTGTTTTTTACTTTTTTTCTCGTTTTCGTTTTTATCGTATAAAAAATCAAAATACACATAATTTACCTTGTTTTTACTTACTTAAGATTAAAAAAATATAAAACCAATATTAAAATAAAAATTTGATCAGTGACAGCAAATTAGAGCTAAAAAAAACTTTTTTTTGTCCTGAAATCCTATTTCTGAATGTCCCTGTAAACTTTATTTGTAGAGTATTTTTTCGCTATTTTTCTTTACTTTAAAGATTAAGTTTTTATCGAATGAAGATTAATCTTAATTTTGGAGGTGGGCATAAATAAAACTCTCCCGGTATACATATTTACCAATAATTATTATTAATAATTCTTTCTTAATGTAAATTTTATTAATCTTTAAGTATCTTTTTAGACGGGCATACTCAGGGCCGGACATAAGGGGGGTATTGGGGGGTGTGACGGTTTTTCAAGTCGGCAAATATTTTCTTTCATTCGGAAAATGTTTGAATTTATCCCAGGGACCTGCAAAAAATTTTTTCGCCAGGAATTTATGCGAGGTGAGGTCTTTTTTACCAGCGTTAAAGCTTTATTTTAGTCGGCATTATCCAATCGGCAAAATCTTAGTTAGGACCTTTTTTTTGTTTTCGTTTTTGTGCGCTATGGCCATAACTACTTCTTTGGTGGACTTGGGTTTTTGCAAGCCTCGAACCTTGGCTTGCAAATCAGAGTCGTCCAGCAAATACGTTATTTCGGGCCTTAGCACACAAATAGGTAACTATTACAGGTTGTTTAATTAAATCATACGTCTCAATGATATATCTCAGCACTTTTTAGTTATTTGAGATCAACGCACTTACACGAAACAAAAATATTCTTCTTTTAAAAACAAACAAAATGTCTTATAATATTCTATAAAGAGTTAATCACACAAAGTTTAAAATTCTTTTTGTTTATTATTTTTACATTATTTTTTTACTTAAAAAAAGATCCATTCTCTAAAAACGTGTTATTATAATAAGCGTTTTCTTTAGTTTATTGACATATGAAGGGTACAGGGGAAAAACCGGCTTTTTTACTTGTTACTTTTCATCTGAAGGCATTTTTAGGTTATATTCACTTTTTTGGGGACACGTGTATTACTGGAATTCGAATTTTCAAAATGTTTTGCGTGTATGTGCTAATCTGTAATATAATAAAATATACCCTGCATATTTTTTTTTAACGATTAAAAGACCCTGACTTGGCCTTATTTTTCCCCAGCACAGGTTATTTTCGGTCGTTTATTGCAGCAGACCTAACAGTTTTTTCTTCTGTCTTACACACTGAAACGAAAGATCCTTAGACAGGCTACAATCTGTGCGCATTAACTTAAAAGTTACATTGACAGCCTGTTTTTCCCCTGTACCCTTCATATGTGATCATGCACTCTTAAATATTTACGTACCGAGTACGTTCAACTGATTTGAATTAAAAAATATTAATAATAACCAGAAAAAGACTACCTATACTATTAAAAGTAGAAATGACAGATTATAAATATAGTATGATAGAGAGCACTTGAAATAATTATATGGTAAAACAAACTAACTAATAACTCTTCTCTCTAGAATACGCAAACCGTTAATATAAAGTATCGCCAACATCTCGGTTTGTTTGTAAACAAATAGTAGGTATATTCAGGCCTGAACAATAACAGTTACCAGTAACTGTTATTGTTGTCTCTGTTAGAACAAAGCTGTGCGAGTAAGACAGACAAATGTATATGTTGGCTACGTTTTTTTTCAGTTTTTACAAATGAAATGCCTATTCTAGAGAGAAGAGTTATGGGTTCGTTGAGAATTACATATATCTAGATTCCAAGTTTTAGAGAGACATTTATATAGTAAAATCTTTTATCTAATGTACCAGTTTATAAAAATAATAATATACTTTATTTCATAAAAAATGCTTACATATTTTACATCTACCCTTGGGTAAAATGACAACGCCACAAAAATATAAAACAAGAAAACATTGATTGAAAACTGTCACAAAATGGTAAAATTACAAATCTAATAAGACATAAATTCACCTAGAGTATATGGTTCTATGTTACACAAATAATCAAAAAGTTTTATTTTAAAAGTTTTTAAATTCACAGGAACTCTCAACTGTGGAGGCAACTTATTATAGAGTTGAATTGATGAAAAATACAGTCCTTTTTCATAAGCAACTAATGTGTGCTTAGGAACACTGTAATTTAAACATCTGGGAGATTTAGGCTTAAGATTTAAAAATAAGTTACGATTTTTATAAAAAAATAAAATAGTTTCATAAACATATTGACCAATCACAGTTAAAATTTTATGCTTTTTAAAAATATCTCTACACGAGTCTCTAAAACCTAATTTTAAAATTGTACGCAAGGCCCTCTTTTGACATTTAAAAAGAACCTCAACATCACTGCATTTCCCCCAAAATATGATTCCATACCTCAAGAGGCTTTGAAAGTTTGAAAAATAAACAAGTCTAAGGGTATTTATATCTAAATAACCCCTCAAAACAAACAAAGAGTAAACTACCCCATTAAGTTTTTTCTGCAAATGGCATACATGCGACGACCAGTTCAAATTTTCGTCTATAAAAATTCCTAAAAATTTTACGTTTTGAGATAATACTCTGTTCGTGTTACTTATTTTGATCGTTTCAATCCTTTGATTCGAGTTTTTTACTGCTTTAAAAATCATAAAATTAGTTTTTTCCTCATTCAAAATTAACCTGTTATTTTCCAACCAGGCTTTTATTTTTGAGATTAAATTTTCAGTTTCAGAAATTATATTTTCAGAGTTTGATTTCAGTAAGTAATTCGAATCATCGGCAAAACTCACAAGAGCTTGATTTTCGTTCTGGAGAGTCACATATATGTCATTTATAAAAATTATAAAAAGTAATGGGCCCAAGATACTCCCTTGAGGTACCCCAACCCCTACACTTCCAGTATCTGATAAAAATCTAATAAAGTCCTCAAAAATTTGTACGCGTTGAGTTCGATTTGAAAGGTAGGATTTGAGCCACCGCAGCGCAACGCCTCTTACCCCGTATCTTTCTAGTTTCTCAAAAAGTATGTTATAATCTAAGCAGTCAAACGCCTTTGTTAAATCTAAAAAAATTGCTAAAATGAGTTGTTTGTTCTCAAAACCTTCAAGAATACTATGTAAGAAGCTATGCACCGCGGTCTCCACAGATCTACCTCTCAAATACCGTGTTGCATTTTACTAAATAAATTATGTTTATTAAAAAAGTTTTTAATTCTACTCGCCATTGCCATCTCAAAAATTTTTAAGAATGTTGGAAGAAGACTTACCGGTCTGTAGTTCTGTACAAGAGTTGGGTCCCCCTTTTTGTATATGGGAGTCACTATTGCAATGTTTAGCTTGTCTGGGAATATGCCATGCATTAAGGAGTTATTTATGATATGTGTTAAGGGTTTACAAAGCTAATTTCTACAAAATTTAGTAATACTAGGAGAAATTTCATCATACCCACAGCTACTTTTATTTTTTAAGTCGTGAATAAGGTTTAAACATTCTATTTCACTAACAGGCTCTATAAAAATAGAGTGATTGTTTGATAAAAAATTGCATGTAAGTGATGTTTATTAAGGCATATTAAAATATTTTTTTTCTTCAAGCGTACTAAAATGTTCATATTTTATAACTGAACTCACTAGTTAAAAGTGATCTATTCATAGTAAAAAAATGAGTTCATTGTTGTACGCCGTAAAAAAAAGTCAGTTAGCAACCACCACTGGCGGCAGCATTCTTTGACTTTGATGACAGCCATACTTCAAACTTGTTTGTTTATTATGTAAACAGGTGGTTGACTCGAGATTCTGTGCAAAAACCTTGTGTGAAGTTGATTAAAAATGATTGAAGAAGAATATATTGTTTATACACCTACAAATCTCTCCAAAATTGCAAATGCTACATGAGACAAGTTACCATCGAAATCGCGAGAAGTGTACGATTTAGCCTACGAAAAATATTTAAAATGAGCTAAGGAAGGTTTAAGTTTATTTAAAAAGAGTTTTATTGGCATATTTTAATAAAAAAAAACATACTTTATTACTGAATAAATTAAATTCAAAAATTAATATTAAAAAAAAAGATATAGGAAGAAGAAAAAATAGTATGTTTCAGTCAGAGGAAAAGTGCTTTTTTTACTCGTCTGTAGTTTCCGGACTCCGCTTCGCGTCGTCCGTAAATTCTACAGACTAGTAAAAAAAGCTTCACTTTTCCTCTTAGTAAAACAATATACTATTTTTTTGTTTTCTAGGGGTCAATAAATGTTAAATGTCAAAAAAATATTTTGCTTGCGTACTAAATAAACAGCTAGACGTAACTTCATTTATTATCAGACCCTACAAGGCCTTACCTTAAGGTAACAGATGATTTTGCAAAAACTAGTGGACAGTAGTCGATTTTAAACTAAACAGTATTTTTTTATTAAAAATCTGGTAAAAAATGCTTTTTTTTAACCTTCTTGGACACTTGAATGTCTACTTTAATTTCTTTCCACTGCTTCTACCATGAAAATAAAATCTTCAGTATGGAAAAACGTCCTTATAAAATAATATAATTAAATATTTGAAAGGAAGTGTCATTTTTTATGCGGCTGTAACGACAGTTACCATAGAATTACCCTGCATCGTTATCAGTCTAAAATAAAACAGAGGCTGTTAAAAAAACACCCCACCAAAAAAGGGTACAGGCTTAGAGCTAATTAATAATAAATTAAATTTTAAAATTATTGTATTATAATCTAATAATTTTCCCAGTCAACAAAACTAGTAGCAGTTGTGACTTCCAGTGTTGAGCAATCAAAATACACAACGCTTACTTTTATTAGTATTGTATCCACACGTCGATTAACATACGTTCCTCTATTGTATATGTTTACAGTGGTGTTCAACATCAAGTCATTTACAGTGCTGCATTGACGGTCTGTCATACTCATCCTGTACCAATAACATTAAACTGTTCCTGTTTCTTAACGCTCGTATTCACTTTAAAATTTACATTTTACATTTTTGTTTAAATTTACATTTTTGTTTAACCTCGTACTATTGCCGTTCTTTATTAAGGATGGAAAATTATTTATTTATGCAGATGATACCACGATTGTAATCTCTGCAAATGATGTAGATTCTCTAATTATTAAAATTAATAACATTTTATCGGCTTTTTCAAAGTGGTGTGAAAAGAACAAATTGATCCTAAATAGCGATAAAACTGTATTTATTGAATTTGGTCATATACGTAAAAGGTATGCAGATTTATCCAATAGCAATATAAAATTTTCAAATTCGACTAACTTTTTAGGTGTACTTATAGACAAGAACCTTTCATGGACAGAACATATTAAAAATCTGTGTAATAAATTAAATAAACAAGTTTTTTTACTTAGCACTCTCAAGGAAAACCTTGACATTCAAACCCTGTTAACCGTCTATTATGCCAATGTACATTCGCTTTTATCATACAACATTATAGTTTGGGGCCAATCTGTGGATATGGAAGATTTACTAGTCATTCAGAAAAGACTGTTAAGAATTATTTTTAAATTAGGTTTCAATGTGTCTTGTCGTGAATATTTTAAAAACTATCGTATTTTAACTGTCGTGTCCATATATTTATTTAAGTTATTAATTTTTATTAAAAAAAAATGCAGTTCATTAAATACTCACAAAAGTTTTCATGAGTATCCCACTCGAAACAGTAATCTTCTGGTTATTAAAAGATATAATTTGGCAATGCATAAAAAATCTCCTTATCATGCAGGCCAGTTTTATTATAATCTATTGCCAGAGTCTATAAAAATATTACCATTTAAAGCATTTAAAGCAAAAGTTAAAAAATTGCTCCTACAGGAAACAATTTACGGTTATAAAGAATTTGAAACCTTTGTCAAAACATGGAATTAAATTATTTTATATTGTTTCGTATTTTAACCCCTATATTTAATCGACATCATGTATATGTATGTGAATATGTATTTATGTATATATATATATATCTTTATGTTTATATTTATGTTTATGTTTATATTTATTCATCTTATGTATACGCTTACCTTAATGTAAAATTATTTATCTTTGACGATGTCTATCTATGTAAAATAGCCTACGACAATAAAGTATATTATTATTATTATTATTATTATTATTCTACTTAATTAAGCATCTCCTAAGTCCAGGACTTGTGTGGGCTAGTAGTAGAGGGAGCCACCGGCTTTAATTGACTTTCGAACCAATTTATAGGGAGCGTCCGCTTCCCTTACGCCTTCGCCAAATTTCAATGATTATTAACTGAAAAAGGCAAATCGGCGCCGGTGAGAATCGAAATAACGCTATTTTGTGTAGTAAACTCGTCAAGTACGACGCGGTAGTCCACTACACCAATCCTCCCATCACTACACCAATCCTCCCATACTACACCAATCCTCCCATAAAATGCTGTTATAGTCCGGTCAAATAACGAGAAATTTCTTTGTTAAATTGCAATAAATGTATACGGGCTGATATTTTAAAGGGTAGTAGTGGATAGTAACAGAACACTCCTATTAGTTTTTTATTAGTGATTTACGTAATGGGTGTCCGCTATCTTAAATTTTAGGGGTGGGTGCGGATATCTCGCTAAATATGCATCTTAATAATCCTTTAGCCGATTTTGTTGAAATTTGGGAGTGTTATTTATGGTAGTAAGGGGCTAATTTAGCCCTAACTAGATTAAAATCATTAAGTCCAGTGGCGTCCCGGAAGGCACCTGAACCAATATTTTTGACAAAAAAATGTGCGCCACTGACTTTTTTTGCAATTTTTATACTTTTTTATTTCTAGCATTGTTTTCGTATCTTGCTTTGTTTTTGAAAAAAAAATCAATTTATTTCATGTCGATGGATAAAAAAAAACAAAAAACAATTTTTTTTTATTGATTGCATTAATTTTTATAACAATTTCTAAGACTAGAATAAACTATTAATATGAAAAAATAACAGGTACACCCCAGTTTTTGATAGTTTGGTAGGGTGAATGCACCAGTGAATGACCGTTTAAGACAAAAACAGGTTTCTTAGTTATGTTAAATACATCGATGTTGCAAAAAAAAATTTTGCCAAAAGATCTCAAGACTATAAACTTTTAAGTGTAGGATTCAAAATTTTTTGTCACCTCCATGCGACTATTTTTCACTGAGATAGAATTCCAGAATTTAGGATTTTTTTTGTTCCTTTAATTTTTTCCATGTATTAATATTATTATTATTTCATTGGTTAAATTCTTACTTTGTTGAGTATTAATTTTGGGTAAAACAACCTTTAGAATTATAAATAGTTTATTAGTAACTAGTAGTTTTGAATTTTGATTTTTTTTAAATATTTTTGTCGCTTACAGAACAAAAACCGTCAATAATGTTAACATTTTTGTCCCTTACAGAACAAAAACCGTCAAATGTTTATGTTTATTTTTAACCTGTTACTATTCTACTTAATTAAGCATCCCCTAAGTCCAGGACTTGTGTGGGCTAGTAGTAGAGGGAACCACCGGCTTTAATTGACTTTCGAACCAATGTATCTAGGGAGTACGCCTTCGCCAAATTTCAATTATTAATTAACTAAAAAAGGCAATCGGCGCCAGTGAGGTTAGAACTCACGATCATTAGCTCAGTGTCAATGCTATATCGATGACTTAGACCGCTGAGCTAATCTCTATTAGTTAGTACGGATGTAAATTTTGGTACCTACGATTTTAATTAAATTTCTTCTTTATAAATGCCGAATTATCAATATGCTTTTAAAGTGCCTGTTGGCATGATCTGGCTGTTAAAGTCAAAATTTCAATATGTGATTGGTTTGTTCAAGTTTAACGGCCACTTAGTCCTTCTGTTAAACTAGTACCTTTCAAAGATATAAGATTTGCATAATTTGAAAAATATTTACAAAATATTATCAAATGAAAATATAAAAAAATCATCATGCCATTGCAATGCATTGCCTTAATGCCATAAAATTATGGTACTCAAAATCTGAACTTTTATTTCAATTGTGTTAATGGCATACAAAATCAATTAACAAGTTGGAGTAAAAATACTAATAGACGATTAATTTATAAAAACAAGTTTCTTCATACCTAATGTAATATCGGGTCTCACCAACGAACTGAAAACTTTTCTCTCTAGAATAGGCATTTCATTCGTAAAAATTGACAAAAACGTCGGCAACATAAATATTCGTCTGTCCTACTCGCACATCTTTGTTCTAACAGAGACAACAATGCCAGTTACCGGTAATTGTTATTGTTTAGGCCTGAATATAACTACTATTTGTTTACAAGCAAACCGAGATGTTGGCGATAATTTATATTAACGGCATGTGTATTTTAGAGAGAAGAGTTATAGTCCGGTCAATTTAGACATTCGAAGTTACATAAAGTCCCAACAAGCTGAATTTCTGTGAAGTTGTTCAAAACATAATTATAAACAATGTCTAGAAGTTCGCCATCATTCCCCTGTAAGGAAAAAATTTAATTCAAGGTCAAAGGTCAAAAAAATGAGTTTTTCGCGATTTTCAGCAAAACGGTAAGTTTTATCATAAAAGTACCTCAGACAAAAATTGTAGATCATAAAATTATCTATAAAAAATGTATCAATACTTTTTTTCTTACGAGCCACCGTTTCTGAGATATAACGATTCAAAAAGTTATAAAAGTTGTTATCGTCATAATATGCACACGTTTCCACGCCACCTATGAGGTAGTGTACTTAGCGCGTTTTTTTTAACGTGGTTTCCCCAGTAGGCCTACTCCACGGGTCAGTTGTGATCCTTTTTAATGTAAAACTATTGCAAAATAACGGAAATTTTCAAAGATTGGGAAAGATAAAAGCGATGTAAATGAAAAAAAAGTGTCGAAGTTTATTCGTCTTATTCGTAAGTTTCAAATTCTTGTTCTTCTTCTTGATCTTCTTCTTGTTCTTCTTCTCCTGCTTCTTCTTCATCTTCATTTTGGATGCAAGTAAATTGCGTCAATAGCGATGTATCGCATGATACTTCGTCGGAGTCAAACGAATCCTCCATTGTTTGTGATTCAATATTAGAGCACGACCGGCCTTGACAATTTGTGCATGCCAAAGAACAAGACAGTCCGACTTTTTTGCAACCACATTTAGCACTGCATCCCTTTTTGCAGTTGCAAAAAATAGTGTTCAGCAGTTTTTCCGGCGCAGGTGGAAGTAAAGTTTGAACTGGCTCTAATATATTGTTGACCAACTTCCAACCCCAGTCTGTAGGGTCTAGCTGATAACCAAGCCACACTTGAACTTTTTCATTTTACCTGATATTCTTGTAGTTAAAACTTATGTATATTTTATATTGTAAGTATAAGTTACAATGACCGATAGAAAAATATTTAAACATTTAATATAATATATATATATATATATATATATATATATATATACATATATATATATATATATATATATATGTATATATATACATACATACATATATATATATATTATATATATAAAATATTACAACTCTAGATGTATATACGTGGCGTACTCATGCATATTATGACGATAACAACTTTTATAACTTTTTGAATCGTTATATCTCAGAAACGGTGGCTCGTAAGAAAAAAAGTATTGATACATTTTTTATAGATAATTTTATGATCCACAATTTTTTTTAAAGTACTTTTATGATAAAACTTACCGTTTTGCTGAAAATCGCGAAAAACTCATTTTTTTGACCTTTGACCTTGAATTAAATTTTTTCCTTACAGGGGAATGATGGGGAACTTCTAGACATTGTTTATAATTATATTTTGAACAATTTCACTAAAATTCAGCTTGTTGGGACTTTATGTAACTTCACTCTCATTTTTTGGTCTAAATTGACCGGACTATTAGTTCGTTGGTTCTCACGCAAATATATAAAAAAAAATCGGTACAATAAAACATTGGATACAAAAATAATTCGTTATAAATTAAATAAGGATCAAAACTAAAAACCGTCGAACAATATTTCGTAGAAATAATTTAAGGTACAATAAAGATATTGATAGAAAGGATTTTTGTTATAATAACACTACCCGACATGATTTATATACTATTGATGAGATATATAGGGTCTAGAAGTATTTTTTCTCCTGATTTCAAATCCGTTTTTAGAATTCTTCCATCACGTCACAATTTTGATATACAGGGTGTTTTATAATAAAAATAGGCATTTTTTTGAACGTCGGGAGATTTCACATTTATGAATATTTTTTTTTTCAAATTAGGTACACTTGTTAAACATTTGCGTGCTTTTCGAATATTTAAAAAATTAAATATCGATTGTTTTTTGTTTTTTATAATAAAAAGAAAAAGTTTTTTCGTTGCCAAAATTTTAAAGGATGTAATTTTTCGTTGTAACTAACAAAAAAACACTCTGTATTTATATGGCTTCAATTTGGTTTAATTTTTTTTTTTGAAGGACCTTCTGGAAGCGGCACAATATCAATTTTAAGTCAATTATGTCAGATATTTTAACAGCGTTTTGCATACTTTAAGAACAATAAGTAGGCTTTGTACAAAAATTTGACGTTTTAAGTCAAGTTAAATTATTCAATCAATTAACTAGATGAAATGTTGCAAGCACCCTGTCAAAACATCGGCACTATTGTACACTAAAAAAAAAAACTTAAAAATAGCTTTTATTTAAAATATAATTTTTTGAAATCGGGTTATAAATATGTGAAATATGCTAAAAAAACCTTTTACTGCTTTAAACGCCAATATCTTTTAAACAATGCGTTTTAGGAAAACGTTGTTTATAACATTTTTTGACCAATTTAAAATTATCTTTTATATAAGTGCTAAATTAACTAAATACAATAATAATTGCCTTAATTATAAACAAAAAACGCTAAAAATAAGAGTTTTACCCTATTTTTACCCCCTTACCCCCAATCTTTTACCCCCAAAATCTAATCAGCGATAAGAAACTATATTCAAAAAACCGCGTCGATATCTCATGTAGAAATGGAGTTAGAGAGTTTACACCCAGACAGACAGACAGACAGACAGACAGACAGACAGACAGACAGACAGACAGACAGACAGACAGACAGACAGACGGAAGCAAAAATTTTTTTTACTACTTTCGACTCTAAAACTTCGAATGGTCTAAAACGTCGAGAAATGTGAAAAAAAACGTGGTCAAAGACTTTGACTTTCCGGCGAAGATTTCAATACATCGGCACTCTTAGTAGCACTAAGTGCCGATGTAATAAAATAAACAAATAAATGATAAAAATAAATAAGGTTAACTTTTTAAACATAAATAAACTGTATCTTAAGAAGTTTATGTTTGTTTTGTTTATGTTTGTTTTTTAACCTCGTACTATTCTACTTAATTAAGCATCCCCTAAGTCCAGGACTTGTGTGGGCTAGTAGTAGAGGAAACCACCGGCTTTAATTGACTTTCGAACCAATATATCTAGGTTTGGACTTTTTTTATCTTAAGAAGTAAATAGAACATTGACTTAAAATGTCAAATTCTGGTCCAAAGCCTACTTATTGTTCTTGAACTATGCAAATTGCTGTTAAAATAGCTGACATAACGGACTTAAAATTAATATTGCGCCGCTTCCAGAAGGTCCTTCAAAAAAAAAATTGATATCGAAATGAAGCCAGATAAATACAGAGTGTTTTTTTCATAGTTACATCGAAAAATTCCATCTTTTGAAATTTTGGCAACGAAAAAACTTTTTCTTTTTATTATAAAAAACAAATGACAATCGATATTTAATTTTTTTTTAAATATTCGAAAATCACACAAATTTTTAACAAGTATACCAAATTTGAAAAAAAAATATTTATAAATGTAAAATCCCCCGACATTTAAATAAATGCCTTTTTTTATTATAAAACGCCCTGTATATCAAAACTGTGACGTGATAGAAAAATTCTGAAAACGGATATGAAATCAGGGGAAAAACACTTCTAGACCCAATATATATCATTAATATTTCAAAAGTTTCAAATTGTCGGGTAGTGTAATTATTTGGAAAAATAAAAATTACAATCAAACGAAAATCGTGTATAATAAAAAATCGGGTTCCAATGAAAATGAGGATCCAAACGCAAATTGATCCAAAACTGAGTCACAGTGTAGACTGTATACAGTCGAAAATCTCAAAGTGTCCCCCCATAACTTTTTTATAAAGCCCAAGTAAGCCAATTGAAATTGTTTTTTTTTTAATTAGAAATTGATACCTGCTATTTGATTAAATAAAAATAAAAAACTAATTTTAAAGTAATTACCGAAAAAAAAAAGTCCAAAATCGTCATTTTGCCAACTGTCCCCAGCACCTTATCTAAACATTTAAACTAAGATATTTCTATAAAAATTTAAGGTGCGATTCTACATCATAAAATATGAAAAAAAGTTCCTATAAACATATGTCTGAAGATGGTCCTATGTTAAAAGGGCAGAAACATGTCGCTATTATTTATGTAATAATAATAAAAACATTTTTGGAGAGATAATATCGTCTTAAGTTTATTTAAAAACTACCTCCAATATGAGCAAGGATCATCAAAAATATAATTTTTTAATAAATGCTAGTCGCAGCAAAAAGATCCTATGGTTCAAAAAATTTTGTTATCAACGAAAAGAAGCCTCGCTAACTTGTATACGTGTAATGTAATTGTTGTTGTTTGTTTTTAATTTTAATTATTAGCCTGAAGATGGTCCTATGTTAAAAGCGCAGAAACATGTCGCTATTATTTATGTAATAATAATAAAAACATTTTTGGAGAGATAATATCGTCTTAAGTTTATTTAAAAACTACCTCCAATATGAGCAAGGATCATCAAAAATATAATTTTTTAATCTTAATAAGGCCCATCTTTGTATGTAATTTTTATGTACTTATTTAAACCAGGGGTGTGGGAAACGGGGGGGCCTTATGAGGTTTTTTGTCCCAAACTTTTTCTGTGTAGCTTTTTTGTAATTTTATTTTTGGAATATGATTCCTTAGGTCAAAATACATAAAAAAGGTACTCTTGTTGTAATACTGTAGGATTAACCGTTTTCGACAAAATCTCAATTGAAGATGAAATTTCACGCTTTGAGGACGAAAAATTAAATACTAAAATGTTGAAAACCAAAATAATAATGCAGGGTTGAAGGTCGAAAAATCGCTTTTAAACCTACTATGGCCCTTTAAAAATAATTCATTTTTAGGAGACGATAGCTCCCTTTGGATTGATTTTCGGAAGTACCTGTAGTACGTGAGTTTTTTTCTTAGTTTTTGATGTACATTCCCCTCGCATTATTAAAATTTAGGTTTTCAACATTTTAGTATTTCATTTTTCGTCCTCGAATCGTGAAATTTCACCTTCAAATGAGTTTTTCTCGAAAACGGTTAGTCCTAGTGTTAGAACAACAGTACCTTTTTATGTATTTTGACCTGAGGAATCATATTCCAGAAATAAAATTACAAAAAAGTTACACAGAAAAAAGTTTGGGACAAAAAAATGATAAGACCCCCCCCCCATTTCGCACATCCCTGGTTAAAATAAGTACATGAAAATAATATATAAAGATGGGCCTTATTAAAATTAGTTTACGTGCAAAACCTCGTTGCTATATCTCAAAGGGTTCCTAAGTTATTAAATAAAAACCGAATTTTTTAGGCCCTTTCAAAGGGGCGTGCTCTCTTATGACGCATTTTTAGACATATGTTTATAGGAACTTTTATCATATTTTATGATGTAGAATCACCCCTTAAATTTTTAGACTCCATTTCAAATACACCGTGTATGTTATTTGAATGCCATCCCTCTGCCCGAAATACCAATTCTAAGAACTTTTAACTCTTTAACTAACATTTATTTTCCTCCGGATGTATTAAAATATCACATATATAAACTTTTAAACATGTCTGCTCCTGGACTTTTTGAAGAAAATGCGCTTCTGTTTTATCTATCCCTTTGTCAATATTGATGAATTTTTCTTTTTCAAATCGTGTCCTTCCTGATGGCCTGCATCACTACCATTTATAAAAAAGGAGACAAGACCAATCCTGATAATTGTTTCCAATAAGTTCAAAAATTATGGAAACAATTATAGCAAAAGAAATGTCCAAACTTTGTATAGAAGGAAAAATTATTCCTAATCAACAACACGGTTTTGTAGCTGGTCGTTCTGTCATTATAAATTTAATGCAATGTGTAAATGACTGGACACTTGCTTCAGACTCTAATGAACCAGGTGATGTAATATATTTAGATTTTTCAAAGGCATTTGACCGTGTTCCACCTAAAAGACTAGCAAAAATTCTTCATCATTCTTCATCGCGGTATTAGAGGCGACCTTCTTCTGTGGCTTATCTGCTTTCTTGCAGATAGACGTTTCATTGTTCGCATCAATAAATCCTCTCAAATTTATATAGTGTCTAGTGGTGTCCCTCAAGGCTCCATCCTTGGTCCTATCCATTTCCTAATTTTCTCTTCTTCTCAAAAAAATTTTTCAAGTATTTGGGAAAATGCAATATACCATTTACTGGGATTAATATATAATGGAATTACATATCTTCACTTGTTTAGTTGTACGTAGCACTAAAATTCGTGCAGATTTTTATAAGTTTTGTAATTTCATATCTGTCCTTATAAATGATGACTGATTTACACTCACAGTTTCAAAATTTATGCTACGACTTAAATAAAATCTAGACAACTGTGTATGTTTAATATTAATAGTCAATTTATGAAATCCAATTAACATGTTCGTAATAGTTTAAGATAAATAACATCTATTTATAATATTTGCCTGATTAGTATGCAAATCGAATGATGATGACAATAATTTCACCAAGAAATATTCTATTAGGCCTTTAATAAGCGATGGGGCAATTCGCCGCACTGTTCTGAATTAATAAATATTATTTATAGTTCTCCATTTTAATTAACTTTAACCCTCTGCCACAGACACCTTATTCATGGAACGTTACCACAGACACGATGTAAAAATTACGCCTCCCTTTAATAGTATATTAAAGTACTAGTTTCCTAACATACGTTTTTAGCGCACGAGTACAAGTTTGGACTTTTCTTCTAAAGTACTAGTGCTCTAAAAACGTGTTATGAAACGAGTGCTTTATACAATTTTTTCTATTTTGCTCCAGAATTTTTAAAACTTACAATTAAAATGGAGACTGATTTAGGGATTTTTGTTTTATGTTGGCATTACAGTTTATACTATGTTTAAAATTCTAAGAACAAATGATATTTTGATATATTTTACAGTCATCTGTTCTTTTTTCACTGCAATTAACCAGTCCACAATTTTGACACGGTAAAAAATAACCCACAAACACAAAATCTAAAAGTCTATTAGACATATTCCGCGAGAGCGGAAAGTTTGGCATACGCCGCACCAGGACGAAGAAGGATTACAGTTTCGTGAGCGCGGAATAGTATTCCATTCGAGGCATTTCGCGCCAGCTAACACAGGTAAAAAATACCAAAAAAATAATGAGGCGTCGAATGTTGAATATTTATAAACCTTATAGTGTCCTCTAAATGACTTGAGTACATTTTTTTGAAAATGTTTGCGGCCTTGCGTAAAAAATTAAATTTAAGTGGCACATGCAGTGTTGATGATATTGTTGATGAAGTATTGCAGTATAATTCGTCGTCTAAATTTTAAGTTAATGTTGTAGCGCGCTCAAAAGTTATATTTGTTATTTTTAGGTTTAAAACAATGAAATAAACCTAAACAACAAAAAACTACTAAAATATTAAATTTTTTCAATTTTTTTAAATGGCGTTTTCTTTTATTTTAGTTTTTTTAACAGCCTTTTTCGGTCAATCATGTAACTTTTTATAGTGAATTTGAATATGAATAAAAACCACCCCCATTCCATTTAAAAATTTTAAGTTACCCCCTCTCCCGCCTTGTGGATGAAAAAAAAACTGGTGTCCCCCTTGATATTGAAGCTTAGTACCAAATTTTAAAAACCTATCTTATTCTGAGATATCGACTTTTAACCGTTTAAATGACCCACCCGGTATGCAGTGTGCCACTTAAATTTAATTTTTTACGCAAGGCCGCAAACATTTTCAAAAAAATGTACTCAAGTCATTTAGAGGACACTATAAGGTTTATAAATATTCAACATTCGACGCCTCATTATTTTTTTGGTATTTTTTACCTGTTTTAGCTGGCGCGAAATGCCTCTTATGGAATACTATTCCGCGCTCACGAAACTGTAATCATGCCTGGCGCGGCGTATGCCAAACTTTCCGCTCTCGCGGAATATGTCTAATAGACATGCCTGCAAAATAGTATATTCTAGTATCGAATAGACCATGTCTATTCCATACTACAATATACTATTTTGTAAATTTTAAGCGAAAAGTATACTATAAAATACAAAGCTTGTTATATTAGATAGAGGAAGTCATAAAAAATCATTATATATAAGATTTAATTTATTGGCTAATTAAAGGTATTTTTTATCTTTCAAGGAATATAATGTTATAAATGGCGTAAAATATTTGTACCATAAAATAGTTACATCAATAGACTTTTAGTCCAGTCAAATAACGAGAAATTTCTTTGTTAAATTGCATTAAATGTACACGGGCTGATATTTTAAAGGGTAGTAGGGTATAGTAACAGAACACTCCTTAGTTTTTCACCGGGTGATTTGCGCTATCTTGAATTTTAGGGGTGAGTGCGGTTATCTTGCTAAATATGTATCTTACGATAAAAATTTATATAAGCAATTTTGTTAAGGAAAAATTTTCCAACAAGTTTAGTTTGAATCATTTTTTTATTATATTGATAACAATCAAGTTATAAATTTTCAAATATGGCCCTGTTAGTTTTTTTTTTCGATTTTTCAGCCAAATTATTCATCGGAGGATAAAAGTTGTTATTAGCAAACTTTTAGCTCTTGAAATTCTCTATAAGTTTTATATATTATGAATTTTCATAAGTATTTTGTTACGGTTACAGTGGGCGGTGAAAGTCGAGTTGCGCCCTCTGTAACCGTACCAAAGTAACTATGAAAATTTATAATATATAAAACTTCTAGAGAATTTCAAGAGCTACAATTTTGCTTATAACCACTTTTATCATCCGATGAATAATTTGGCCGAAAAATGGAAAAAAACAATTTCACCTCCAACATGGCTATTTTTAAATTAACTCGATTGTTATTAATAAGTTAAAAAAAATCACCCAAAATTGTTGGAAATTTCCTCATTAATAAAATTGGTTATATGCATTTTTATTGTAAGATGCATATTAAGCAACCCACCCCTAAAATTCAAGATAGCGGACACCGCTTAGGCAAATCACCCGGTGAAAAACTAACAGGAGTGTTCTGTAATCATCCACTACAACCCTTTAAAATATCAGCCTGTGTACATTTATTGCAATTTACAATTATCATTTGACTGGACTATTTAATAAGTTATCAATATTTTTACGTATTCCCCGCAGTAAATTATTTTTTTATTGATCAAACGTATTTTTTCACTACTAACCTTAACTCCTTAAGGACGGTTGACAGATATTTCTGACAGTGCGCTTGAGTCACAGATGACTGTCGGATATATCCGACATGAGGTTCATTGTCCTTAGACTGTGATGTAGGTTTATGCATCGTTCCTTGTTTCAATGGAAAATGGAAAAAAAAACAATTTCACCTCCAACATAGCTATTTTTAAATAAACTCGATTGTTATTAATATGTTAAAAAAAATCATCCAAACAAAAATTGTTGGAAATTTCCTCATTAATATAATTGGTTATATGCATTTTTATTGTAAGATGCATATTAAGCAACCCACCCCTAAAATTTAAGATAGCGGACACCCCTTAGGCAAATCACCCGGTGAAAAACTAACAGGAGTGTTCTGTAATCATTCACTACAACCCTTTAAAATATATTGCAATTTACAATTATGATTTGACTGGACTATTTAATAAGTTATCAATATTTTTACGTATTTCCTGCAGTAAATTAATTTTTTATTGATTAAACGTATTTTTTTTTCACTAATAACCTTAACCCCTTAAGAACGGTTGACAGATATATCTGACAGATGACTGTCGGATATATACGACATGTGGTTCATTGTTCTTGGACTGTGATGTGGGTTTATGCATCGTTCCTTGTTCCAAATCATAATTATCATACCATATCAAATTTGTAGATTATGTGGTGGTATGCTTCTTCCTAATAAAATTAAACGATTTCTTATGTATTTTATTTGCAACATTCGACAAGGGTCCATCTAGTCCTACAATTTTCGTCGTCTAGGAGGCAAATAGCCACAAAAAAATCTGTTTTTAGCACCTTTTTCGGGATACTTACTAGACTTTGAAGTTGCACTTTAACCCCTAGGGCTAAAAACAGGCAACTTGATTAACAATTTTTTACAAAATTAACTGTTTTCGCTTTAATATACACTAGGCACAAAAATTAAAGGATACAAAAACCTACATTCTTAGCTTTAAGTCTCTAGTTTTAAGATTCTGACCTAAATTTAATAATTTAATACTAAATAAACATCAAAGTGGAGATTACAATAAGGGATTTTAAAACGCAATAAGTTTTTAACTTTTTTTAATAAATATTGCACTATTTTTAATAGATGTACATATTTGTTCAGGTTTCAGGTTCCTTAACCTACCTTTTATGCAAAATCATTCAAGTTATGATGTAAATAAAGAATTATTGTCAATACATAATACAACAAACCATGCAAAAGATCCTCATGAGACGAGAGTAAATCGTTGAGAAATAGACAAGATTAGACAAGAAACTAATCATCAAGAAATTTCCCAGCCAAGATCTACCTCATTCTGGCCTCAAAAAAATCCAGACTTTCAAAAGTCGAGACAAAAAGTTCCGTTTCTTGACTCTTGTGTAACCCTAGTTACTATGGTAGTAACTTATGCAGTTAAATTTATTCGCAATTAAAAGTATACATAAATTATGTATCCAGCTGGCTATAAATAGTTTAGCCTCTTTGTTTTAAGGATTTACCATGTAGATAATAATTTTGAAAAATACCAGTAGCATTTTAATGTAATGTTAATATATTAATACAATGCCATATAAAATTTTAATCAAGATGAGTTCTTTGAAAACATATTTTATACAAATGTAAAAAAGTCGCATAAAATCCTTTGTTGTACGTAAAAACTATAAACTATACAATCTAATAGCTCGTGGTGAGGATTTTACCTGTGTATTTAAAAAAGAGCTGTTTAGCGATTTAAGATATTGTTGGAGACATACTCCAACAGTAAAAATATTTAAATTAAGCGCAATTGCTAAAAAAGGTAATGCGCAAGACCAAAAAGTATCGACAGCCGAAAATGGGACCAATCAAGTTTAGTCTAGCGTAATGAGAAAAAGTTTAGCAAATTTGTAAGAATTTTCTTGTAAAAAATAAGAAAATAAAATTATACAGTCCACAAATAAGTCTTTTTATGTGCGCGAGAAAAAATGTACATAAAAAAATGGTTCTTCTACCCGGATTATCGCCTAAAAAAGTGTTTTTAATCAATGGGAAAAAGGCGACTTCATTTGACAGTTACTAAGATTGGCCCAAAATAATCTACATCAATCTTAA
Source organism: Brachypterus glaber (assembly GCA_958510825.1). Taxonomy (NCBI): domain Eukaryota; kingdom Metazoa; phylum Arthropoda; class Insecta; order Coleoptera; family Kateretidae; genus Brachypterus; species Brachypterus glaber. Next base: position 28,648,178 of record OY294045.1, on the reverse strand, counting down.
TAAAGGCGCGCACTGTTGGTTCGATTCTACAACTAGGCAATTGACCCATTATAGGAACCTTTGGTGCTACAGTTCTATTTTTGTATACCTGACGTCTTGCCCAAACACTTTTTACTGCTTGACTTATTCTTAAAAGTCCAAAACTACTGTGTTAAGCTATTGATTACAGTTTCTTGTCCATGATAAAAAACTTGTTCATGATAATGCTGTATAATTAAATACGTTACTCTGTGATCTGGACCTTAGATAATAGGTGATTTGACATACTCTTGGGCTACTATGTTTTGTATGCGACCATTTAGACGAATGATTCCATCTTGGTCCAATTTAGGTGATAACGTATAAAGTCTACTTTCCTTATTTACTGCAATATTTCTTTCAAGACAACTTATTTCTTCGTTAAAACTTTCCAGTTGTATCTTCCGGTATATCATTTTTTCTGCCTCTACTAATTCTTCCAAGTCTAGTTCTCCATTTTTTCTATCTGACTTCTGTTTTATTCTACAATTCTTTGTAAATCTTATCATCCAAGCAGTTGATCTCAATAAAATAGTCCACTTTGATATATTTTTCGAAGATGGTATTGGTATGACAAGTTTCTTTACAGCTATACATTCTTCTTCTTCTTCTTCTTCTTATTTCTTGGCGTTACTGTTACGCATTTCCGCCATGTCCAATCTCAGCTATAAATACAAACTCCTTTCTTTCTACCAGTACTATATTTTCTGTTTTTAAATTCATGTGGTTTGTACTTTCTAAGTTCCGACTTTTTATAGATTTAGGACCATACAGCCATCTACTTGAAGGTTCAAACAATCGGCTAAATCTTGATCTATCAAAGTAACTGTAGACGCATCATCTAATAAAACAAAAGTTTCCACATTTTTCTCATTGCAGATAATTTTAGCTGATAAAATTTTTAATAATGTGCACATATCTGTAGAAATATGACAATTCTTTTCTAAAATATTTGTGATTTTAGGTGTGGTTGTTGATATTTCGGTAGGTATTTAATTTAAATTTAGTCATATCAGGGTTTGAATTAAAATTCTCTTTCTGGTGTAATAACCTGCTATGTTGTTTTTGACAATTATAAATTCCACAAGGTTTTTTCTTTAGACAAGTTTTAATAGAATGATTAAGCATTAAACAAGCAATACAATTTTTATTTTTTTTAATAAATTCCCATCTATCATTTACAGAATATTTTTAAAATAAATCACAGTACCTAAATTATGATTATCCAGGTGACAGCATGAACATTTGTTTTCTGACGTTTTTAAGTAGCAGTACTATATTTTCTGTTTTTAAATTCATGTGGTTTGTACTTGCTAAGTTCCAACTTTTTATAGATTTAGGACCATACAGCCATCTACTTGAAGGTTCAAACAATCGGCTAAATCTTGATCTATCAAAGTAACTGTAGACGCATCATCTAATAAAACAAAAGTTTCCACATTTTTCTCATTGCAGATAATTTTAGCTGGTAAAATTTTTAATAATGTACACATATCTGTAGAAATATGACAATTCTTTTCTAAAATATTTGTGATTTTAGGTGTGGTTGTTGATATTTCGGTAGGTATTTGATTTAAATTTAGTCATATCAGGGTTTGAATTAAAATTCTCTTTCTGGTGTAATAACCTGCTATGTTGTTTTTGACAATTATAAATTCCACAAGGTTTTTTCTTTAGACAAGTTTTAATAGAATGATTAAGCATTAAACAAGCAATACAATTTTTATTTTTTTTAATAAATTCCCATCTATCATTTACAGAATATTTTTAAAATAAATCACTGTACCTAAATTATGATTATCCAGGTAACAGCATGAACATTTGTTTTCTGACGTTTTTAATACAGGTAGTTTTCGTAAAAATTTGTATATTGAAGTTTTTGAGGTTGGTGAAAGTGAATAAAAAACACCACCCCTGAGGGGCGGGGGGGAGTTTTCTTGAAAATTAACATATTGGGGTTTTTGAGGTCGCTAAAACCAAAATAGAATAAAATTTACTCCAAAGCTTGGCTATTTTCTACATGAAACATTATATTGTCACCATTTTACATTAATCCTTTTTACTTTAATACTTTTTTTATTTCTATTGTCATTGCTGATTACATTACACATTATATATTTATATTATACAAAGATTGTTATAGATTTTATATTTTAGAAACAATAAAGTTATATCTAATTATCTAAATAAAATTTTACAAAAAAAATCTTAAAAAACGCATTTTTTAGCAAAAAAAATTGAAAAATGTAAACCTTGAAAAAAAGGTTTAAAAATTTAAAATTTATATAGATGAATAGAGAATTTTGTAAGCTTTAAAATGATGTATCACACGACACCCCTTCCAATTTAAAAAATGTCCCCCCTTGTACCCCTGTCTCCATTGTGCACACTAAACATATCAAATATATACTTAAAGATTATTTGGGTTATGTTATTTAAGTGTTTTAAATTTCAAGTTGATAGCTTAATTCATTCAAAAGTTAAGGGGGGCGGACTTTTGACACGCTCTGTATGTTAGTGCTGCATATAAAAATTAGAGTCGTATTTTTAGTATTTATATATTTTTTTTATTAAAATACAGTACTGACTCGTTAATCCGAAGCTGCACTAATTCGAAATACGCGGTAATCCGAGTCGGCGTTTTGCTGCCATTATGCTCTTTATAGTCCGAATTTAAGGTGAATAGCTAATAAATGTTACAAAGAAATGTAAATCAATCAGAAAAACTTCGTGTTTTACACATTTACGCACACAGGAATTTTTTTTGGACTTTTTTATATTATAACATAATAAAATATTTTTTTATATAATAGGTAAACCTGTTATAAAAGAAGTATACTTTGTTTTTTTTTAACCACCTAGGTGCTTACTTAATTGTAACTTAATTATTGTATTAAACAAAATAATTTAAAAAAAAAAAAATGTAATCGCCTGTGTTTTTATTAGTTCGGATTAACAAGTCAGCACTGTTTCAAAAACTTGCGAAAAAATCTCATTTTTTGAATTTAAAAGCCTATAAAAAACAAACGAATACATATATTTTAAATTCGATTTTTTATGGCTTAGATCCCATTAAAAGGGAATCAATAAACGCCAAAAAAGTAATTAATTGGACTTTAATTATTTTTTTTTACTACAACTATAGGCAAAAAACTCACTGTGCGCTATATCTCAGAAAAAACGAGCTTATCGAGAAAAACGGAAAAAGGTTGCAAAATCGGCGCATCAAATATAGCCAGACGCAACTAAAAGGTCCCCGGAAAAAAAAATATATAACGCCCCCCATTAAAAAAAAACACCGAACCAGCAAAAAAAACAACGTTATCGTAAACCATTTAAATAAGATAATTTTCGATACCGGGAATCGAACCCGAGCTTCCTAAGTGAAAGCTAAGTATCCTAACCATTCTGATACTGCATGCTTTGTATATCTGTAGCCGATTTTCTTGTTCTGTATAGTAAGATGTATTTATGTGTTATACAAATAAACAGATAAATTATTTAGACCATATCGGATCCTACAAATGTAAAATTTCAAATTAAAAAGCTTGCACTGTGCAAGTTGCACACAACAAGAATCTAGGTCCAAAGTTAAAATGAAATCGTCCAAGGTTATAAGATTTGATGGCTTCGCCCACTTGTTCTGTTGGTATCACGATGGATGTGTTAAATACACCCTAGCTATGGCTCAATTAATCTTTCTATTACTGTACGTAAAATGATATAATATTCGCTAATAAACCTTTCTTTCTTTATTTTGTTCAGGAATTTATAAGATACGTCAAATCTCCTTAGTATTACAAGTTAAAAATAATAAATTTTAAAGTGGTAACTATAAAAATTTCTATTTTACCGTGTATTTTACTATTTAATTATCCAATAATTAAAATTTTTATAACATTAACAACTAATATAACCTTTTATTATCTTTTTGATTCAAATCAAATTTGAAATATTTTTGACTTAGAATATAATTTTTAATGACTGAGAACATTGAAAATTTTAAACTGTTATTATCTGAAAATTGTCAAAATACAAGTGGGAACGGGAACCACGAAAGAAAATGTCGCGAAAATATTTCGTCGAAAAAATTACCGCAAAATGTTTTTTCCACACAAAGGATTAACAGCGATAAACATTTAACGCGAAAAAATATTAAAGCGAAATAAAAATAGCGAAAACTATTACCACGAAAAGTTTTAATAGCGAAATGCAATTACCGCGAAAAATATATAGCGAAAGTAATAGCCGCGAAAATATTTAATGCGCAGAGCAAATTCCGCGTCTAATTTTAAATTATAAAAATACTGTTTTGTTTAATTCAGTTTTATAATTGCAGAATTAACATTTTAATATAACTAAATTGTTTGGTTTGGTTTTAAAAAAAGTTCAAACCAAACCAAGCATTAAAAAACATAAATTAAATTAAATTGTTTGGTTTGGTTTGTTTGGTTTTGTTTTTGATAAAAAATAAAAATAAAATATTGATTATAAAACTTCATTCAAAAAATTATAATAATATATATTTTAAGGTAGATAGATAGATAGATAGATATGTTTATTAAACTTCTAGAAACATTTGTTACATAGTTATCTATAAATTAGTTAAATAAACTAAGCCCACACTTAAGTAATTAAATACTTGTATGTGTATTGAGCCAGAAAAGAAATATAGATATAATAATTATGAATAATAAATAATAATAGATAATAAATCTTAGGACTAAACTTACCCAGCTAAAAACAGAAGCATTAGACAACATAATCTCAAAATCTAAATAATAGTACCTAATTAATAATTAATAATAACTACCAATAATTAAAAATGATAAAAATGATAGAGAACAAGAAAAAAAATAATAGAGAATAAGAAAAAAAAATATAAAAATATATATATACACACATATATACATACATATACATACATATATATACATACATATACACACCCATTATAATACACATATACATACATAAGTTAAAATGTGATTCTGCCAAAGCTTGATATTAATTATAAGATTTCTTTTATATATAAACTATTTTATATATTTAAACAGATATAGTAGAGACCTTAACTTTTTTACGATTTATTTTATATTTATATTTTTACGGTTATTTTTTTAATTAAAATTTAAGCGCGATTATATTATTGCGCGGCAAAATTATGCGCGATTATATTATTACAACGTAAAAGTATAAGCGATTTCTATTGTCGCGATAATAGGTTCCGCGGTAAATGTTTTCGCGGTAATAATTTTTCGCGGTAATTACTTTTTCTCGGTGAAACCTATCGCGGTTAAATTATTGCGCAGTAAATGTTTTCGCGGTAAATGTTTTTTGGTAAAAGTTTCGCGGTAAAATTTTAGGCAAAGTCCTAGATCCAATGCAAGTTACCACTTCTGTGTTTATCACGGCATTATAGCAGTAAAGCAACAGCATGTACGCACTTGATTAGGCGAATATTAGGTCCGCACTTGTTTTGGCCGACTGCGATTTATTTTCATTTGTCCGAATATTCGTTGTACTTTTTTTTATCTCTTCTCCTGATTGGCAAGGCAGAACTGTCTGTTGGGCGCGTAAAATTATGATTATATTACTAATAAATATAATATAATATATAACCAATTTATTTATATTGGTGTTATTAGTTTCGTGTTTTAAAAAAACATAAATATAATTAAATTGTTTGGTTTGGTTTGTTTGGTTTTGTTTTTGATAAAAATAAAAATAAAATTATGATTATAAAACTTCATTCAAAAAATTATAATAATATTATATATTTTAAGGTTATTTTTTTCTTTAAAATTTGAGCACGATTATATTATTGCGCGGCTAAACTATGCGCAATTATATTATTACGACGTAAAAGTATGCGCGATTTTTATTATGGCGATAATAGGTTCCGCGGTAAATGTTTTCGCGGTAATAACTTTTCGCGGTAATTACTTTTTCGCGGTTAAATTATTGCGCGGTAAATGTTTTCGCGGTAAAAGTTTTGCTGTAAAATTTTCGGCAGTCTCCTAGATCCAATACAAGTTACCACTTCTGTCTTTAGCACGGCAGTATAACAGTAAAGCAACAGCAAGTACGCACATGATTCAGCGACTATTAGGTGCGCACTTGTTTTGACCGACTGCGATTTATTTTTATTTGTCCGAATATTCGTTGTACTTATCTCTTCTCCTGATTGGCAAGGCAGAACTGTCTGTTGGGCGCCAATCAGGTGATTCTGTTAATAAATTTATTTTTTAAATACATTTTGTTGCGCAGTGTTAATCTGTTTTATGCCACATGAGAACATGTAATTCTGGTGCAAAAAAAAAAACAAAAAGCGGTGGCAATATTTTAAAAGGCTTTGTCGATAATACCACAAACGTTGTCAACATGTAGTAGCAGCAGCGGGAATATGTAAATCGCGAAACAAATCTACATATAAAAGTGTATGAATATTCAAAAGTGTATTGTTGACTTGTTGACTCTCCCTGACCCCTACCCATCGTTGTGTTATCGTTCGTAGTTAATATTTTTATTATTTTTTTTTGACATTTAATTATTTTAAATATGATTTCATTGTCTAGTTCGAGGAATTTTACTACTATTGTGTACAAAAACAAATAACTTGGATTAAAATTTTATTTATGTTTTACAATAGGAATGTAAAAAGGAACAAGACCAAGGCTTTCGTTTTTCTGAAGTTTTTGACGAATAAGATATTTCTAAAACGTCACGTCGTATTTTAAATATGCAAGAGGTTATTAGGTTCAAAACGAAATGTTCCAGGATTCGAATTAATTAGCCCTAAAATTTTGTGGTGATCGTGGCCTTTGTCACTATCTTATTAACCCATTAACGCCCAAATTATTTTATTATTTTTTTTTTCATTTTTTTTGTTTTTATTTATATTCGATGTATTTAGGTCTAAATAGGAACAAAATTATCAAAATTTTGGAATTTTAGTCCTTGCGAAGAAAATTAAGGAACGAACGCCCTTGTTTGAGGACCCTGGGCGTTCTACATATACTCTTAGCGATACGGAAAAACAGACAGACATAAATAGTAATTTAGGATATTAGGTGTTTCACGGTAGACAGATCAGACGATTTGTGGTGTTATTAACAAATATATCAAATCTAAATGTTTACCAGTTTATATAGACCTAAGGGAGCTCTTTACAACTAGAATTATGAAACAAACGACGTCTACCCTATCTCTATCTCATTTGTGCTACACTTTCCAGCCAACCAAATAAATACTGTATTTGTTTTTCATACAACAAATACAGTATTTATTTGGTTGGCCGGAAAGTGTAGCACTGAGCGGCACGAACGAACATAGCTAATGTGAATCTGTAGAATAAGATAATTCTACTAAAATTTAGATGGCGCCAGTAATTTCTTTAATAAGAATAATATAGTTACACTTTTCGCCCGGCCAAGTAAATATTGTATTTGTTCAACAAAGAAGTGGGAGTGTATGTATGTCTTCTATCCTTTTTGGGTAGAACTTTTGTCCCTGTCTAATCTAACGGGAGAAATCGCCATTATCTTTGACTCCAAACAAAAGTTCTATGCTCTTTTTTTTTGTCACATAACATTTTTAAATGCCAACATTTAAAAGAATTACAATTTTTCTTTATCATATAATAGTTTTTTTTTACTGAAAACATTATTTTTCAAGAAAATTATTAATAAAAAAATAACTTAAAAACGGGGATTTGTATTTTAAAATGACCCCGTTATCGTAAAACGTAGGATGCTTTAAAATTAAAATGAATGAATGTATATCGTTCATGATGGCGCTAGGTTTGGACTTTTTACGGAAAGTGCGCTGAAACGATTGTTTTAATACTGTTTTTCTATTTTGGTTTTTACATGAAATGTACCTGCATTATTTTTTAATTATATATGTAAATGTAGAAAGAACAATGTTAAAAATAGGCCGTTTTTTTGGCCTCTCCGTGCAAACGTATGAAACATATCCATTCCTATAGATTTAGACATGCTGAACATGTTCTGGCCTTTAAAATTACAGAAACGGCGTGGATAACTGTTTTTTTTTTTCGTTAAAAGGTAAAATTATGTGGTTTCTGAGCTAACGAAGCCAGGTGTAAAAAAAATATATTTTTTATATATTTGGGCACGCTGAACACGACTTTTAGTACAAAGTCAAACAAATTTTTTTCTAAATTAGGTGTTCCCCGAGGTTCTATATTGGGACCTTTACTCTTTTTAATTTTTATTAATGACCTGCCTCGGTTTATTAAAAATGGTTTAATTACAATGTTTGCAGATGATACAACCATAACTCCCTCTGCTTCAACTTGGGTTGAGTTGTCAAGATTAATTATGATAGTATTAGACGATTTTTATACTTGGTGTCAAAGAAATAAGCTTATCTTAAATAAATCCATAACTATGGTCGTAAACTTTTTTAATAGAAAAGGCCTTTCTGTTGATTTTTCCATTCCTAACCTTAATATTAGCAAGGAAACTAAATTTCTGAGTACATATTTTGATCAAAATTTAAGTTGGGATACACATGTAGATCACGTCTGTAAAAAGTTAAATAGTGTGTATTTTGCAGTTTTAAAAATGAAAAGTGATCTTACTGAAAAGGGTTTGCTTGATATTTACTACTCTTTGGCGTTTTCATGTCTAAACTATAATATAATTTGCTGGGGTTGTGGCACGGATATTAATAGAGTTTTTGTAAGGTAAAAAAAGACTGATAAGATTAATATATAATTTAGACTACAGAGAATGTTGTAAAGATGCTTTTAAGTCAAACCACATTTTAACCGTAGCTAGCCTTTATATTTTTAAATGTGTTATGTTTGTTAAACTAAATTATAGTGATTTTATTGAAAACTCAAATTTTCATTGCTCTAATACAAGAAATAAGGACAATTTAAGAGTATAATAGTAGTACCGCGTTTTCGGTGCTAGGTGGTCACAAATTTTTTAAAGCCTATCCTGAAAATTTTGTGCGAACCCTGAGTGCGGTCCTGTCATATGCAGCTAACTTCATTACGCTTTTGTTCGACAATATTTTTTGTCAGTTTTGGGAGGGAAATTCAAACTTATATAAGTTTTAATATGAAACTTTGAGAGAATCGAACGTCTTAAAATCGTTTGATCGTACAATTATTCCAGATGCTCCGCCTTCATATCAAAAGATCTTTACATGTAGATGTTTAAAGTAAAAATAAAAATATTGTCCAATTGTATTGTTTTTTGTTTAATCGAACTTATTCAATAAATTTATTGAATATTTCAAATTTGATATCGTAATATCTAGAAGTAAATTGTAAATAAAATTGCATAATGAATAAAACATTTTTATGTAGGTATAATCATGTATAAGACCCTGCAAAATATAGGTTCCATAAAAGATGAAGAAAAGTATAATCTAATCTAAACTAATCTAAATTTAAACAAATTATAGAATATTATGAATGTCTAAAACATTCTGTAAAATGCAAAAATAATACCTTACCTAATTTTAATAAAAATCTAATTATTAAAAATTCCGTGCGAAAAACGGGTGTCTTGGCTATTTATATTAAAAAAATTAATCAATTAACTTATAATTCCGTTTGCAAAAAAGTTAATTGTAGTTTAAATTTGATTGAGGTAAAGTTAACATACAACGTACATCAAACTGTGTTCATAATATTACCAATAAATAAAAAATTGAGTTACTATATTTTTAAAAATTTACCAAAGGCGAATATATGGCGGTCCCATTTTGAAATATGGGTAACTGTTAGAGAAATGTCTGTAGTTTAACATATATTTAAAAAAATAAAATCGAAGATGGCGTATTTTGAGTAAAATGTCACCAAAAATTGGTTACTTTGGTGACTATCACCAAAATCACCAAACTTAAGTTTAGTTTATTATTAAAATAACTTCCAACTAACAAACTTTAAAATACACTTTGTCTGAAGTCTCTATATCTTACCGTTATAGATATACAGCCGTTTAAAAATTATACGTTTTAGAACAATTGGGCATTTTTGTCATTTTTTAAAAGGCCGTAACTCCAAAAATAAATGTCAAAAAAATCTGAAAAGGTTATTTTTGGACAAACATAGCACACTTGAGCCAAAAATAGGGCAAATCAAAGAAGTCAAAGTTTTCCTTGGGTCCTATTTGGCACAGAATCACCCTATATTAAAACAAGTATGTTGAAACTATACTAAAATATTAAAACTGTCTTATACTGAGTGCTAAAGTGTCTACAGAAATATAAAGCCCCCTAAATCTTAATAAAAATTATGCATCATAACATGTAATTTGGAATAAGCAATGCAAGTGTTAAAACTGAAAACAAAGGCCTTATTTATTACCACTTAATTACAATGGAATTAATCTTAAATGAATATCAAACAGCACATTTCTTCTATCAACCCCAATAGACCTTGGCTGCCACCCAACGGGAGGTATACCGATACAAATTGTATTAAGGTGCACTGTTTGTTAGGGTGGACCAAAATTTTTAATGCCAATAACAATAAAGTTTTTAAACAGTTACTTCTAAAAAATGTATAAAGGTACTTAAATAAAATTAGTTTTTTTTTTAACAACAAACTTTAATAAGAATGTATTTTAAGGTTATTATATTAGGGTGATTTTTATTTTTCAAGACGAAAAAACGAAAATAATGTAAATTATTGCTATTTTATTTATTTTTATTATTGGAAAACTAGATAACTGAAGATTTAACTAAATAACAATTTAACCAATGGCAATTTTGCTATTATATACCAATATTATACAGAGCGGTCCAAAAGTCACCCCCCCCCTCTTAACTTTTGAACCAGTTGAGATATCGACTTCAAATTTAAAACTTTTAAATAAGACAACTTAAACTATCTTTTAGCATATATTTAATCTTTTAGCTCTTAAAATGTGGGCAGGGGGCATGGGGGCACATTTTTTTAAATGGAAAGGGGGGTCGTGTAATACATCATTTTAAAGCTTATAAAATTCTCCATTTAACTCCATATTTTAAAATTAAAAAAAAAAATTGGGTTTAAAATGGGGTTGAAAATGGGTATTAATGTCAAAATTCCACTAAAAAAAAACAAATAATTTTTTTTAAATGCCTAATTTCATCATAAAAAAATGTTAATTATACTTTTAAACTAATTTTAGTTGACATAAATTAAAATTTATAAAAAAAAACTTAAAAAATCGAATGTTTTAGCACAAAAAATTGAAAAATCAAAACATTAAAAAACATTTTTAAAAATTTTTAAAATTTTAGTTTAAATAGAGAATTTTATAAGCTTTAAAATGATGTATCACACGACACCCACATTTTAAAAAAATGTCCCCCCATTCCCCCCTGCCACATTTTAAGAGCTAAAAGTATTAAATATATGCTAAAAGATAGTTTAAGTTGTCTTATTTAAGAGTTCTAAATTTGAAGTCGATATCTCAACTCGTTCAAAAGTTAAAAGGGGGGTGACTTTTGGACCGCACTGTATAGCACTATTAGGAGTATAATAAAGGAAAAACATGACGCATGTGAATATTGAGAAAAGATATCCTAAATAAAATTTTCTCAGTTCGACTGCTTTTTATTTTAATAATAATTTCAAACAATCGAACTGAGAACTATATAGTTAACTATACATATTAGGGTGCCCAGTCAAAAGTAAAAAACGATTTTTTTAGCGTCCCACCCCCTATAACACGGTGCTTTTTTGGGGGTATTTTTTGTTTTTTTTTTTTCGAAACCCTGAAATTCCTTTACCATTCGATAGTACCGTCCATTTTTATGATTTTCAGCGAAAATTAAAAAAATCTACCAAACGCTTCGTTTTTTATTAAAAAAAAAATAAATGCTAAAAGAGCTGCGAAGAGTAAAACAATCCGTAAAATATATAATCCTACGCATTTCCTTATATACTATTCACAGTAAGTGGGTATATTGCATTTTTCCAATTATTAAAAAAAAAATAAAAAACTTGAAAAAAAATTTGACAATTTTTTTAATTTGTTTTTCCTTTTTCTCAAACCTCTGATATTTAAACTCCTGTAAGTGTGATAAATAGTATTTATTAAATACGTACCAGCAGCTCTATTCTCAAGGGCGTAGATCTTTTTCTTCTATGGGGGGGGGGGGTAATACCCAGGGCCGGCCTTTCAAGCCTCAAATTTGGCACCTCTAGCAAAAGAAAAAACACCCTAAAATAAATCTTTGTGCGCATAAAAAAAAAAATGCCCCCCAAAAAATACCATAAGAAAAAAAGCGTTGTCCCTGACGGTTTCTACCAAACGTGGCGCCCCTACAAAAAAAATGACGGCGCCCAAAAAAATACCCTAAGACAAAAGCTTTGTCCCTGACGGTTTCTACCAAACTTGGCGCCCAAAAAAATACCAACAAGAAAAAAAACTGTGTCCCTGACGGTTTCTACCAAACTTGGCGCCCTGCAAACAAAATTGGCGCCCACGCCTATGGGGGGGGGGGTAATTACCCCCCCCATTACCCCCCCCCCATCTACGCCCTTGTCTATTCTTGATCATTCGCAAAAATGTTTTGCATACGCATTTGCTATGGTACAACCAATCACATATTAGCTCCCTTAGCAACAGCGTATGCGAATTATTTTTGCGAATGGTTAAGAATAGAGCTGCAGTTTGAGTGAAAAACGAGTGTAAAATTTTAGACTCAGTTTTTTAGTATGTGCCAGTAGTGTTTCCTTGTAAAATGTTTATCGTAGATTGAAAACTAACTAGTTTCCAAGACATTTTCGACAAAAGTGAAATAGTAAATTCGAATTCTATAACCACCCTAATGTTTTTTAACATACTATATATGCATACATTGCCCTATTATTATGCAAACTAAAATAACCCATTGATTCCTTACCGCAACAAAATATTATACAAAAACCGACTCCGTTCTCAACGTAAAACACGTGCTAGTTTATTCTTTTATTTATTGTAAAAAAATGTGGACAATAATGACTTTACCTTTATTGCATTGTTAATAATCTGTATTTCACATTGAATAGCTCGGTATTTTGACAGTTGTAATTTTTGTTGTAGTAAGAAGTATCAAACATGTATTTGGGTTAAATAAAAAAAACAGGGTGTTCCAGTACTCACGAAAAAAAATTTTAGAGATTCTACATACAAAAAATATGAAAATTTTTCTTATAAAGGTTGGTCCGATAACGAGCCGTCCTAGAGGTGCGTCTAAAAAATAGTTTTTATTTAATATCTCTTTAACCCTATTGTAACGAATTTTTGCACATGCCTTAATATTGATAAAGGCTACCATTTTATGTAATTTTTATTTGGTAATTAACCAGGGACGTACAAAAAGTGAAAAAGCCCCCTTTTTTTGCCCCAAACTTTTTTATCTTGACATTTGACATTTTCTCAATAAAATTAGATTTTTTAGGTATAGAAAGGTACTCTTACATCAAAAACCGGAAAATTCGTAAGCCCGATAACACTAGGCTAGAAATTTTAAATTTGTCATACAACTTTGTTTCAAAAAGTTCTTAGTTTCGATTGCCTTTGATAACAACTTTGGTGGGGCAATATTTTTTGCACAATTTTTTAAATTTTTATATTGATACCAATATACCAATTTAAAAAAAAAACTATCCCCCACCACTAATGGATGGAGTTTGATTTTTCTAATTCTAAGATTCAGTTTTAGAGACTTTAAAACCCCTAAATACCAATTTTCACAAAAATTACCCAACCCCCTCAGGGGGTGCAGTAATTCTTTTTATTCTAAGATTCATTCAGTTTTAGAGACTTTAAAAACCCCTATATACCAATTTTCACAAAAAACTACCCCAACCCCTCAGGGGATGGAGTTAGATTTTTTTAATCAAAGATTCTGTTTTAGTAAATTTAAAAACCGAGATTCAACCCCTATATACCAATGTTTACCAAAAATACTATAAACCTTTAAAAATAATCACCCTCCACCTCCCGGAGGTGAAGTAAGATTCAGCGTCGAAAAATACATAGGTATAACATTATCGAGCATCTGGCATCCGAAACTCAATTTTCCAACCCTTCTCAGGGGTAGTTTTTGGGCCGGGGGTGAACTCTTGGGGTGTAGACATTTTGTTGACCTCAAATTCGGATCAGCGTCGAAAAATACATAGGAATATCATGTTCTGTCTCACGGATCTCGACTTTTTTTTGTGGGGCTGTGTTATTTACCTGATTAAGTAGCATATCGCTATTTAAGAGCGATTAAATAGCATCTCGCTATTTAGATAAGTGAATATTATGCCGATAGCTCAAAATTACCAATAATACAGCTGCATTTTTTCAGGAAATAATCTTAAAATATACCCCTCCACCTAATGATTTAAACCACCTAAACTACAGCTGTATTTTTGGTAATTTTGCTTTTAAGCAAATGTTTTTAACTTAAAAATTCATAAAAAATTAATTATTAAGTTTCAAACATTTTCTAAGCAAAATTAACAAAAACACAGCAACTTGCAGTTTAGCCGGTTGATTAATGCGGTATTAATCAACCGAAACGCGCTAGATTAGAACTGAGGTACCGATATATACTATACCGGGTGTTTTTCAAAGGTGGCTCGCCCCTATAACTTTTGTATTCCTGGAGATAAAAGAATTAAATTTACAGGGTATCTATAAGACTATATTTTGAATTATATCACCTACCACGAGAGTTACCGGCGACTCTCAATATTTTTTCCATTTTATATTTTATATGGGTTAGAAAGAGACGATTACGGGTGATAGCCCACGTGTTAACCGGAAACGACCTCTACTTTTTATTTTTAAAGGGAACACTGTGTATATTTTTAGGTATTTGGATTCTCCATTAAATTTCGTGCTTTATCTTAAGTTATTGTACTTTTATTTTTTAAATGTCTGTTTATCAATATTGTTCTGTCCCCTTTACACTTTTTTAATTACACTTTTTAACCACACTTTTTAATTATATCCAGTTTTTATTTATTTATTTATTTATTTATTTATTTATTTACCTTCATGTTTTATTTATTCAATTTTATTTCAAGCTTTTAAATGTAACGTGCAAAATTTTATTTTTAGAAAAAAAAACTCATTGTATGGTCCTACAAAGGACAACTTCACCAACCAAAATATTATAAGACAAACAAATCATTATTCGGGTAAGAGAACTTGTTCTGACCCGGACAACAAAAAATCAAAGGGAATGCGATAAGTTTTTGTCAAATTTTTATAGCTTTTGTCATTTTTTAAATAAAATTTTGTTTCAGATTTTT
>OY294045.1:28548806-28632692 GCA_958510825.1 Brachypterus glaber | reverse complement strand
ATTCCCTTCTTACTCGTGTTCGTCATTTTACTGCACATCTTCCATACAATCACTATAAAATATATAAAATCGAATCCGGGGAATATCTAAGATAGCAAATAAATAAATAACTAATACTAAAACACTTGATGCTAAAAATTAAACCCGCTTAACGTGTTACTAATTCCTGCCAAAAATACATATTACTCGTTTCACGGATGAAAAGCAACTGAAATGCAAATGCTATATTAGGTTTTTGTCAAGAAATTTCCAAATTATCTAGTTGGTAGCACTGTTTGAAAATTGGCAATATGCGGCGAAAAACTTGCACCGTATAAAAGAAGCAAAACAAATCAACGTGCAATTGTCCTCTTGCTATGTCTTGCAGCAAACTTGCATGGCACCAAACTTGCTTAAAAATTTCTCCGTGAAAAGGCGCCTTAACAGAACTTATTACTTATTGATTTACTGAACTTCACAGGAAAAGACAAGACAATTATTTTAACTAAGTGAAAATGAAAACCTTAAAAAAATGTTTAAAGAAATACAAAATATATAGTCGAATAGAGAACTTTATTTACTTTAAAATTATGTATCACCCGACCCCCCTTTCTATTAAAAAAAAATTCCCCCTATATCCCCCTGACCACAGTTTAAAAGCAAACAATATCGAATATATTCCAAAAGATAGTTTTAGTTGTCTTATTTATGCAGGGCCAATTTTATTTTTGCAGGGGCGCCAAGTTTGTTAAAAACTTTCAGGGACAAAGCTTTTTTTCTTGAAGGTAATTTTTGGGGCGCCAATTTTCTTTATAGGGGCGCCAAGTTTGGTAGAAACCGTCAGGGACAAAGTTCTTTCGCTTGAAGGTAATTTTTGGGGCGCCAAATTTTTTTGTAGGTGCGCCAAGTTTGGTAGAAACCGTCAGGGACCAGACCAAGCTTTTTTTTTATGAAGGTATTTTTTAGGGCGCCAATTTTTTTTGTAGGGGCGCCATGTTTTGGTTGAAACCGTCAGGGACCATTTTTTTTTTTTGAGGGTGCCACCCTGGGGGCTGAGCCCCCCCTAGTTTTTTTTCTAGTTACGGCCCTATATTTATACGTATACCAAATTTCGAGCCAAACTTAAAAGTCGATATCTCAACTAGTTCAAAAGTTAAGTGAGTTAAGTGGGGCGGTGGGATGACTTTTGGACCGCACTGTATAGCAAATGATTATATTGCAAGGGCGAAAATGATAGTCCGATATTGTTTTTTACTTATATTATTATTATTATATAATTTTTTTAGGCCTACTGCGAATAAAAAACGAAAATATGAGCCAAATCCAGTTTTATGTCCATATTATTATAGCAAAGAAATAACTATGCTATTTTTTGATTTTTTTTAATCAAAAGTACACTTATTAGTAAATAAAAAAAAATAAAAAATAGAGTTTTTGAGAAAAATTGCCTTAAAGTTTTTTTGGCGCCATCTAGAAAAAATTAAAAAACTATCGAAACTAATTCCATGCGATTTTATGATTTTTGTAATGGTGAAAACCACAGTTTTCTAGGTTTAACAGTTTTTGGGTTATTGCAGTCAACGTCAAATTTTTGAAAAATTTAAAAATACACTGCCCAGTAAAAGAGCTTTCCCATTTTTCACCTCGGCGCGTAAAATTGATTTTTTTATTATCAGATTCACTTTCAGCAACTATAAAAACCTTAGTATTCCAATTCTGCCCCTTTGGGGGTAAAGTTAGAATTTTGTTATCAGATTCCCTTTCAACAACCTTAAAAACCCCAATATACCAATTTTCACGAAAACTACCCCTCACCCCTAAGGGGGTGGATTTAGAATACTTTTAAAAGTATTCTAAAATTTTATTATCAGATTCACTTTCAGCAACCTCAAAAACCCCAATACAGCAGTTTTCACGAAAACTACCCCCCACCCCTCAGGGGGTGGATTTAGATATTTTTTATTAACAGATTTACTTTCAGAAACCTCAAAAACCCCAATATACCATTTTTCACAAAAACTACCCCCCACACCTCAGGGGGTGAAATTAGAAAAAAGGGAACGTTCAAGTATTACGTAACGCAAATTTCGATCATTTTGGACTTTTTATTATAATATATATATACTGATAAACAGTGGATTTAAAGGCGTATAGAAACTGAATTAAACCGTGTGACGCACGTCGTCGCGAACATGTTGTCATCCTCCTAACACAAGTTAACTTTATGTAATTTCTCTTTTGCTAAAATAGGGATGTGCTTGATACAAAAACTAATTTCTGAAAAACATGCGACTTTGATCGTTTTTCCCTGTTGTCTTTATATGATATCTAAGGTAACGTTCAAGTATTACGTAACTCAAATTGTACCAAAATTCATACTCTTCATACCCCGTTGCTGGCATTATGAAAGGCTGCAGAAATGTCATCTTTTGGCTACCCCCCAAATAGGGGGTGTGTTAGGGGGGGTAGCCAAAATATAAGATCTATACAGCCTTTGATAACGCGGGAATCGGGGTGTGAAGTGTATAAATTTTGTGTGCATATAGGTTCATAAAAAATTAAGGAAAAAAGATAAACTTTTTTGATATATTTTTATTAGATACAATATCTTAGCTTTGACCTTTCTTAAATGTATGCATTAAATTAATGCCATTATGTTCTTTTAAATGGATCCAATGGAGGCATATACTGCCCTACTACGCTAGAAAGCTGTAACTCCAATTTTTGTGGATTTTTAATTAACCTTACACTTAGTTGTGCATTTCCATGGGCTATTTTTTGAACCAATCAAATTTGAGTAAATAGTTTTATTTATGCAGTTATAAGCTTATGAAAATTGCAGTATCTCCAAAATAAGGGACTGTTGCTAAGCTAAAAAGCAGTAACTCCAAATAAGTTTTTTATTATGAAAGAAAATATTAGTGGCATATCGGACAGACAGTTTTTTATTACCCAATATATTAAAATAAAATTAGAAGAATTTAAATCAATAAAACAGTTTCTTTTTGCATTATTATAGCTTTTCTATGAAGCTAGGTTTTCCGGAAATAGCCAAAAAACTGCAGCCAACAAAATAATACTTTTCCCTGTAAGTCTTTGTTCATTAAAACAATTATTTTGGAAAACAAAAAAAATGAAAAAAGAAATGTTTTGAATTTTTTTTATTTTTCAAAAAAATTTAAAAATGTTTCTTTTTTCGAAAAACTAAAATTAAAATAAAAAAATAAATGTTGTTTTTACCCTGTTTTACTCCCTTACCCCACACCGAATTTTATCAAAAACAATCCCAGCCCAGAACTTTGGATAATAAACCTATGGTCCCAATTTGAAGTCATTAGCTCAAAGCGTTATCGAGTTATCGTGGTCACAAATTTTTTGACAGACAGACAGACCGAGATACAGAATTTTTTTGACGGAAATCATATTTTTTAGATATAAAACGTCAAAAAACGTGAAAAAAAGCAATAAAAATTTTTCATTTTTTATAAACTTCCGACTTTCCTGGGGAAAGTAAAATTTATTTTTAAAAGGAAATTTAAAAATATATTTTTTTTTTATTTTTGGGTCGTTTTCTCTTTATCTTGTCACATACTGCTTTTTAGTTTAGCATTCCTAAAAATTTTGTCTACGAGAACGAAACTAAAAAGCAGTAAGTGCCATTTTTTTATTTAAATAAATAATTAATGATTGCGTACTTGTGTTATAATAAAGGTACTTTAAACCTAAAGTTATACGCCCACTTTCCCGATTCTAGCTATAACACAAGGGAATAGCTAAGACGATTTACTGTTTTTGCTATTCTCAGTTTTATTAAATATGGAGTTACTGCTTTTTAGGGTAGTAGGGCAGTATAGTGATACGTTTTTAGTGATAGTGTGCGGTGGAATCTAGTCTTGTAGCGAGGTGTTACGCTAACTTCCGGCGTGCCAAGGTGAGGGTGGCTTCCCCTCGTTTCCGGCCCAGGCCTACCCCTCGCCGAGTGTTTACGATTGAGATTCCTTTACACTGCGCCCACTGGTAGGGAAGACTACACAGGACCACTAAATTTTGGATTTTTTATTATCAGATTCACGAAAGTGAACTGAAGTACTAAAAGGCCCCCTCAGGGGGTGGAGTTAGAATTTTTTTTATTATCAGATTCCCTTTCAGCAATCTTAAAAACCCCAATATACCAATTTTCACAAAAACTACCCTCCACCCCTCAGGCGGTGAAATAAAAAAAAATATTATAAGATTCAGTTTTAGCGACTCTAAAACCTCTATATATAAATTTTTAAGAAAACTACCCCCTGCTTTTCTAAATTAAGCGCCCCTACCAAACCAAAACAAAAACACCCTCCGAAAAAAAAAGCCGTGTCCATGAGGTTTCTACAAAATTTGGCGCCCATACCAAAACAAAAAAGTATCCTCCGAAAAACCGAAGAAAACAGCTTTGTCCGTGAGCGTTTCTACAAAATTTAGCGCCCCTACCAAAACAAAAAAAAATAACCTCCGAAAAAAAAATCTTTGTCCCTGGGCGTTTCTACAAAAGATGGCGCCCCTACCAAAAAGAAAAAAACAACCACTTATATTTTAGTTTTTTATTTAAAATAATAAAAACATATACCAAATAAAGATTCTTGGGGGGGTATTGGACAAAATCAGACAGTTGCTGTAGGCAAATAAATTTTGACTTATTAAATTTCTTTGTTTTTTTTATTGGGGGTAACTATTTAGTGCATTAGCGTTAGAAAGCTTACGATTTCCATAAAAGCGAGTATCAAAATACCATTTTGATTTTTTATCGCTATTCTGAAACGATTAAAAATTTTTAATTTTAAATTTTGATTCCAAAATTTCAAGCATTTACGAATTTGTTTACAGTCTCCCCAAGACAAATTTATATAGTATACTATAACTTATAGAGTCTGACTATAAGGCACCAAAAACTACCTGCATAGTTTTTTTTATTTCTTGTAAAAGGGAACTTAGCTACCTGTTTTAAGAATTAAAATTGCCGAAGTGATTTGGGTTATAGTAAATATTATTTTTATGTAAATTTGATACGATAAACATAGTTTTTACTACTTTCTGCAATAAAGTAGTAATATCAATAGTTCCTATCTAGATTTATTCCTAATTTTGTATAATAAAAAAAACAATAATTTAGGAATAATTAAACATGGAAGATATATTCATAGAAAAATTCTTGACGATAAAATTAAAAATTTCGTCATTTATATTAAAATATTTTTAATATTAATTTAGCACGTTTTTAAAGTGTTTCTATGTCTGTTTAATGTAAAATCGCGCAATAAAACTAATTTACTCTAAATTTGACATATCCGGTGTACACAATGTAGGTACTGTATGTTTATTATTATCTAAGTAAAAAATAATAAAATTATTATATCCTGAAAAAGATAAGGTTCTCATTTTGTGGTACTATTATTCCTATTTTGGAAATATACTTAGTAAAAAATCGATAATTTGAATGGATAGCCTTAGATAGCCATATTTATAAATTTAGGTCTTCAGTTTTCATGAAAAAAAAAAAACATACTTTCGGTAAAAGAGTCAATAAATCTTAAAAAAAAATCGCTTTGTTTAAAGAATTAAAGAGTTCGCATCAAAAATTAGGTAAGTTCGTACGAAAATTTGAGGTAAGGGAACGTTCAAGTATTACGTAACGCAAAATGTACGAACAAAATTCATACACTTCATACCTCGGTTCTCGCGTTATTCAAGGCTTTAGAGATTTCATATTTTGGCTACCCCCCTAACACACCCCATATTAGGAGGGTAGCCAAAATATGAAATCTCTATAATCTTTAATAATGCGAGAACTGGGGTATGAAGTGTATGAATTTTGGTTTACGTTACGTAATACTTGAACGTTCCTTAAACAAAATATGATAATTAAATAAAACAGATAAATAAAACCCACAATTTACTAAAGATAAATAATTTCTTGTAATTTTTTTAATCATTGTCATTCTATGGAAAAAGCCCGGGTAAAAGTTAAAAAAGTATAGATTTTGTCTGTGGTAAGTCTATCAGACTTTACGTCGTAAATTTTCATCTATGGTGTTTTATATCTGTGTCTGTATCTAAGTCGTAAACAATTACCTAAAAATAACTTTGGAACTAACCTTTATGGTCCTATTTAACTTGTCTAAGGTCTGTGTGTGCACATAAAATTTTAGGCAAACAATAATTGTTAAATAAAGAATAATTATTATTCTTTGAGTTTACAACAGATAAACAATCAAATGAGACCTAACATTTTTTTTAGTTAAAGGCAAAGTAATCAACAATAGTGATCGGACTTAAGACGAAAACGTTGTATGTCTACAGAATAGGTTTCTTGAATCGACGTTGTCAAATTGACGTAGTAAAAGCGTTGCCACTGTAACTACTAATTCCCTTTCAAGTGAGAAATTAAAAATAAAACAAGGTAAAAGTTTTTTTGATTTATCGTTTATTTTCTTTAACTATCAATATTTAAAACGAAAACATTTTTAGTATTTAAAAGCAATTGAATGGCAATAAATTTTATTTTTAGTAAAAAATTATTAAAAAATACAAATCAAAAACAATAAGTATTATTAATACATATTGTTTAAAAATATGTAGTTTTTTACTTTAGATATTGGAAAATTATTTATTTTACCCAATCAATTGTCACTTTTCAAATTATTTTCTTGTTTACAACATTTACAAATGTTATTAAAATTTTTAATAAAAGTATGAGTTTCTATATTGGATAAAACTTTGTAAGCCACTCGTGAGTAAAATAATATCGCCTTCAATAAAATTAACCCAATCAGAGTAGGTCATGTACCGTAATTAATACGTTCACTGCCAACGGCTAGTTTTGACAGCGGAGCAATGGGTATGGGCAAGGGAAAAATAGAAAGAATTGATTAATGTTGTTAGGGGCGCCAGTTACTTTAGCTTTTACTCCTTTAGGTAAGTAACAACCTAGTGTAAATACTTAAGCTTTTCAGTTTGAGAAAATATAACCCCTAAATAAAATAAGATAATTCATTTGAGAAATTTATTATAAATAAACTTAATGAAAGCACATCAAGTAATGTATTAATATATATAAAAAAATATGTGTAATTATATTAAGATATAATTAAAGAAATCTTAATAAAAATTACTAAATTCAGAAATCATTCGACTTAAATGTATAAAGAAAACATGAAGTTCAGCAAGCACCAAGAAATGTATGTAAACAACAATCATTTCTTGCAGTGTATAAAAGTCATGCTTAAATTAGAAATCATTTAATCAAAAGTATGATATTTAATAATTAATAAATGAGATTAAATGTTTAAAAAAAAATAAGTACCTAAAAATGAACAAAAGCCAGAAGGGCATATAGTATTAATCAATACTATATCAGATCTGATAAAGTTTACAGTTATAAGAATATTGAAATAAAAGAATTTAAAAATATGAAATATTGCTTTCAAAAGTTTTCAGAATGAGTACTTAGCTGGTTTCTGCAAAATCCATGAGGTATGAATTCCATCGTCTCCATCTGTGCAAGTCTCCCCTATGCTGATGAATTCATTTCTCAAATGAAAGAAAAAAAATATAGGCTGTCCCATCTACTTTGGAAAAATCATCTTCCAGGATAAAATGTACGATTGAAAATGTTGTCCGGGATTAAATATGCTTTTGAAAATTATGTCCAATATAAAATTGTCTGCTAGACGGTCATATAGAATTTATCTATGCCGAAAAATACAGAACCATGTTCCAACAGAACATCACTCCATGCGGAGAACTTGTATATCAAATATACCAAAATAAACTTCAACCCAAATTAATGTAATTCCATATTAATGGTATAGAAATGGTGAGTAATTAATGGTCTAGTGATTGTGCTTAATTAATGTAGTAATAATGGTGCTAAAACAATAATTATATGTCAGAAATATTCTAAGAAACAGAAAAACTTAACTTACGTCTCATTCTAAGTCTTCGATGCGTAATTGTATAAAATATCAGTTATAATATCTTCCGCATTGTTTAAATATTCATTTTCACTAACTTTAAATAAAAATACATGAAGGATTACTTCGATGATTACAGAAAATAAACACTCGTCAAAATGAGACCACCATTGTACAGAGTTCATCAAGAAAGAGCGAAAATCGACCTTATCAACCGGTATGAACCCTTCAGGTGAATAAAATCCTATTTCTGAACTATTAGCGACATCTATGCAAGTCATTATCAACTACAGTTTTACCGTATAGGATTCCTAATAAAGGTAACTGAAACGACACCAAAAATAATAACTAATTAAAAGAATGTTTCCTAATAAATCTGTATTAGTGATATCTAACCTCAAAATATTACTCTAAGAAACAAATATAAACAATACTTATTGTTTATCAGCAAAACTAATAAAAATACGAACAGAATACTAAGTGTCCTGTGAACTAAGTATAAACAAAATACTGAATCTAAGTGAGCAGTTCCAGCAAACTATTTTCAACAAATTCTGGATTATCCCGAAGAAATAAACATACGAAATTTTCCAGGAGAGACAAGCTACAGGTGAAAGCCAGTGAAATCCAACCCTCAATAGACTCTGAAACATATAAAAACCAGGTAAGTCCATAGACAAATGTATTATAGAGAAATAAGTCATATGATTCTTTATTATTAAAAATCATATTCTAATTATGTTTTCTTTATGTTATTTTCAGGTAGAACTATGGAATAGAGACTTATATGGTTAGAATTCAGTTCCTGCTACAAAATAGTCCCAGATACAAAATAGTTCTGTACGTACGTAACTATTTATATACAAAATAAACATAAATTATAACGTAAGTAAACGAATAGTTTAATTAACCCTTGCTATATTACAAAGTGACGATTTATGTCGTTACAGTCAGAGTGGGCCACTCTGCCTCCAGCCTTGTGACTTAATTTCCTCTTATGGGTAATATGCTGGTTTTGCTCTCTTTTACCATAATAGTATATTAAAGTACTAGTTTCATAACATACGTTTTTAGCGCACGAGTACAAGTTTAGAAAACGAGCCGCTTGCGGCGAGTTTTCTAAAGCACTAGTGCTATAAAAACGTGTTATGAAACGAATGCTTTATACAATTTTTTCTATTTTGCTCTAAAATTTAAAAAAACTTACATTTAAATTGATGACTGATTTAGGGATTTTTGTTTTGGGTTGGCATTACAGTTTACACTATGTTTAAAATTCTAAGAACAAATGATATTTTGTTATATTTTACAGTCATCTCTTATTATTTTACTGCAATTAACCAGTCCACAATTTTAACACGGTAAAAAATAACCCAAACACAAAATTTTGTAAAAAATTAAACTTTAAATCGACATTGACATTTGAACGCAAAACGTCAAGAGATAGGCTTTTGTATGTTGCCAACCCACCAAAAAAAAAAGAAGTAGAGACCTCTTATGGGCCTATAAGAACACGCAAAATGCGTGTGATTATGAGCTTATAAGAGTCGCAAAATATAAAAATAATTATTATACTCTTTGTAGCTTTACCGAAGAACAATACAGATAGATTTCAAAGCTCCGTACAAATTGGGATTAAGCGAAGAACTTCCAATCTTATGTGAAGCTCAAGAAAAGGGAGAAGTGGTTGGGATTATAGAAACAGTGTTGCCAGATTTTAATGCATGTCAGATACACTCATTAAAGTTGCTGTAGCAAGAAAACTATCATTAGCTTTACAATGATACTTGACATGAGGAAAGTAGTTAACTAGTTCCTATTGCAAGTAATATACATTAAAAAAATATTTAAATATAGTTTTAGATTGAGGGGTATTTGTGTTTCAAGTGCCAAAATGTCACGTCAGTTACAAAAAGAATGGCCGAGTTGGCTTGGCTTGGCCTCAATTCTTTTAAATTTGCCCAACAGATAGGAGCTGAATTTGAATTTAGCATACCCAAATTATCTTAATACATCAAAATATTTTGCATACACTGAAAAATGCGGTTCTGTAATACAAAAACATACTAATTCATCGAAGTAGGCTTTGACTTCGATTATATGAATTTCCTTAACAATTACGAGGTTGAATCCACTGGATTCGGATTCAGCGCACCCAAAATACCAAAAAACCATTAACATAATTTGTATATAACACAAATCGTTATTTTGTGAAATAAAAATCATGTATTTTGATTCGGATTCGTAATCAGCTCACTTGAATTATCTAAAAACCATCAAATCATTTTGTTTACACTACAAAACATGCTTTTTGAAATTCCCACCGGACTAAGATAAAGAGCCAGCAAATCTTGAAAAATTATCTGGATCTGGATATTGTTTATGTATACTTATAGACTTTTAAGTCTAATTTAATTAAAATTAAATGAATAACGTAAGAGTCATCTGTTTGTCGAACAAATCTTGGTCGACATCGGCTTTTAAAGTGCAGTTGCTTTACGTCTTCGCCTCATATCTTCAAAAGTGAAAGTTACATCGAAATTACAAAATTTGTAATTTAATATTAGCTATAATTATCTGAAATTTAAAATTATTTATAGATATTTTTACTTTTTTACTTTTTTGTTAATTTGTATCAATACATAATTACAATAATGTAAAAAAAGAAAATAAACCTAATAATATTATTTATAACAAGTATTCTGAGTAAAAGATAAAATATAAGTATTTCCAAGAATTATTAGAGTTTACGTTAAGCGGATTTCGTTTGGAAATTCTATTAGAAGCTATTGTATACAATGCAGATAATAACAGATAATTGTATATAAGCAGCTAATAACAGACAGACTTACATTTTGGCTGGTTTCGTAGCCAAAAGCAGACGTCATTTTCAACAGGGTCTAGTTATTATATCTCACCAATACTGGTGAGATATAAAATTGTATTGTATTGTATTGCAATACAAGCGCAGTCGAAATAGATATAAATACAATATAATTTTTAACTACATTAAATAAAAAAATTCTTTATTTGTGGAAGAAAGAATTTGTGTGAATAATACAGACAAAATACGTTTGGTTTGGTTTGGAAATACGACGTAAACAGACAAATGCGGATAATTCTAAAACAGATTACTGCAGCCAAAACACATCAACTGATAGGTATAGTAAACAGTCAAAAGGTGACATAATGACGGATATAGGCAGACATCAGCAGATAATAATACAGACAAAATACGATGTAAACAGACAAATGCGGATAATTAAAAAAAAGATTTCTGCAGCAAAACACACCAAGTGACATACAAACAGACATAAATTGACACCTTACGCGGACGTATGCAGCATAGGAAAAATACATACATTTTGGCTGGTTTCGCAGCCAAAAGCAGGCGTTTGCAGCTAAATGTTTTATATAAATAAAACAGCCAAAAGCAGACGTAATGCGCCTATGGGCGTATGTATAAATTACGGCATATAACAGACAAACCCGGATTTGCATAAACTGGCAAAAAACGCCATGTGCAGATAAAAACAGATATAACATGACGTAAAAAATTAGATTAAATAAGCGGGTGCACTAACCGTATAAAAGACGCACATCCTCCAGATAAAAACCGACATAAATTGACGTACAATATCAGGTCAAATATGTACATGCTTCTGCGCCTATAGGCGGGTGGGTACTACGTATAAATTACGACATATAACAGATAAACCAGGATGTGCATAAACAGGCAAAAAACGACATACGGATATAGAATAGCCATGTGCAGATAAAAACCGACATAAAATGACGTAAAAAATCAGATAAAATGTATGCTCATGAGCGGGTGCACTAACCGTATAAAAGACGCACATCCGCCAGATAAAAACCGACATAAATTGACGTACAATATCAGGTCAAATATGTACATGCTTCTGCGCCTATAGGCGGGTGTGTACTAACCGTATAAATTACGACATATAACAGATAAACCAGGATGTGCATAAACAGGCAAAAAACGACATACGGATATAGAATAGCCATGTGCAGATAAAACTGACATAAAATGACGTACAAAATCAGATAAAATGTGTACATACCTCCCCGACTATGGGCGGGTGTGTGCACTAACCGTATAAAAGACGTACATGCGACAGATAAATGCGGATGTGCAAAAACGGATATAACCGGATGTACAAAGTTTTAAATCTTATACCCTCACATGGCTGACGTTTTGAGCAGGGTAATTTATAACAATCACATAGGTTTCTGGATATTTTCCGTTGATTGCTTAGCAAAAAAAAATGGCTTTGAGGTCCTCTAATCCATCAGACTTAAAACATAGCCACAAACTGTAATAATACAGGGTGTTTCAGAAACAGATGTGATAATTTTAAAGGGTAATTATACCTACATCGAACAATATGAAAAAAAATTGACTTGTATATCTAAAAATACCCGTACCAATAAATACACAGGCACAAAAAAAACAAAAAGGTCTGTTTCTGGGGTCGAGAAAACCATTCCTATACATTTTTGGGGTCACTGAATCCGAATCTGGAGTTGGTTTGATTCGGTCAGGTCGCATTTCGTTGCTAACCTCAAAAAAGTGATGAAAGTTGAAATATCACCTTTTTGAGATTAGGAACGAAATGCGACCTGACCGAGTCAAACTAACCCCAGATTCGCATTCAACGACCCTAAAAACGTATAGAAATGTTTATCTAGACAAACCTTTTTTTTCGTGTAGGTACCTGTGCACAGGCACACCAAAAAAAGGTCTGGTTCCTGACGAGACAAACAGGTCTATGCGTTTTGGGGGTTGCTGAATCCGAATCTGGAGTTGGTTTGACTCGGTCAGGTCGCATTTTGTTGCTAACCTCAAAAAAGTGATTAAATGTTTCAACTTTCTACTTTATATGGCGGCTGGAGTGGACGTGTCTACTCTAACTAATATTCTTAAACGTCTTAGTAAAGAAGAATTACTTCGACTCACCGGCAGACTGGCAAGGCAGCTTCTCCACCTACAAAATGATATGTTAGAGGATACAATGGCAAACGAAAATGAACAAAACCAAAAAAAATAAATGGCGGACCTGTCAAAATAACATTTTTTGAACGGGAGGTGGTAGAAACTTAGAATTTGGCCTGTAGGGGTCCAGTGAAAAAAAAATAGTATTACCAGAAAATACATTTCATAATCTACCATTATGACTATAAATGCTAATAATAATTTGTATTTTATTTAAAGCCAGTCATGTCACGATTTGCTGGATTAACCCAATGGTATATTTAATGCAATTAAATTAATGGTCATAATACCAAGCTAAGAGTAATTATTATTTTATTGAAGCAATAAAGCTGGTAGGTAAAGCAGGTGTCTGTAACTTATTTCAACAACTTTATTTATTGAAGTTGTAAAATTGTACGAATCGAGTCAGTAAATTTTATATTTCGTTCTATTTTTTCATGAGGCGTCAGTAAAAACTAAATGTACAATATATAATAATTATAATATGGTGAAGCTGGAGCTAAAGTGGTCTAACTAACAAAATGTAAATGTAGAGAAAATGAAGAAAACGCGTTTTGACTTATAATTTATTCACTTTTACCTTTAAAACAAAACTTTTTGGGCATATGTTAGCATAAAATATAAAAAAAACTTATCTCATTAAAATAACTTTAGTTTTGGGTTATAATGTTTTTTTTTTTGTTGTAAGAACAGGCTCATTTAGTATAGCCTAAAAAGTGTTACGTAATACTTGGACACACCAAAAATAATTTTATAGTATAGTTTAAAGGTAGTACTACACTATTTCACGAATAATTGTTGCAATAGTTGGTTTTGTTTGGGAAATAACGAGTGTTGGAAACAATGTTAGTTAGACCACTTTAGCTTTTTCACTTTTGGCAAAAATAGCAAGTTCTAAAATTTATGTGTAAAATAGCTTTAAAATTACATTAAGTTAATTATAATCTTATTTGGTGGATCTTTTTATGTTCTATACAACGTTTCTTGTGCGTTTTTAGCTAAAATTATTCATATTGTGACCCTTTTTTTTTGTAAAAAACAGGCTTATTTAGTATACCCCAAAAATTTTTGCGTAATACTTGGGTACACCCAAAAATAATTTTATTATATTATATAAAGCTCGCTCATATATATTCTTGCAAATATTATTTAGAAAATAGAAAAATACATATTTAAAACACAATGAGTTAAACCGTTTTTAACAAATTTAAAAAATAATGTAGAGTTCCTAAATGTTATCATTTAAATTAAGGAGTTTGGGCAGGTTTATAGACCTAAAATGCGTTTAAACTATAAATATATAATGTCTAGTATTGAAATATGGCCGTAACTCATTTTCGCCAAAAATGTTAGTTAGACCACTTTAGCTCCAGCTTCACCATATGTAATTATATTTAATGTGAGTGCTTTTACAAGGTTATTCAGAAAAAGGGTTAATAAAATTAAGGGGTGTTAATATGTATTTTTTTAATTTCTGTTTTTAAAGTCAAGCATTCGATCCTTGGGATTGGAACTATCTTTCAATATATTCTTCTCAAAATAAAATAGAATGGAATGGAGCGCATTAAATATTTATTTCATAAAGTGAGATACAATGTCTTTTAAATAAATAGTGTCAACATCAACATTAACTTAACCTAAAAACTTATTATTAAGCCTTATAATCTAATTTTATAATTTTATAATATAAGGTTCAATTTTATTTAAATTTTAAATAATATTTTAACTTTGTTTTAAATAATGTTGAACTCGTCATTGTTTTAATTTCATTTGGAAGTTTACTAATAAATTTTATGCATAAAAATTACATTTTTCAGCTTATGTTTTGGGTAATAAATAATTTCAGATCTAGTAAAATGGTCATGCTGATCCGATGATGTTACAAGTATATTATTTTGCTTTCCCATTTTGAAAATTATCAAAATTTCGGAATGCCTTGTATTCGTGCAATAATCTTCAAATTTTTTTTTGCGTATTTTTGCGTTTTATGACGTTTTATTTCGATATAAATCAATTTCAAACAAAAAAATAAATGTCGATCGGTCGGTCGGTCGATTGGTCTGTCCGGGAAATCTTGTGGGCACGATAACTTAATAACGCTTTAAGTTAGAGACTTGAAATTTGGCATACAGGTATGTTACCAAAAGTTCTCGCTCGGGATTGTTTTTGCTGAACATTGGGGTGCGGCAAGGGGGGCAAATGGGCAAAAATACATTTTTTTAGAAAAATTTGAAAATTGATATATAGGGGTTTTTGAGGTTGCTGAAATTGAGTCTAATAATAATTTTATTTAACTCTTCTCCCAAGGGGGCGAGGGGGTAAATATTTTAAAATATTTTCAATATTTTCCTCAAAATTGGTATATAGGGGCTTTTGGGGTTGACGAATTTGAATCTGATAATAACTTTTTTCTAATTTCACACCCTGAGGGGTGGGGGGTAGTTTTTGTGAAAACTGGTATATTGGAGCTTTTGAGGTTTCTGAAAGTGAATCTGATAAAAAAAAAATTCTAAATCCACCCCCTGAGGGGTGGGGACTAGTTTTCGTGAAAACTGGTGTATTGGGGTTTTTGAGGTTGCTGAAAGTGAATCTGATAATAAAAATATTCTAAATCCACCTCCTGAGGGGTGAGGGGTAGTTTTCGTGAAAAATGGTATATTGGGGTTTTTGAGGTTGTTGAAAGGGAATCTGATTATAACAAACTTCTAACTTCACCTCCAAAGGGGCAGAGGGTAGTTTTCGTGAAAATTGGTGTACTAAGGTTTTTATGGTTGCTGAAAGTGAATCTGATAATTAAAAAATTCATTTTACGCGAGGAGGTAAAAAATGGGAAAGCTCTTTTACTGGGCAGTGTATTTTCATAGTCGCCATCAAAAATTTTGGTACATAAAAAACTACGAATTAAATCTCTATCCGGCTAAATAGAAACGCAGTAAGTTGACATTACATAGAAAAGTTCGAAAAGCATATTTTTTAATATACCTACTGCTAATTAGGAATGAAATCCAGTAAAAGCGGGACATATTATAGACAATTGTTAGGTAGAATTTCTATTATCAGAAATACAAAGCCCTTAAATAGCTATAAAGAGCATCAATTTCATTATAGGTTGACACATTCAAAAGAAATCCCCCTGTACAAAAAATTAATATTGTAGTCTAAATGATTGGCATTTACGTTTTACTTTTAAAAAAGTTTGTACGTCCCTCATAAAAATTACCCATTTTGATGGTCATGGTCATTGTAAAGTTAGGGTTTCCCTATGGATGCAGGTAAAGACTGCTCTCGACTAGTGGGCTTATACCAAGCTAAAGGGGTAATGGAGAACGGTTGACGATTGTCGGCACGCCAAGGACTTCCTGGCTGTTCCATGCAAATCTAAAACCGACTGGGTGCTGGATAAGGGAAGAACTGCACTCAGACAACTTGTAGGTATCCTCACGGGCCACTGCAAGCTAAGGAAGTACCTGGCAACAATGTGGAATCTAGTGAGTCCGCTATGTCCAGAGTGTGGAACATGGATGAAACATCCTCTCATTACTTAGCCGAGTGTGTGAGATACGACAGGATCAGGTTGCAAGTCTTTGATACTCAGACTCAACCAAAAGGGACTTTACACCACTTTATATTGATATAAATATTAAAAACAGCAAAATTTGACATTTTACACTTAGGCGGTATTGCATGTTCATGGTAGATATATTGAATATATTTTGTATATTGTTATGGCTAGCACAAGGGCGTAGATCTTTTTCTTCTATGGTGGGGTAATACCCAGGGCCGGCCTTTCAAATTTGGCGCCCCTAGCAAAAGAAAAAACACCCTAAAATAAAGCTTTGTGCGCCTACAAAAAAAATTGCCCCCCAAAAAATGCCATCAAGAAAAAAAGCTTTGTCCTTGACGGTTTCTACCAAATGTGGCGCCCCTACAAAAAAAAATGACGGCGCCCAAAAAAATACCCTAAGACAAAAGCTTTGTCCCTGACGGTTTCTACCAAACTTGGCGCCCAAAAAAATACCAACAAGAAAAAAAACTGTGTCCCTGACGGTTTCTACCAGACTTGGCGCCCTACAAACAAAATTGGCGCCCACGCCTATGGGGGGGGGTAATTACCCCCATTACCCCCCCTCATCTACGCCCTTGGACTAGCATCTATTGCTAAATAAAGATTATTATATAATATTATATTTTAAAATAATTACCCCCTCACCCCCGCGGGGGTGGAGTTAGAAAAATGTTATTATCAGATTCAATTTCAGGAACCTTAAAAACACCTACATATCATTTATCAAATTTTTGTGAAAAAATACTGTATTTTTTAGTTTGCTTTTTTATTAAGCCAAGGCTTTTCCTCAGCTTAAGCAGGGAAAGTAAAACAGCAATACAGAGCTGCAGGGCCCGTTCTATAACTCAAAATTTGCGATTATGTCATTATTTCTTGCTTAATACAAAACTACTTTAATTTAATGCAGCTGACCCCTTTTTAATCAGGCAGTTTTGGTGAAAATTGCGGGTTTTGATGAGGCATCAATGTTTTAAATTCAATTAATAGTATATTAAAGTACTAGTTTCATAACATACGTTTTATGAAACGAGTGCTTAATAAATTTTTTTCTATTTTGCTCTAAAATTTAAAAAAAACTTACATTTTAATTGATGACTGATTTAGGGATTTTTGTTTTGGATAATGCCAGTTTACACCATGTTTAAAATTCTAAGAACAATAGATATTTTGACAAATGATGTTTTGATATATTTTATAGTCATCTCTTCTCTTTTTCACTGCAATTAACCAAGCCACAATTTTAACATGGTAAAAATAACCTAAACACAAAATTTTGTAGAAAATTCAACTTCAAAGCGACATTGACATTTGCACGGAAAACGTCAAGCGATAGGCCAGGTCTGTTGCCAACCCAAAAGAACAAAAAGTACAGACCTCTTATGGGCCTATAAGAACACGCAAAATGCGTGTGATTATGAGCTTATAAGAGTCGCAAAATAGAAAAAAGTGCCTTTTGGCAAATTCTTTTTCGCATAATTATTTATTAGTCCCCACGAATGCCTAAACCATTAATAACTCTTTTTTAATGCAGATGTTCCCCTTTTGATCCGACACTCCTCAAATATGCTCTGTTCATATTAAAAAAAAATGTTATCGCTTTACCCCTACCTACCCTGGGTTAAATTTAATAGAAATATAACCTGCCCCTAAAGTAAGGGGTTGGTAAACCAAATGTTTTCTATTTTGATAATAATGAACTTTATATTACCTTTAATTTAAGTATAAAAAGCTGGGGTTGCTGTTGGAGATTAGGGGTATTGGGGGGCATTGGGGTAAAATTAAATTACCCTAATAATAAATTAAATTGGCCTATTCTGTAGAATATTGATATTGTGCTTATTGTTATTAAGGGAGGATTTCACATTCCATTGGCTCATTCCGCGTCAAATAGGACCCTAAAAGGGCAATTTTGGACATCGACTTCTTCGATTTTAATCATTTTTGGTAGACTTGCTCTACGTATGCTTAATAAGAACTTATATAATTTTCAGGTTTTTTTTGGCCATTATTTATGGAGTTACGGCCTTTTGAAATTGGCAAAAAACGCAAAAGTCACTAAAACAGCCTGTTTTTAAACAGCTCTATCTCAGTAACGCTAAAAGATTCAGATTTAAAAAAAAATATTTTAAAGCCATTTTGTTGTGTTTTAATATGTATGTCTTAATATGTAAAATTTGGTGATATTGGTGATGGTCACCAAAGTTGCCAATGTTTGGTGACGATTATCTCAGAATACGCCATCTTAGATTTTTTTAATAAAAAGTTATAATAATATGTAGATCTTTCTCTAACCATGTGCCAAAATTCATAATGGGACGACAATGGGATTGCTTTGGGCAAAATATTAAAGATATAAATGTCAGTCAAAATT
Organism: Brachypterus glaber; assembly: GCA_958510825.1. NCBI lineage: Eukaryota > Metazoa > Arthropoda > Insecta > Coleoptera > Kateretidae > Brachypterus > Brachypterus glaber. The sequence goes on along the minus strand of OY294045.1, from coordinate 28,613,811 downwards.
TCATTTCCCAACCACTTTTTAACGCAGAGTTTAATAATACTACCCTGTATTTTTGAAATCTAAATGCTGATATATTTAATAACTATTTTATATTTATCTTAGTTTTGGGAATTAATCAAACCAAAATCAGTTCTTTTAATGCAATAATAAGATACTTACATAATATGTTAGGTAAAACCTTAAATTGAGTTTATATACAATTTACTAGCTGTGATACCCAATCTTCGCATGGGAAATCTAATTTAAATTTTACTTTCCTCTTCTGCGTTAGTATTTTTCTTATTTTTTTTTCTCGTCGTTTAATATACAAAAAATAATAGTTTACCAATAGAAATCTGTGTGTCGGTCAATCTGTATATCTGTCTGACCAAGAAAATTTGTGATCACTATAACTTGAGAACGCTTTGAGCTAAAGACTTCAAAATTTAAATATAGGTTCCTTATTCAAACAATTCGGCTAGGATTTTTTTGACCCCCGTACTCTACCTCAACATTTACCAAAAACAACTCCAGCTGAAAACGTTTGGGCTCATTCCATGGCAAATGAAACACACAATATTAAATTTTAAACATAGACTTCTTCAATTTGTCTGATTTTTGGCTTATATGGCATACGTACGTATGCTATGCATGCTTAATGAGATTTTTTAGATGCTTTTGAAATTAAACAATGTTTAGTCAACATAGTAGGCTTTACAAAATATGGTAGTTATAATTAATTGCTTATTTAAACAAATTATAGAATATTATGAATTTCTAAAACATTCTGTAAAATGCAAAAATAATACCTTGCCTAATTTTAATAAAAATCTTATTATTAAAAATTCCGTGCGAAAAACGGGTGTCTTGTCTAGTTATATTAAAAAAATAATTCTGTTCTGTATAATTCCGTTTGCAAAAAAAAGTCCAAACTGTGGTCATAATATTACCAATAAATAAAAAATTAAGTTGCTACTATATTTTTAAAAATTTACCAAAGACGAATATATGGCGGTCCATTTTGAAATTTGGGTAACTGTTAGAGAAATGTCTGTAGTTTAACATATATTTTAAAAAAAAATCGAAGATGGCATATTTTGAGTAAAATTTCACCAAAAGTTGGTTACTTTGGTGACTATCACCAAAATAACCAAACTGAAATTTACTTTATTATCAAAATAACTTACAACTAACAAACTTTAAAATACACTTTGTCTGAAGTCTCTATATCTTACCTTTATAGAGATACAGCCGTTTAAAAATTATACGTTTTAGAAAAATTGGGCATTTTTGTCATCTTTAAAAGGCCATAACTCCAAAAATAAATGTCAAAAAAATCTGAAAAAAAAAATCAGGTTCTTTTTGGACAAACATAGCACACTTGAGCCAAAAATAGGGCAAATCAAAGAAGTCAAAGTTTTTCTTGGGTCCTATTTGGCACAGAATCACCCCATTAATGGTTAATTAAAAAATTAAAACTAAATATAATCCTTCACCTCAATTTAAGTTCAAAAAGCAAATATACCGTTGGATAGACAATTGTTATACCTTTCAAATGATATGTCAAACGACCCCCTTTCCTTTTAGAACTTTACTCCCTTTTGTCCTCCTAGTGTTATATTCAAACATAAAATACTTTTAATTTTAGAATTTTAAAGTATATAATTACCGTGAAAAGATTGTTTATATTATGCAACATAGCTGTTCCAAATATTAATTCTATATCTTGCGCCGTTTACAAGTTAAGGGCACTATCAACGAACTAAGAACTCTTCTCTCTAGAATAAGCATTTCATCGTAAAAACTGACAAAAACGTGGCCAACATATACATTCGTCTGTCTTACTCGCACAGCTTTTTTATAGCAGAGACAAAAATAATAGTTACTGCTTATTGTCATTGAATATACCACTATAGTGGGTATTAGATAAAGACAAAAACACATTAGGTGTGTAAAATTTAGTCCGCCATTTTTACCTTTTAAACGTCAAAATTTGTAAACAAAAACCAAACCTCAAAAAGGTTTTTCACATTTACAAAACAAGTAATTTTTAAGTTAAAAATTTTAACACTATCAACAAAATAAAACTATAAAGACACGCAAATACCACAAATAACGCCACAGACAAAATATCACCAATTATTCGATTTCATAACAAAATGACAGAGTACAGCGTTGTCGGACCTCCTACCCATGTAAATTTACGTTTGCTTGCATTTAAACGGTTTTAATGTAAATTTATGCTGTCTTTGAGTGTTCTTATTAAAATTTGTATCAAAATATTGGAAATTTATTGGTTTTTATAATCAAAAATTATACGGTTGAAATATTGTTGGCAACGTAGAACCGCCATTTTTACCGTTTAGATGTCAATTTTCTATCTATTGTTATTACGCAGAACCCTGCGCAAACGTTGATTTCCTCTATATATTCTCTACCTATGTGGAATATACCTACTATTTGTTTACAAACAAACCGAGATGTTGGCGATTCTTTATATAAACGGTAAGCGTATTCTAGAGAGAAGAGTTATTAGTTCGTTGGGCACTATGCCATTTCAAAGAATAACCCTGTATATTATGTAATTCTTTTACAATAAGCGAAAGTTTAAGGAAATTAAGTAATTATTATTTTTTATTGAAAAGGTTATAATTTTGTACCGAACAAGATACTATTTACTTGTAGTTTCATGCATGTTGCAGTGCACCCAATATTAATAAATTAAATAAATCGATATAATATAAATAAAATATTGTTCTATTTATATATAAACAGAACCCGGAATGAACATGACAAATGCAAAAATACAGGATCGCACGTGGTTCAGTATATTATTACTAATACCTTGTTCTAGTTTTGAGAAAAATACTAACTTTAAGAAAGATTTTTTTTTATTAAATAGTAATTTAACAACTCTTTTTATTTTATTCATTGTTTGTTTCCACTCAAAAGAATAACAAATATAGGCGAGCCGATGTGTACAAAAAATTACGTACGACTGTTAAAATACCATACAGATTCCAGGAGTTTATCGGAATCTATACGATTCTTTATGTATCTGCCATATAAAAAAACGATATATCTGTAGCACATTCAAGTATACTTTTTCTATTTTGCGACTCTTATAAGCTCGTAATCATAAGCATTTTGCGTGTTAGTTAGAGGTTAGTACTTTTTTTCTTTTGGGTTGGCAAGACTGGACAAACGAATATCGCTTGACGTTTTCTGTGCAAATGTCAACACCGCTTTTAAGTTCAGTTTTCTACGAAATTGTAATTTAAGTTAATTTTTACTGTGTTAAAATTGTGACTTCGTTACTTGCAGTGAAAAAGAGAAGAGCTGACTATAAAAGATATCAAAATATCGTCTGTTCTATGATTTTCAGACATTGCGAAAATTGTTATGCCAACACAAAACAAAGTTCCCTAAATTGGTCATCAATTTAAATCAAGTTTTTTTTTTAATTTTAGAGCAAAATAGAAAAAAAAGTATAACGCACTCGTTTCATAACAATTATGAAACTAACTTTAGTATACTATTATATACTAATACATGACATTGTTGGCACCCAGTAAAGTAGGAGAGGTTAATGACAGTTATCCGCACCGAGCTGCGCATGCGTAGAAGAGGGGTGACCGTTTTTTAATATATTCTAAATCAAAATTAATTTTTTACAAAAAAAAAAAAAAAAAAACAGGCGCAAAACCAACGTTTGCCAATGTCCAAAGTCCAAACGTTAACCAACGCCCCCCATTAAAAAAAAAAAAACACCAAACCAACAAAAAAACAAAACAAACTCGGTACCGACAGCTTTAATTAGTCGCTCGTGTAAAGTAAAAGTTAAAAAATTTCTTATAATGAAAACTTGATACTCTCTCGTCGAAAGAAGAAGAATCCTCTAAGGAAAAAAGATAACATGAACGTAAAAAAGGACAAGAGCATCTATATCCGGTACAAAAGGCAAAATATTGTATTGCATCCAATCAAAAACAAAGTACTTACTAGTAACTACATTGTATACTGTCTTTGAGTCATAAAAAGTTTATTGAAAAAATAAAAATATATTCTATTTAAAAATATATTTTTGTTTCAAATTATCATAACCAGTGGTGGTTTGGAAATACCATTTAGTGTGACTTCAATAATAAATTTTAAAAATCTATCAATGCATTTTTGAGTAAAAGTTGTTCATTTAAAAATAATTATATAAGGGCATATCCACAGCCTTGCATAACACGCATAATAATATAATACTTAGTTTTTTAGTTCTTTTCATATTTACCATAATTTTTTTTCCTGCATTTCACAAGAAAAGCACATATCATATAAAACTGAAGTTCCACATACGCGTAACCCAAATAAACAACCACAAAAAACATTTATTGATAGCTCACAAGGCACCGTTTATTATATTTATTATAATTCTCAGTCTCAAAAGTAGAAAACTTTGACTAAAACTGTACAATGTACAGTTTAATGTACAGTGTAATTTAAGTTTTTTAAATTTTGAAATGTATCAGATTATATTCGTGTTTATCATGAAAACAGCAGTTCAGCCATCTTGCTTGAAGCATTAATAATTATATTTTAATCGGTGGCGCCATCTAGCGGAAATTAATCATTTAAATTGCAGACCAGTAATAATTAGTTTACTAGTCTTTATTTTTCATTACATATCAGGCCCAGGCGTGGAAAACAGTGGCACAAGAAATCACGTACTTCCCAAACGTGTATTACATATACAGTTTCGAATAAAATACTTTACCTTTATCCGATTTAACCCAAAAAACAATCCCGGTCGATATCTTTAGGTAAATAAAATACATTCCAAATTTGAAATACCTATCTTAAAGCGTTCTTAAGTACCAAGAGGTAGACGTAATTCCCAAAATTTGAAAAGAAAACTATTGCATAAAACCTTCTAAAATTTTTTGGACTTCGCGCGGGCCTCCCCATAGGCTTGGCATTACATTACCCATAACAATAGTTACAGCCCCGCATGTGGAAATTTATATAATTTTCCAAACACCTTAAAATTTGAAAAATAAATTATTTTATGAAGCCTATTACTTAAAATTGGTTTTTTAAACTTTGAAATTTTTTTATAAAAACTTAAATGGGCTTATAGTTTTTCCTGTGTTCTCCAAATTGTATTTCATAAAATTTTGACATTTTTAATAACTTGAAACTTAACTTTTATTAAATTGTTGCCAATAAAATGTGTTTTCAGAGAAATGAAATAAAAATTTATTAACATGATTCAGTGGATATTTAAGTACCTAATAAGCAGAGGCCGGACTTTTACCGGGTGTTCGTGAAAGTTAGAATTTTATAGAGACTATTTTTAAATTAAATTGGCACTTTAAACGATATTTTACTAGTAGACCCTCATGTCGACGCTATTATTACATAGACGTTTAATAACGGATATTTCAAATTGGTGTATCCCAAAAAAGTACAAAAACAGCATCGAAATGGTGGTCCAGTTAGTGAAATGCCAATTGGCCTTTATTTATTTTTATTGATAAGTTATCAATCAATACTAATATTTTTTTGATTAAAATTTGTGGCCCATAAAATTAAAAATTGCCCACAATAAAAATACTGCGCTAAGTCGAGAAAAAAAAAATTGTTTGTAATTCTTTTCGATGCAAGTTATTATCTGTCAAATTAAAAACATTTAATGTGTTTTGTCCATGAAGTTGCATACATAAATTTGAGAACCTAAAAGTTTTTTTCGTGACGAAGATGTCTTTTGTTTTACTTTTGGAAATGTACGGTACATGTACATCCAATTAATTCTCTAAAAATATTTATAATACAAGGGGGACAAGTTAAATTTTTAGATTGTGTAGGTTTTTAGAAGCCGAGGGCCCACCGGTCCGAGGGTAATAAACCTACGAAATAAAAATTTAACTTTTCGCCCGTGTGTTATACAATGTTTTTTATTCGATTGTTACTAATTATAAAAAAAATATCAAAATATATTTAATTTTAAATTGTAAAAAATATTTCTTCTTGCTGTATTATTACCTATCTAGTTATCTATGACAAACTGCTATCCAATCAAATCGCTAAAAACCAGTTTTACGTTTCTTCTGTCTGCGGTCTTATTTTCAAGTTAGCTTAGTGTTTCGATTAAATTATGTTAAAATATGTTTGTTATGAAAATTTTAAAACTTCTGTTTTATAATTATATTTAAATATTATAGATATTGAAATTGATTTTACAATTGAAATGTTGTGTTTGTAATTTATTTTAATGGATGAATCCCCTTAATACGGTTAACCATATGTTTTGAGGTTATGTTACAGAAAAAAGTTTTATTTATATAAACTGATTATAATATTTGTATGTATCTTGTCAAAAAGAACATATATTTCAAGGCCATAAGTGAACAGGTCATATTTCTTTATAAATATCAAAGTAAAGGTGAAGTATCTTATTTAAAAAAAGCTTTATAATAAGCTTTAGTTAGCGGGCCAAAAAAACTTTTTAGCCCTAGGGACACAAACTCCAAATTTTCGCCCGTAAAACATATACAAAATTGCCGCTTTTAGAATCAAGCGAATAAAACAATAATTTTATCTCAAGGATGGCCGTTTAAAAACGTAATGTGCCATGTTTTTTGCTGGTCCGGCGGTGCTGGAAGAAGAACTACAAGCAGAGTTACTACGAGCGTACCCTGATAGGAGACTAGCAAGTTCATTCATAACTCTGAGACATGGTGGGAGAATGCCTCGAATAGGCTTCCAAACGCAAACCGTTCTGAACGCTAGACAGGTGCACATTGCCGCACTTCTTTGTACCATTTAGGGAAAAAATACTACGAAGCCTCACTAAAAAAACGTACTATAGCAGTGACAACAAAAGTTTATTATAATCTAGTGATCGTTGTTTTATTTTTTTTCTTACAAGGACTTCCAGTGGCGTTTTTGCAAAATTCGGGAATTCGCAGCCTCGGCGGGAGGCTTTACATATCTCTCGTTTCTATTTTTGACTTTCAGTGAAATTATAAATAGTTGTAAAAATAGTGACGTTTTTAACATCAAGTTAAAACTACAATGGACATCATTTGAACCATGATAAACTATGACTTTTTACTGACTAATTAAACTACAAAAAAAAGTTAGTGATACACGGTGGTTGTTGTGATGTTTTAAAATCTTTTATTTATATACAAAAGTATTTATTTTTATTATTATTTGTGTAGTGTATATTTTTTGTGTAAAAATTTCTAGTCAATGTATATAGACTATTTAAGGCCGCAGAGCGGGATGGGCATTAAAACAATGAAAGCTTTCAGTAGGCAAAAAGGTATGGGTTTTTCTTTTTATACATTGTGACGTTCCATTCGGAAATTGACAATGTCCTCTGGGTGCAAAGTGTTACCAACTAATCAATAGTTCTAATGTACTGGAATCTGTTTTTACATAAATTATGGATTTTCGAAGCGATTTGTATTTGCTTATAAAGTTTTAAGCCTGTTGTTTATTCTTTTTTTATTATTGTTGTGTTCTTTCTAGTTTATACCTTAATTCATTGGTTTATACCTTTAGGGTACTTTATTTTTTCTATGGTTGGTAACACAATTCGCACTCAGTGAATATTGTCCATAGACTAGTGATAAAGATGAAAATATCAAATTTGACATAAAAACTATACTGCCCTCTAAGCCAGAAAGCAGTAACTTCATTTGTCAATAAAAGCGTTTTCAAAATATTACATCAGACAGGAAAACGTCGCCATGCGTCAAATGGAGATACTGCTTTCTAGCTTAGTGGGGTAGTATAGGTTCCAATTAAAAAAATGAGGAAGTCATAAAAATGTTTGAATCTAACATTGGTTTTGCTTCCCTCTTTCTCAATTTTATGCGTCCTATTTTTGCATTATTATTGCTTAAATTGGTTTTAGTTTGCTCTCTTGTAAAATGATCCACCCTCTCAGGTCCCTTTTCTCATGGAACATCACATTTTAATCTTTTTTTTTTAACTGTTCTTATAGGTTTTTGGGGGCTTATATAGTTTGCTAAATAACCATAAGTTGCCAGATTTTTTGACAGCGTTCTCAAGTATCCACCAACTGATCTTCTCTTTAAAAAAATAAAACATGGTGAAGGTCTAAAATTCTACATATAACCCATAAAAAAACTTTTCTGATTACTAAATGGTCCTCAAATACAGCCTGGGTATTTATTAGTATCTTTGGAAACAAACTTAAAAAAAATTCTATTATGATTTTTGTTTTTAAACTGTAAACAATAGTAGATTACAGGTCAACTCGGAAAATAGTACTTTCCGAGATCATTTATAGGTCGAGGAAAAGTACCGTTTTCCGGGAGACCTGTATACTATTTTATTCGCAACTTTTTTTATTAAAAAATAAAGTACTATTTTTTTTTGAAACCTAGATGTTTGAATTCAAATGAAAAAAAATAATACTATAATAGTTTTTTAGTTCTTTTCATATTTACCACAAATATTTTTTCCTGGATTTCACAAGAAAAGTACAATCATATAAAACTGAAGTTCCACATACGCGTAACCCAAATAAACAAACACAAAAAAACATTTGTTGATAGCTCACAAGACACTGTTTATAACATTTATTATCCTTCTTAGTCTCAAAATTAAAATACATTGACTAAAACTGTACATTTAGGGTTTTAAACGAAATGTATTAGATTGTATTCGTGTTTAGCAGTTCAGCCATCTTGCTTTTAGCATTAATAATGATATTTTAATCGGTCGCGCCATCTGGCGAAAATTAATGATTTAAATTGCAGACCTGTAATAATTAGTTTACTGGTCTCTATTTTTCATTACAGGTCAGGTCCAGGCGTGGAAAACAGTGGGACAAGAAATCACGTACTTCCAAAACTTTATTAATACATGTAATGTATGTATTACATATACAGTTTCGAATAAAAGTCATTAAACAATATGTAAGATACCATAAACCGTAATTGATAATAGATGTAAATCAATGGAAATCTATGTAATTTTAAAAAGCCACGCGTGGGTTATTATTGAGTTTCTTTATTTAAAATAAAGCTAGTAATTGTCTTATTATCTGTATGTATTGGATAAAAAAGGTTTTTCAAACATTTCTTAAAAAATTGTTAAGATTGTATCTGGCAATTTATGTAATTTTTGCAAGAATCTATAATTTATGCTTATGCTTAAAATAAATATAAATATACATTGCGATTCATTAATAAATACATACATATATAAGTATAAAAAGAGTTGAATGGGATGGCTTATTAAAAGACTGCGCAATCGGTAAAATAAAACCAATCATTAAATCCTCGTACGTATTATGTGGAACATAACCTTACCCAATATTTTTTGAGGAAAATATTTTCTTCAATCGTACTTTTTTAATTTTGCCCTGCGTACACGTGGTTTTTAGACGATAAAATATCACACTGAATCACACCAATAGAATTTAACGATATTTTAGACTATTAAACAAAGATTATTTCACTAGCTTTAAAAGTCGCCATAATTTATCTAGATTTTAATTTAAGAAATTAAATTTATTCACCTAGATCAATAATAAAATAAAATTATCTCCTACTATCTCCTATTAGCTGATTACTGTAACTTCAGATGTTCCTGTTTTTTTGGCCAATTTTCACTAACTAAACCCAAGAAAATAGCTTTTAATAACTTTTAACTTCTTAAATATAACTATAAGTAATAAAATCTATAATTATTCTGATAAAAATGCTAAAAATACGGTATTTTTAATATTTTAAATACCTTAATTTTTAAACATCAATTTAAAAGTGTCTATTTGAGCAAATAAGATTAAGGCTACCTGATTTTTATGAACATTGTAAGAAACATCATTCCTTTAAATTTCTATCTTATTCTCTAAATTAAAATAGTTAAATAAGGCTAGTAGTAATAAAGATAATATATAAACCACGGTCTATTATAACCTCGTACTCTTATATCCCTTGATGCTACGAATCTCGAGATGTTCGGCTATAAAAAATGTCTGCCCTACCTTTGTATATTATAATTACTATTATCTGAGGACAATCAGCGTATAATAGGAAAACTAATAAGGCAAACGTATAATAGTGGAAACTATATTTTACTTTACCGTTTTCATGGTCTTGTAAAAAATAGTTTTCAGTACTAGTAATAGTACTTATGATCATAAAACACAAGGGTAAAAGTTTACTTTCTATATAAAACTTAAAAAGTTGAGGTAACGTTTCTACCTTGAAACAGGGAACATGTCCGGTGGAAATTTTCTCCACCATCGACAAGTATGGTACTAGTGGGTAAAGTAAGATATTGCCCATGAGAAAATTAACCTGCCAAGCAGGTTAATTTTCGAGAAGGCAATATCGGTTTACCCATGAGTGCCATACAAGGTTTTATCCAATAAATAGCTTAGAAATTCATATTTTTATTAAAAATTTTAATGACATTTACAAGAAAATAATTTGACAAGTGACAGTTGAGTGGGTAAAATAAATAATTATCCACTCAATAAAGTAAAAGCCACGCGGGGGTTATTATTGAGTTTATCTATTTAAAATAAAGCTGGTAATTGTCTCATTATCTGTATGTATTGGATAAAATAATTTTTGCACGGCTAAGACTAAAACCTAATTTTACGCTTTCATTTTCGGGACTAAACTTGCCGTTTTTCTCCCAAGGGAACAAAAATCACGGCAACCTTGATAATATTAAAATATTATACTTACTATATGCTTTGCTGGTTCAAAAATTAGGTTTGGTGATGTTTTGTAATATATTTGGGATTCAAACCAATTTATTTGATTTTAACAAAGAAAACCTTTTAAAATAACATTGTTATAACAATTTATACACAACTTAAAGTTTATCATCTTCGTCCATTTTTTTGACGTTTGTGTCAACCATATTAAAAATCAATTGAAATCGCGATAGCCGTGAAACGGACTTTTCGCAATTTACAGGCATCTTGATTAAATTACGAAAATAAAACAACCGATTTTAGACGCATGGTTTTAAATTTTAATTTTACCTACCTACCTAAATTATGTTTGGTCCTGCAAAAAATAGTGTATATACCTCAGGACTAAACGTGGCTCTTTTAGTCCCTTGCATTTCTGTTTCCCTCGCTCGCTACTCTCGCTCAGGAAACACTCATGCAGCGGGACTAAAACAGCCAGTTTAGTCCCTTGGTATATAAATAACTATTTTCGTTTTGATTTGGGTCAAGTCAATCACATCGTTGTATGTCTTATGCTCAGATTTATGGTTATGCTGACCTGTAATATATAAATAGTTAACATCTTGTTCTTTGCCTCGTCCCTATGTACATCTAACTCCACTTAGCGGTCGCGTTTATAATGGTCGACCGTCGAAACAAAAAAGAGTAAAAGTCAACCTCAAATTAAATGATTTGTACTTTGATTTAATTAAATACTGGTTTTGTTTTTCAATCATTAGTTCTATAACGTTGGCATTACTTTTTTTATCATGTCTGCAAAGCAAATTATGATTATTATAATCTTCGCAACAGCTAGATAAGTATTCAACCATTCAGGGACCCATATACAAATAATATTTGTTGGGTCACTGTTCGTAGTAAAGAATATATTTTATCTCATTTGGAACGATAGGGGGAGATACCCATGAATGGGACACTTTTTTTAAACGGACGCCAAAATTTTATTTTTAATCTTTTATATAAAAAGTTTTTTTTAATTATCATATATAGAAGAAAAAGAACACAGTCCAAGTGCAAAACCTAAATAATATTCATTTTTACCAAAACTAGAAGCATTAAAAAAAAAACGTAACTTGTCCCATTCAAGAACACGGTATTATTGAATGGGGCAAAAAGACAAAATTGCTGTTAAAGATATCAAATCATTCAAAAAATTAGGCTAAAAATATTAACCTTTATCTATAATATTCGATTATTTGGTATATGTTTCGTGTTGTTCTAGACTATTACATAAACCCAATTCAAACAGTTTCCTTTTAGTTTCCTTTTATTCTTTTATTCACAACTGTATATGTAATAAATACATTGCATGTATTAATAAAGCTCGGAAAGTACGTGATTACATACTCACGTAATTCCCGAGCCTGTACTGCAAACTAAATATTACTGGTCTGCCAAATAAATCAATAATTTCCGATAGATGGCGCCACCATGAAGCAAGATGGCTGAACTGCGTTTGTCATGATACACACGAATATAATCTAATACATTTTGTTTAAAAGACTTAAATTGTACAGTTTTAATCAATGTTTTTTACTTCTGAGACCTAGAAGAATAATAAATGTTATAAACGGTGCCCTGTGAGCTAGCAACAAATGTTTTTTGGGTTAGGCGTATGTGAAACTTTAGTTTTATATGATTTTTTTCTTCTGGAATGCAGGAAAAATTATTTGTGGTAAATACGAAAAAAACTAAAAAAAAGTACGTATTATAGTATTATTTTCTTCATTTGAATTCAAACAACTAGGTAAGTCGCAAAAAAATTAGTAAGGTGCTTTACTTTTAAACTAAAACAGTTTGCGAATAAAATATTGTACAGGTCTCCCGGAAAATGGTACTTTTCCTCGACCTATAAATGGTCTGGTAAAAGTACTATTTTTCGAGTCGCCTGTAATCTACTATTAAAATTATTAAAAGAAAATACTTTTGACTTGGTAAAACTGACTTATTAAATTTGTCAAAAACCCAGCGGCCTAAACTTTGCCACTTGTTATTATTTTTTAACTGCGCATCTAGGGCGATCTACACATGTTAACAAAAACCAAAAATTATGAAGCATAGTTCAAAGACAGGCAGTGTCCCATTCAATAATATGATTTACAAAATTAAAAAAAAAAATCTGTATAAAAATTTCCGGTGAAAAAAAAAAGGATGTGTTTGGGTTTTTATAACTATTTTTCTGGATACTGCAACCAGATTCTGGTAAGGGCAACAAGACATTGTTGTGGTATACCGGTACACCACAACATTGTGTCAATGTGTCTGGTTTACCAGATCCTTAAAATCCAAGTTTTGTTTTTGGCAACCAAAACAAGTTGTGTTTTTGCCCTTACCAGATTTCTGATTGCAGCAACCAAAAATATAGTGTTTCCGTATTTAACTATTGATCTGGTTGCCTCAACCATATCCGTTTTTCAGTGATGAGGACTTTTTATATTTGTTGTTATTATGAATATATAGCTAATAATTTTTAGCGTCTGTCTTTAAATAGCTTCTTTCTGGTGTATTGAGTTCAAATCCCAGAGGCGCCTGCAGTCTTTTATAATTTAACTTTCATTTAAACCTCTCGAGCATGGAATAGACTAGTAGATATAGAATTAGTTTATTTTGCTGTAAAAGTGACTATTTCACAATCAAAACCTTGCATTTTTAGTTTTTTGACCAATCAGATTAAAATGAATCTGATAATTTTTGCACAATGCAATTATCACTTGGTTACTATGGAAACAAGAAACTGAGAGTTACTGACATCTTAATAAATATTATATTTTTGCAAACAACAACTTGTGAAGCTTTTTAGTTGATTTATTTTTTTATTGATAAGCAATAAAAATGCTTATTTTATTGCCAAAACATCCTAGGCATAAACCCTAATTAATTTCAGATAATATATTTTATGCACTTTCCATCTTAAAAACTTTAAATCACTAATATTCATAAATTTTAATTTGGATTGAATCCTGGTATTAAAAACAGGCCACTAAAAACTAATTTAAAAACTTATTTATTAAAAATATATTTGCAGTAAAGAATTACGGAAATCAAAACATCAAATGACTGCGCTGGTACCAGTACAGCGTTGCCAAAGTTTATTAGAAACCGATAGGAAATTGTTTTTTACGGGTAGAAAAACCCGTTATTTGATTTCTTTTCAATTGAAAACTAAACTTTTTAAACAAAAACAGCAATGATCTTTAAATGCTAAAATATATAATAACAACTATTTTATTGGAATAATCTCAAGCATAAAATATCCCTCGAGCAAAGTTTAGACTTGGCAACATTCGCGAACAAGTGAACATCGTGGATTTAAAAAGCGCGGCGAATTTGAGATTTAAATTTTTAATTATAGTTGTAAAGTAATATTGTTCTTTAGTTCTTAATTTTTTTATTTAAATATGAAACAACATAAAACATTGTAAAATTATATACTTCCTTATTCTGTTTGTGAAAAAGTCTTTCAAAATACCATTCGTGCATTTTGAATTATACATAATTTTTTTACTGTATTAAAAAAACATTTTACTTAAGGAAATTGTTTTCGTGCATTTTTCGTCAAAATTCCTCGACCTCGGTCTCGCTAGGAAAAATGCACTCAAACAATTGCCAAGCAAAATATTATTTTAATACAGTAAAAAAAATTATCGATAATTCAACATGCACTTATGATATTACTACTGATAATTTTATGCGGTATGAAGTAAAAATAACTTAACGAAATTTTAGGGAAAACGAACAAAAAAATCACATTTTTCTTGGGAACTGTTAAAAGTAGTCAATGAAAAGTCAAGCATGTCTTCTCGGCTTGTTTTTATAAGAAAAATCTGTGAAGCGCGACGAAGAAAATAACAACATAATTACTTCGCGATGTAAAATGCAAATGTCCTTTATGTAATCTTAATTTATACATGTGGAAGATTTTATTTAAAAAATGTTGTGTTAAAAATTAACAAAAAAATTACAAAAACCTTATTGATAATAATTATAGTCTTAATATATAATAATAAATGATTAACACAGCTCCACAAAAAAATATCTGCTATCCGAGCTAAACCACCATACCTATAAGTTTTTGAGGTCGCTGAAACCAAATCCGGGGTCAGTTTGACCCCATTAGGTCAGGATCAAGGTCAAGTCAAGGTCAAAATGAGAAAAAACCATTAGATGGGAAAAAATCATTGAATGGGCGTGAACCACTACTCTGTTTCTGGGGTGGCTAAATCCAAATCTGGGGTCATTTTCACCCCATCAGTTGAGCATCAGGGTCAAACAAATTTGTCCAAATAGAGTTTTGGTGCAATTTCTAAATCGCTACATTGTATATATACATATATACCTATATACCTGATGTGGGTGAAAATGGCCCCGGATTCGGATTTAATGACCCCAGAAACGTTTTAGATTAGTGGTACACAGCGATTCAATGGTTTTTTCTCATTTTGACCTTGACTTGACCTTGATACTCACCTGATGGGGTCAAACTGACCCGGAATTCGGATTCAGCGACCGCAAAAACGTATAGGTATGGTGGTTTAGCTCGGGTTGCAGAATATTTTTTGCCGATTCTTTGGTTTTGACCTTGACTTGACCTTGATCCTGACCTAATGGGGTCAACCTGACCCCGGATTCGTATTCATCGACCTCAAAAATGTATAGGTATGGTGGTTTAGCTCGGGTAGCAGATTTTTTTTTTTGTGGGTCTGTGTAATGATATTTTTCTATTATTTTATTTATTGTTCCACTCAATATATAATATTACAATACTACTTACATACAAAAGTTCCTAACTAGTATAAAAAATTTCATGCAGTAATAATAAATTAAGCGAGGCTTGAATTACTTTATAATAAGCGATAAAATATTCTTGTATTGGCCACAAAAGCTATAAATAGTTTGTACGTGGACTATGGATTTAATTTAATTTTTAATAATTAGTTATTATTATTATTATAAACCAAATTATACTTCTTGATCCCTCCTTGATAGAATACCCTGTAGTAGTGAGAAAGTACAGAAACCTTATATAAACTAAAATAAACCTACCGCTACGTTTAAGCTATAGCATAAGCCACGCACAAATCTGTTACGACAAAGCTGTATTTAAATATTAGTAAAGTGACAACAATTCAATTATAGTATATTAAAGTACTAGTGCGCTAAAAATGTGTTATGTAACGAATGCTTTATACTACTTTTTCTATTTAGCTCTAAAATAAAAAAAAAACTTACTTAATTGATTGATGAATGACCGATTTAGGGATTTTTGTTTTGGCTTGGCATTACAATTTTCACAATGTTTGAAATTCATAGAACAAACGATATTTTGATATCTTTTATAGTCAGCTCTTCTATTTTTTACTGCAAGTAACCAAGCCACAATTTTAAGACGGTAAAAGTACCTATAAAGGTTGGTCTGGCTCTCATAAGGGTACATCTTAATACTGTAGGATTAACCGTTTTCGAGAAAAATTCATTTGAAGGTGAAATTCCACGGTTCGAGGACGAAAAAATAAATACTAAAATGTTGAAAACCAAAATTTTAATGATGCAGGGCGAATGTACATTCAAAACTAAGAAAAAAACCTCATATACAGATACTTCCAAAAATCAATCCTAATGGAGATATGGTCTCCTAAATATGCACCATTTTTAAAGGGCTATTGTAGCTTTAAAAGCGTTTTTTCGACCTACATGTATGGAAACTTTATTTCTTAGTTTTTGATGTAGAATACCATTGCTACATTAAAATTTTTTTTTTCGACATTTTAGTATTTAATTTTTCGTCCTCGAACCGTAAAATTTCACCTTCAAATGAACTTTTCTCGAAAACGGTTAATCCTAAAGTATTACAACAAGAGTACCTTATGTATTTTGAGGAATCATATTTCAAAAATAAAATTGCAAAAAAGTTACACAGAAAAAAGTTTGGGACAAAAAACTGATAAGGCCCCCCCGTTTCGCACACCCCTAGTTTAAATAAGTACGTGAAAATGACATACAAAGATGGGCCTTATTAGGATTAATTCACGTGCAAAACCTCGTTAATATATCTCAAAGGGTTCCCGAGTTATTAAATAAAAACCGATTTTTTAAAAAAGTACCTATAAAGGTTGGTCTGGCTCTCATAAGGGTACATCTTAATACTGTAGGATTAACCGTTTTCGAGAAAAATTCATTTGAAGGTGAAATTCCACGGTTCGAGGACGAAAAAATAAATACTAAAATGTTGAAAATCAAAATTTTAATGATGCAGGGCGAATGTACATTAAAAACTAAGAAAAAAACCTCATATACAGGTACTTCCAAAAATCAATCCTAATGGAGATATGGTCTCCTAAATATGCACCATTTTTAAAGGGCTATGGTAGCTTTAAAAGCGTTTTTTCGACCTACATGTATGGAAACTTTTTTTCTTAGTTTTTGATGTAGAATAACATTGCATCATTAAAATTTTTTTTTTCGACATTTTAGTATTTAATTTTTCGTCCTCGAACCGTAAAATTTCACCTTCAAATGAACTTTTCTCGAAAACGGTTAATCCTAAAGTATTACAACAAGAGTACCTTATGTATTTTGAGGAATCATATTTCAAAAATAAAATTGCAAAAAAGTTACACAGAAAAAAGTTTGGGACAAAAAACTGATAAGGCCCCCCCGTTTCGCACACCCCTAGTTTAAATAAGTACGTGAAAATGACATACAAAGATGGGCCTTATTAGGATTAATTCACGTGCAAAACCTCGTTAATATATCTCAAAGGGTTCCCGAGTTATTAAATAAAAACCGATTTCTTTAGCCAATTTCAAAGGGGCGTAGCTCCCTTATGACGCATTTTTAGACATATGTTTATAGGAACTTTTTGTCATATTTTATCATGTAGAATCACCTGTTAAAATTTCCTACGCTATTTCAAATACACCCTGTATATATATATATATCTGGAACCCTATGCACCACAGTAACGAATGTTTGCACATGCCTTAACATTGATAAAGTTTATCATTTTATTTATTTTTTATTTGGTCATTTTAGCCAGGGACGTGCAAAATGGGCAGGGACGATCCGACCCACCCCCGTGCCTAGTCGGCAGTCGGAAATTTTGTGGTGGTAAGAAAATTTTCCTGGACTGATCAACTGCCACGGGTAAAATTTTTTTTCGGGGGTAAAGACTTTTTTTTAGTCATCAACAGAGTTGATACTTTCATTACAATAACAGGGCCGGACAATAGGAATTTTAAATGATTTCTAATTTTTGGTGAGTTTGTTTAGTACAAACCTATGCCGAATAAGATTATATGTATGTATACAGGCATATAATCTCATTCGGCGTAGGTATGTATTAAAATAACTCACCAAAAATAAAAAAGAATTTAAAATTCCTGTTGTCCGCCCTGTTATTGTAATGAAAGTATCAACTCTGGTCGTCAAAGCTCTGGCGAGGGATTAAACTTTTTTTGGTGGTGTGAAAACTGTCAGGGGCAAAGCTTTTTTTTTGGAGGCGAAGAACTTTTTTTTATTCTGGGGCGAGGAATATTTTTTTTTCTTGCCTGGTGAAAACTTCCAGGGACAAAGCTTTTTTTTTTTGGGGGGGGAGGGGTGAGGATTTTTTTTTAGTCATTAAAATTCTGGCGAGGGATACACCCTCACAACAAAAAGCTCGTAACGTCCCTGAAAATGGAGGGACGATGTCACTTTTTTGCCTCAAACTTTTTTATCTACAAAAAAGAGCAGAGGTCAATGACCTATAATTGCTCGTTAAATACAAAAATATATAAATAAAAAAATATGACTGTCATATCTATTTTTAAAGCTATTCACACGAGATAACTTTACTAGGTAAATTGTTCCACACATTAAAAATCCTCCCCCCACCCATTTTGCACATCCCTGGTTAAAATTACCGAATAAAAGGATAGCATATCATTGTTAAGGCATGTGCAAAAAATCTTAACTTTAGTTCTTGGAGTTCCAGAGATATTAAATAAAAACTACTTTTCAGATTAGGAGGGTCGTAGCCTTGGGGCTCATTTCCAGAGCAACCTTTATATTAACTTTTTTTATATTTTTGGTCATAGAATCACCCCTTAAAATTTTGTACCCTATTTCTGAATCACCCTGTATACTAAGAATTTGTAAACCCGTATTAAATACTGCATGTGTATTGTGTATTTGAAATCTCTAGCAACTTTAGTTTATGAATACAAGTTACAGTAAACGTTGTTCTGTTATTGCTAGTAGTATACTCCAACACATAGTCAGTGTATGAAATACCGTCGTCTGTACTAAAGATTCTCTATACTGACCCTAAAATAATTAATAAAAACTTTTCGCAAAAAAAATGAACCGACTTCTATGTCTCTAAAAAGTAAAAAATAAAAAATACTTAAGTCGGTGCCATTTTCACCATTCCCCAAATTAATTACTAACAATTATTTTTTTAATCTTTTATTATTGTTTGCTGTGAAATTGGCACCGACTTAAGTATTTTTTATTTTTTACTTTTTAGAGACATAGAAGTCGGTTCATTTTTTTTTGCAAAAAGTTTTTATTTTTTTACTTTTTAGAGACACCGAACTTGTACATTTGTAACGTCTCCTAGTTAAATTATAGTTGTACTTCCATCTCGGCAAGCTGTTATCTTAAAGATAAATTTCTAAAAAATAAAAGTAATATTTTTATTTTAGCGCCCAAGAGTCCAACCAACCTTATTTTAAACAAAATACTAAAGAAAATCTTGTTAAACTTTAAGCGTTAAGTAATAATCAAACAACGCCTTTTGGTAAAATCACAACATTTATCATTTTCACTTGGTATTTTAATGTTACAGGTCCAGAGAATCAAGTTTAGCGGCATTTAAAAAAAATTCAGTGTGCCGTAATATTTAAGTGACCCCTTAATCAAGTTATCCGGCTTATCCGAGTTATCCGATATTTCTCTAAAATTTTTTGCTGGTAGTAGAACCAAATTAAGCCGTTTTTAGGTGAAATTGTGTTAAAATGATTAGATTTATCTTAATTATCCGACTTACCCGGCATTATCCTAGCGTCAAATTAAAACGGGACCACCTCATGAATTCCCTCTTTAAGTTGCAAAAAGTTTCATCAAATTCCGTTCATTCGTTCCAAAGTTATGCGGGAACAAACAAAAAAAACAAAGTCGCACGTCGAATTGATAACCTCCTCCTTTTTGGAAGTCGGTTAAAAAGTGTTGTTTTGTCTAATCTAAATATAATTAATTGTACTGTATACATTTTGTGAACTGGCACCTCTGTGGAATGTGAAATATTCAAGATCACCTATACTTTACATGCTATATTTTACCTCTTATCTTCCCCTTGCCTCAGCTCACAGGTGCCACTTCGTATTGCGACGACTATAATTTTGACAACAAAGTACACTTCAAATATTTTCTTTTATACCGATTGGACCTTTTCAATATTTTTGGATAGTTTCTTATAGAAGATCGACTTATCTTCAGTGTGGTATTAAACATTTAAATTACCAACGGCTTTAAAATTCAAAAGAAGAAAAGTTGATGAATGGCTTTATTTTAAATATAGTAGAATAGCTAAACGTCATATGGTAAACAGATGTTGCTAGACGTTCGAATATCTTTAATCTTGCAAGGCCTACTTGGTTTTACCGAGACATCTTATTACTTCAATATAAGCTAATGTAAAGTCAAATTAAACGATTATTCAATTTAACTTAATTTGACATTTTGTTTTCTATACACGGTGTATTTGAAATAGCGTAGGAAATTTTAACAGATGATTCTACATCATAAAATATGACAAAAAGTTCCTATAAACATATGTCTAAAAATGTGTCATAAGGGAGCTACGCCCCTTTGAAATTGGCTAAATAAATTGGTTTTTATTTAATAACTCAGGAACCCTTTGAGATATATTAACGAGGTTTTGCACGTCAACTAATCCTACCAAGACCCGTTTTTATGTGTTATTTTCATGTACTTATTTCAACCAGGGGTGTGCGAAACGGGGGGGCCTTATCAGTTTTTTGTCCTAAACTTTTTTCTGTGTAACTTTTTTGCAATTTTATTTTTGAAATATGATTCATCAGGTCAAAATACATAAAAAAGGTACTCTTGTTGTAATACTGTAGGATTAACCGTTTTCGAGAAAAGTTCATTTGAAGGTGAAATTTCAAGGTTCGAGGACGAAAAATTAAATACTTAAATGTCGAAACCAAAATTTTAATGATGCAATGTTATTCTACATCAAAAACTAAGAACAAAAGTTTCCATACATGTAGGTCGAAAAAAATGGTGCATATTTAGGAGACCATAGCTCCATTAGGATTGATTTTTGGAAGTACCTGTATATGAGGTTTTTTTCTTAGTTTTTAATAAACATTCGCCCTGCATCATTAAAATTTTGGTTTTCAACATTTTAGTATTTAATTTTTCGTCCTTGAACCGTGGAATTTCACCTTCAAATGAATTTTTCTCGAAAACGGTTAATCTTACAGTATTACAACAAGAGTACCTTTTTTATGTATTTTGACCTGAGGAATCATATTTCAAAAATAAAATTGCAAAAAAGTTACACAGAAAAAAGTTTGGGACAAAAAACTGATAAGCCCCCCCCCCCCCCGTTTCGCACACCCCTGGTTGAAATAAGTGCATGAAAATAACACATAAAAACGGGCCTTGGTAGGATTAGTTGACGTGCAAAACCTCGTTGATATATCTCAAAGGGTTCCTGAGTTATTAAAAAAAAACGATTTTTTTAGCCAATTTCAAAGACATATGTTTATAGGAACTTTTTGTCATATTTTATGATGTAGAATCATCTGTTAAAATTTCCGACGCTTTTTCAAATACACCGTGTATGCTAGGGTGGTTCAAAACAAAAAAGTTGCAGTTTTTGGTGCCTCTGTAATTTAAAGCTCATTTTCATGAGTATACATCCTACAAAAAAAAATAAAAAATATTGTAGTATATTTACCACTGCCTCACGAGGGTGCAAGTTTTGGGCTCTTAGTCACGGTGGGTTAGAAGTGATTTTAACTTAAATGCTCGCTATCTTAAAAATTATTTTTTAGGGATTGAATGTTAATAAAAAATCTAAAAATAAAAATAATCACTTTGCCCAATTTTTTTTTATTGGAAAAAAAAAACAGAAAAACTTGAAATTATGAAGCAAAAAAGAAAATAAGCGTTTACTCAAATGACCTCAAATTTTCAGAACATAGTCTTTATATACTAATTAAGTTTTGGTATAAAAATCAATAAAATTCCGCTTTGTTAACACCCATAAAAAGGGCGAAAACCCCAAAAAATCATCTTTGTCGAAATACTTTTGACAATTTTGGCGTAACGGTTAATATTTTTCAAAAATGTTTAACCACAAAAATTAAAGAGCATTAAATGATCTTTGGTTTGTATTTTTAATTTTTCAAATCGGAAGTTATGAATTTTAGTTTCCAATATAGCTAAATTTATTTTGTAACATAACTTCCGATTTTAAAAATTAAAAATCCAAACTGAAGATCATGTAATGCTCTTTATACTTGTAATAAAAAATTTTTGGAAAATATTAACCGTTACGCCAAAATTGTCAAAATCAGCTAAAAAACGCGATTTTTTGGGGTTTACGCCCTCTTTTGGGGTGTTAACAAAGCAGAATTTTGTTGATTTTTATACCAAAACTTAAATAGTATATAAAGATTATATTATGAAAATTTCAGGTCATTTGAGCAAACGCTTATTTTTTTGCTTCATAATTTCAAGTTTTTCTGTTTTTTCCCAATAAAAAAAATTGGGCAAAGTGATTAGTTTATTTTTGAATTTTTTATTAACATTCGATCCCTAAACAATTATTTTTAAGCTGGCGAGCTTTTAAGTTAAAATCACTTCGAACCCACCGTGGCTAAGTGGCCAAAACTTGCACCCTCGTGAGACAGTGGTAAATATACTCCAATATCTTTTTTATTTTTTTTGTAGGATGTATATCAAAATGAGCTTTATATTACAGGGGCAGCAAAAAAATGCAACTTTTTTGTTTTGAACCACCCTACTATATACGTTAGTTTTTTAGTAACGAAAAGGGAACTATATCTAGTCGTAATTTCTACCATTTTCTAAAAACTATTAGAGGGAAATTAGTTTTTAAAAGCTTTTTCTAATTTTCTACTTAGTTCAAGAATATAAATTTACTTTTTTAAATGTGTTTTAGTTTATTTTTAATTACACTATAGTAGTTTATATAAATTATTTTAAGTTAACTTAAACTATATTTAAAGCTGAATAATATAGTTAATTAAAATTGTTATAATTAAATCAAAGGCAGTCGGTATGTAGTTTTTACTTTTATCTTTTTATTATAATTATTTACTTACTCTTATATTTTTAATATGCGTATTGTTCACCAATTAGAAAATGGAACTGAAATTCAATTTGTTTTTGTTTACTAATTAAAAAATGAAAATAAATAACCCGGACTGGCTCGTTTGGGGGGCCTTGGCTAGAGACTGAAGAGGGGATTTTTACAAATTTTCTGTTTAAGTTTTAGAAACTTAAATAAATAAAGAAAGAAAGACCTAACGCTCCCGGCAAACATGTTTACAAAGTTGATAGCCTACTTTAATTTTTAAACACTTTTAAAATTCTAAATTTCAAAAAAATGCAAGAAAATTTTTACGAATTTCACGTTTAAATTCTACAATCTTAAATAAAAAAAGTACAAATTAAATTTTCTATTTTGACTTTAAACCAATTTTTTACGACTTTTACGCTTAACATGTTCGCTACTGGGGGTATACACGGAAAAAAAATTATAGCTAGGAGCGCTATAACACACATACCAAGCAAATTATAATCGCTTATTATATAAATACAAGGCTTTCTCTTACAATTATGGCAGTCAGTGTAAAAATTTATATGAAATACTTTAATTGTTTAGTGAATAATAAAATATAACAAATAGTATGGCATTTATAGCTTAAATAGATTTAATTATTGTCCGTGCTAATAATTTTTATAATATAATAAAATTTCTGTAAATTTATAATAGTGCCTGTAATAAATATAATCGTGTCTGTAATATATATAATCGTTTCCAATTTATTTTTAACATTATTAGTTATTGTGTCCCTTATAATCTATAGCTTAAATCACTATAATTTGCCACTGTTACCAAATATCTTATAATGTATAGCGCAGAGCCCACTAATTTCTTTCCGTGTATTTGTGTTTCGAACCCACAGACCAAGCATACATACATGGCGATCTAGTCCTTTTTCTCGAAAATGGTAAGGGATATTAAAAAAAAAAATCAAAAACCGTGTTTTATAGTCTTACCTGTACTACAAGTTAAATACCTAGTGACGCTTTCATAATAATACTCGTTGGCCCTGTAGCGACCTCTATATTTTTTTTTCCATGTTAAACGATTTTTTATTTATGAAATTAATAGATCTTTAAATCAGAATAGTTCACTTTCATATCTTTTTTTTCTGCGCTTATTGTTTTATAGTTATAGGCTGTCAAAATTTACTTAAATAATGTTCCTAATTTTTTAACCATTGCATTAAAAAAGTTTTAAATGTGTTACTTTTAGCTTTATAAATACTAGTTAATTTTAATAGGCAACATTTAAAAAAAAAGCGCCATCTCAACTCTAATTATACATTATTTAACAACTGAATGACTTCATTAGTGATTTGTAAGATGCAGACTAGCATTATATTAATTCTTGCATAATCGTTTTGAGCCTTATATTTTTTTAACTATTTTAAAAAAAATTAATATGTATTTCTTTAATTTTTTTGATATGCCCTCGTATTATTCTCTTAATATATTTTTGATTGTTACCGAGATTGTTACTAAATTATTATTTAAATGTCATGTAAAATTCTTGGTGGATATTTCCATGACAACAGTTTATTGTTGATACTATACCATGGTTTATTAATAAAATTAAGCATATCAAAATTTACTTTTATTTAAGAAAGGGAAAGATAAGTCTGTCTCCCAGAACAAATGGGCAAAAATTAATAAAATGCTTGCCGGCATCTCACAAATCACACATACAGTAATCCAGTTTTTAAATAATTAATAATAAGAGTTGTGATGGTACTTAGGACCTTTTTTAAATTGTTTGCTTATTAAAACTAATTAGTATCTATAAAGCTAAGAGTAACACATTTGAAACTTTTTTAATATCTGCAATGGTTAAAAAATTAGGGACAAATTATTAAGTAAATATTGACAGCCCATAACTAGAAAACAAATGAGAGCAGAAAATAAAGACATGAAACTAAACTATTCTAATTTAAAGATCTTTTAATTTCATTAATAAAAAATCGTTTACCATGGGGAAAAAATATAGAGGTCGCCACAGGGCCAACGAGTATTATTATGAAAGAGTTATATGGTATTTAACCACATAGGTAGAGAAGCTAAAGTGGGTATTAGATAAAGACAAAAACACATTAGGTGTGTAAAATTTAGTCCGCCATTTTTACCTTTTAAACGTCAAAATTTTTAAACAAAAACAAAACATCAAAAAGGTTTTTCACATTTTTACAAGTCTTTACAAAACAAGTCAATTTAAGTTAAAAATTTTAACACTATAAACAGAATAAAACTATAAAGACACGCAAATACCACAAATAACGCCACAAACAAAATATCACCAATTACTAGATTTCCTGATAGTAGTTCTGTTTGTGACAACCTCAAAACTAATAGTTGAATGGCTTAGGCAGCCAAAATAAATAGAAAAGAGAGATCCTCATTTTTTAAAGTTTACTTTCAAAAATCAGTGTTACCACTTGCCTATTTTTTAACTATGTATGTTCCGTTTTGCTAAATAAATATGAAGTAAAGACGAAACATACAAAAAACTAACAGCAAACGCCGATAAAATAGTAAAGCAAGGAGTTATAATACCATCACTCCCATCGTAGTCAGCGTCAGCGAAGGGCGCCAATACACTCCGATCGGAGTGATCGGCAGTCAACCTGTTAATCAATATCGTTCGTTCAATAAATACTCTTATTTGCCGTGTTCATTAATATTAAAAATTATACTAAGGATAAAATCATCGGTGACTTTGTCGGTGTCTTTTTGTAAAATTCTGCGTACCGCGATTGATGAATTCTAAGAAACGTGGTAAAGTTATACGACTACTGAATCAATATCAACGTGTGTGAGAGTAAATATGTGCTGTCATATCAAAATAATTTAAGTCTGAATTTATTGAATGGAAATATTGCTATATTTGAAAAAATAATCCGTAAAAATTAGAATAAATATGTTAGATATTTGCACACATTTGCACAATGTTTTGTATCAGATTGTTGCTTTTTCCGAAATTTATTGCATCTCAGTCTCAACACTTTCAAAGACGTCTGATAACAGTGTTCACTAAAATTTTAAAATAAAATATGAATATTTTTTTTTCGCAAGTCAAGTCAAGACAAGACAAGAAATCTCGAATTCTTAATTTCCCTGGAACCCTATACTAGTTTCGATACGTTCAATACGTTTTGATACATTTCAATACGTTTAAACAAGTTTTAATACGATATTTTTATGGGATATCTAATGTTAGGTATAAATAGTTATTTTCTTAACTAGTGTATTAAGTAGCATTCTTAAGTGGATAAAATCACTTAATACACGAGTTGAGAATTTAATTTTATCCAACACCTTTTATTTTTAAATAAAAATCTATAAATTTGCGAAAAATTATGTCAAAAATATTAAGATTAAGTTTTCTTAATACTAAAATAATAGGTAGCCATGGCCTAAGTATGCCTATTAAAAATAAACAATTGCTAGTTTTACATTTCTTACAAACGTCAAAATGGACGCGGTGATGACAGAATTTTATTTATTTATTTTATTCAAAAACTAAAGAATAATTTGGGGTTTTCTTTAATTTTTATAGTTTAGTTAACGTGCTTCTATTTATAGAATAGTTATAATACTTAATTAATAGGGTATGTAACTAATTTTGGGTGAGATCAAAAGCTGTACGTAAAAGAGTGGGTGAAAAATTTTTTAGTCACTAGTGGAAAAAAACTCACTTTTGACATTTAAAATAGTGCTCAAAACAAGTGTTTCTGTGAAGGTGTTGAATAAAAGTTATTGTCCACATCAGACTCAATAAACTGAATATTGGTACATACAATTGTACTATCCTTTTCTGCTTTTTCCATACTTAACTGTGGATATTTTTGAATGTGCTGGACTATTTTTAGAAGCGCGAATAATCTTATAAGATTTAATTTTAGAAATTTTATAAATCAATAACAAAATTTATATTTAATATCATATTGCTAAATCTGAACTCAATAAAATTATCTGCTTTAAATTTAAAAGTATTTGGTTTCAATTTATTTATTTTTATTTAATATTGTGTCTAAATAAATACAATTTAAAAGAAAATTGCATTTTCAAAATTCTACAGAGATTTTGATATAAATTTATTTAGTCATTCAATTGGTCTGAAAATTAAAAAAAGTAGATAAACTTCAAATTATATCACCTATTTTTCGATAAGCTTTTATAAAAGCGAATTTATGTGCAAAAAATAGTGTTAATTGGCAGTGTCGGACTGGAAGCATGATGGCCTACCGGGCAAGGCATCAGGTACACATATACAGGGTGTATTTGAAATAGGGTAGGAAATTTTAACAGGTGATTTTACATGATAAAATATGACAAAAAGTTCCTATAAACATATGTCTAAAAATGCGTCATAAGGGAGCTACGTCCCTTTGAAATTGGCTAAAAAAATCGGTTTTTATTTAATAACTCAGGAACCCCTTAACGAAGTTTTGCACATGAATTAATCCTAATAATGCCCATCTTTGTATGTCATTTTCACTTATTCAAACCAGGGGTGTGCGAAACGGGGGGGGGGGCCTTATCAGTTTTTTGTCCCAAACTTTTTTCTGTGTAACTTTTTTACAATTTTATTTTTGAAATATGATTCCTCAGGTCAAAATACATAAAAAAGGTACTCTTGTTGTAATACTGTAGGATTAACCGTTTTCGAGAAAAGTTCATTTGAAGGTGAAATTTCACGGTTCGAGGACGAAAAATTAAATACTAAAATGTCAAAAACCAAAATTTTAATGATGCAATTTTATTCTACATCAAAAACTAAGAAAAAAAGTTTTCATACATGTAGGTCGAAACAACGCTTTTAAAGCTACCATAGCCGTTTAAAAATGGTGCATATTTAGGAGACCATAGCTCCATTGGGATTGATTTTTGGAAGTACCTGTATATGAGGTTTTTTTCTTAGTTTTTAATGTACATTCGCCCTGCACCATTAAAATTTTTCGTCCTCGAACCGTGGAATTTCACCTTCAAATTATTTTTTCTCGAAAACGGTTAATCCTACAGTATTACAACAAGAGTACCTTTTTTATGTATTTTGACCTGAGGAATCATATTTCAAAAATAAAATTGCAGAAAAGTTACACAGAAAAAAGTTTGGGACAAAAAACTGATAAGCTCCCCCCGTTTCGCACACCCCTGGTTGAAATAAGTACATGAAAATAACACATAAAAACGGGTCTTGGTAGGATTAGTTGACGTGCAAAACCTCGTTGATATATCTCAAAGGGTTCCTGAGTTATTAAATAAAAACCGATTTTTTTTAGCCACTTTCAAAGGGGCACGTAGCTCCCTTATGACGCATTTTTAGAAATATGTTTATAGGAACTTTTTATCATATTTTATGATGTAGAATCATCTGTTAAAATTTCCGACGCTATTTCAAATACACCGTGTAGTTCGCGCAAAGATGCAAGCCGATGCAAAACAACTTTACACTACGATATTTCAAAAACGCATTGACCCAGAGACTTGAAATTTGGAACAAAGATTTTATAAGTAGTAGAAAAAAATTGTTTAAATTTCAAGTCTCTATGTCAAAGCATTCTTGAAATATCGTAGTGTAAAGTTGTTTTGCAAGAGACTTGCATCTTTGCGCGAACTATACCCCTAGTTATGAGATTAACTAAAACGAAAAAAAAAACTGACTTTTGTAGGAATTAAACATTATTTTTATTTGTTTAATTTTTTTTGTCCTACTATAAATAATAACTGATATATCGATAAAAATTATACAACAATGTTAACCATACTTGATGTGACGCAAATAGAAAAGGCCTTGAATTGTTTGGTGAAAGATTTTTTTAAGTCGGACATTCCGTTAAAAATTTATAAGGACAGACAGACATACATGTATGTATACATTTTTTAACACCCACTTTTTTCCCAAGTCCAAACCCGAAAATGGTGTTTCCACCAGTAAAAATTTATTAAATTTTAGTGGTCAGTATCGTTATTTCAGTGCTACTACTAGATGCAACAAAAAGAAAACAAAAGAAACAAGATGAAACGGATACCCTTTCTAAACTAAACGGGTGGCAATTTCTTTAAATTGCTATATCTCGGAAACTAATAAAAGTTTGCAAACAGAGCAACAATTTTTAACGCCCACTTTCTGGACGTTTCATGATATTCTAAATCCGAAAATGCAAAAAAATCGGACCAACAGTGTAGCAACCCATAAGAGCAACTATTGCAGCAACAAAAAACATACTTTTCGTTTTTTACTCACTTGAGGGGCTGTCCATATATTAAGTAACGCAATTTTTCAAAAAAATTGACCCCCCCTTCCCCCTGTGTAACAAACTGTCACATTTATCAAAACCCTCCCCCCCGTGTAACGCGTAACAATATAAAAATTTTGTTTCGCAATAAATTTAACTGTATTCTCACTATCGATTCGTTTTTCTCGACAAAACAAACATGAACCTAAAATATAGTATACATAACCTTAAAAAAAATTTACACGAAAATATCACTCAAACTTTAAAAAAATATTCATAATCAATATCAAACGGGGAAAAAATACTAGGTACCTCTTTTTACACCGAGTGTCACATATAACACGTATATTGTTTATGCACAGGTACACAAAATAGTACACACATTAGTGTTCTGTGAGTACACATTCCGCGCGAAAATGTATGATCGCCGATGATTCATCGGCAAGATCACGCAGGAACAGGGCCGTAAGATTTTTTTTAATATCAATGTCAACAGTTTTTTACTGATTACAATATAGTATAGTTTCGTCAATTTTTGTGTGAAAAAGGGAATTATGGGCCACTAAATAGTAATTTAGGTTCAAATAAAAATACATCTATCAAGCTTAGGAAATAAACATTAAATTAATTAAATTCCGTTACGTAACGTTTACCTAGACCCCCCCCCATGTCACAAACTGCAACAATTTCTCAGACCCCCCTAGGCGCGTTACGTAATATATGGACAGCCCCTGACCTCTAATTTATACTAAAATTGTTTAAATTAATTCAATTTAAATTAAGCTTTTAATCTTTAAGCTTTAAAAGTATATATAATTACTTCATATAGTTATAATGGTTACTATTATTATAAAAAGAAATATTAAGTATATTTAAACGTTTTTTAATCCAGAAATGTTAATAATTGAAACGTAGACGATCGTAATGAGACAAAAAACATATGGATTATACATAATTTAAACACAAAAGAGCGGTACCATTACGGAACTCCCATAAAATATCGAAACCAGTCAAAATGGTCTGTTCTACCATGGTACCACCGACGTAGACTTAATAGTTAGGTCTATATAAAAGGCTACCGACTAGGTGTAGACGGTAATTTACGAATTAGACACAAGGGTTCGACTGTTTTAGCCGTCCAGTCGCACAGTGACGAGTATAACCAAATTGTCTGCCAAGACTTAAATTTAAAAAATTATAATGGAAAATTATGTATCGGTATGTATATTGTTTACAACGTAATATTACTTTCTGCTTTACTTACATGATAACAAACAAAAAATGTAAATAAAAACTTTTCGCAAAAAAAATTAACCGACTTCTGTGTCTCTAAAAAGTAAAAAATAAAAAATACAGAAATCGGTGCCAATTTCACCACTCCCTAAATTAAATACTAACAATTATTTATGTTGTTAAATTGTTTGCTGTGAAATTGGCACCGACTTATTTTTATTTTTTACTTTTTAGAGACACAGAAGTCGGTTCATTTTTTTTGCGAAAAATTTTTATTTTTTAATTTTTAGAGACCCATAACTTGGAGATTTGTAACGTCATCTAAGCTAAATTATAATTGTCCTTCCATCTCGGTAAGCTGCTGACGTCACAACGCACTGTTAGTGCGTTGTGACATCATTATCTTAAAGATAAATTTCTAAAATTTCTAAAAATAAAAGTAATATTTTTATTTCAGCGCCCAAGAGTCCAACCAACCTTATTTTATACGAAATACTAAAGAAAATCTTCTTAAAATTTAAGCGTTAAGTAATAATCAAATAACGCCTTATGGTAAAATCACAAAATTTATCATTTTCTCTTGGTATTTTAATATTACAGGTCCAAAGAATCAAGTTTAGAGACATTTAAATGATTTTCGGTGTGCCGCAATATTTGAGTGACCCCTTAATCAAGTTATCCGGCTTATCCGATTTATCCGATATTTCTCTAAAAATTTAGTTGGCAGTAGAACCAAATTAAGCCGTTTTTAAGTGAAATTGCGTTAAAATGATTAGATTTATCTTAATTATCCGGCTTACCCGGCATTATTCGAGCGCCAAATTAAAACGGGATCGCCTCATGAATGCCCTCTTTAAGTTGCAAGAAGTTTCATCAAATTCCGTTCATTCGTTCCAAAGTTATTCGGGAACAAACATAAAAAAACAGTCACAAATCGAATTGATAACCTCCTCCTTTTTGGAAGTCGGTTAAAAATTGTTATTTTCTTTGTTTTAACGCCCCTTAACTACGTTAGACCCATGCGTAAATATTTAAAATTCTCTGCAATACCAAGTATTTTATTTTTTTTTAAACTCATAATATTTTTTAAAATATCTTTGCCGTAGAAATTTTGCCACGTATGTCAATTTTGGTATAAAATTCGAAGCAGGTTACGCGGATTTTCTCTCCGCAGCCATTTTATTGGAAATTGTCTTTCTTCCCCAAAAAAATAACCAGGCCCGGGTTTTATTTATTAAATTGCTTCAAAATGAATAGAAATATATTTAAATATTTAATAATAATAATTACCGCTCTTTTGTGTTTAAATTATGTATAATCCGTATGTTTCTTGTCTCATTACGATCGTCTAAGTTTCAATTATTAACATTTTTGGATTAACAATAATTTACATGGTCATACGATTCGTTCATTTTGTTGTTGAGTTTTGCTGGTTATTTTTACTGTTTGTTACACAGTGTACAAAATTTTTCGGAACGCATATGTTTCATTTAATCTATACAAAGCACATTAGTGATAATCATAATTATAGCTCAAAAGCCGAGACGCTCTTAGCAAGAGGTAGCTGCTACTGTTCACCTCATGCGGTATATGACAATTAAGCGCAGAGACGTACTGGGCCGCCAGGCACCCGATAAAACAGACCTTTATAAAATAATTGTCAGGTAGCTTTGGTGATATAATTCGGCTGTCATTCAACATAGTTGCATTAAGGAGTATTGTATTATTATTTTTCAAAAATACTCTAATAATAATTTTAACATATACTTTTAGAACTTTTGCGTTTCTGTTAAGTAATTATTATATTATTCACAGCGCCAGCGCTAGGATAATATTATACGTTAGTTTCGAATTTTCAAAAAAATTCAAAAATAGTCTTGGGCAAAAAAATCTTGAATATAAATTTGTTTTATGCAAAAATAAGCAACTTTTTTTTTTGAAATGTCCGTCCGTCCGATGACACGATTTTTGTGTACACGATAACTCCAGAACAAAAACGTTATGGGGGGTTAAACTTTTGAAAAAATCGAAAAATGATGAAAGAAAATTCCATTAATGTAATTTTTTCAGGAAAAATTACTTTTATTATAAGGATCAATTCTACAAAAAAAAAATAATAAAAAAATTTGAAACAGTTTTTCTTACAATTTTTTTTTTTCAAAATTTTTTTTTTTCAATAATTTTTTCGTTTTTCTAAAGAGATCTTTTTTAAAAAAGTATTTGGGAAATGCAATATACTATTTACTGTGAATAATATACGCAGTTATTCAGAAATAGGGTAATTAATTTTAAGGGGTGATTCTACATTGGAATATATGAAAAAAGTTTTTATAAACATATGTCTAAAAGTGTGTCTTAAGGGAGCTAAGCCCCTTTGAAAGTGGCTAAAAAATTCGGTTTTTATTTAATAACTCAGAAACCCTATGAAACACAGCAACGAGTTGAATGTAAACTAATCTTAACAAATAAAAAAAGTTACACGGAAAAAAGTTTGAGAGAAAAAACTGATAAGGCCCCCCCGTTTTGCACACCCCTGATTAAAATAAGTACATGAAGATAACATACGAAGATGGGCCTTATTAAGATTAGTTTACATTAAAAACATCGTTGTTGTATTTCAAAGGGTTCCTGAGATATTAAATAAAAACCGAATTTTTTAGCCACTTTCAAAGGGGCTTAGCTCCCTTACGACGCATTTTTAGTTTATAGGAACTTTTTTTTTATATTTTTCAATGTAGAATCACCCCTTAAAATTAATGAACCTATTTCTGAATAACCCTGTATAATGGGATGCTTAGTATTCCATATCTTCACGGCTTATTTACTTTCTAACTTTATTGTATGCAAAAAGTACAATATGTACAAAATATTTTATAAAACGTACAATAAATTACATAAAGTAAATGCAACTATAAATTTTAAATTCGTAGAGTTTTACGATACCTTTATAGATATCTTTCTGTTTCAAGCTTTGTGTACAAATATAGTTATAGTGATCGAAAAAAAAATTAAATACAAAAAATACTTATACTTAAAAATAAATCTTTTTGCATTTGTCATATGAACATAGAGTGAAAAAAAAATGTATGTCGGTCAAAATAATCAGTCCGTCCCTGATTAAGCCTCATCTATGAGGACCGGATGAAACACTTGTACCCGTTCTAAACCATCAAAACGCTTGATTAAAAGAGTATTTTTCCACTAATTTAAACTAATATTATTTGATTCTCAATTCATATTTGGTTATTCATGTTTTGTACTAGATGTACTGAATACTCGTCAGCTTTTGAATTAATTTTTATTTATTGGGACAAGTATATTAACAGATTTTTAATTGAAATATCAATTAAGAAGTACCAAAAATTAAATTTTTGATTATCCGTAGACAATGTATACTATTAGGGTGGACTTTATCTTTTAATTGTTTTAAAATTTTCATTTTGGTGTATCTGTAACATCCTGAAAATATAAGGGTGATCAAAGTTCTCTAAGAGACCCCTAAAATCGTGAAATTACGGAAGTATCGTGAAAAGTCGTTGAAAATGGGCTGCATTTTTTGTATTTTTTGTATCAGTGAAAAATTTAAAAGCCTTAAAATCTTAATTTGTTCCTTTTGAGTCTACAAAAGTATGTGCCAAATTTCAAAATCATCAAAAGATTTAGCAGGTGCCGAAAATCCGTCAAAGTTGCCCCTAAAAAACTAAATTTGACAAATTTCTACAATAAATGCGTTTCTCAGCTAAAAAAGCGTGTAAAAAATATGTAAATCCAGACTTAATTTAATTTACTGTATATTAATAATATAAAATAAACTAACAAAAACAAAATAAGCTAAGCGCCTAACGAGAGCACCCAAAAACGCCTCTTATTTGGCGCTTAGCTCGTTTTGTTATTGTCAAATTATTTTATATTATTAATGTGCATTAAATAAAATCAAGTTAAGTCCAGATGGATATATTTTTTAAATGCTTATTTAGCTTTTCTCACAGTTATGGTGTAAATTCGTCAAATTTAGTGTTTTAGGGGCAACTTTGGCCAAGTTTCGGCACCTGATAGAATCTTTTGATCATTTTGAAATTTGGCACATAATTTTGTACTCAAAAAAATTAACAAAAACAAAATGAGCTAAGGGCCTAATAAGAGCACCCAAGAAGGCCTCTTATTTGGCACTTAGCTCGTTTTGTTATTGTCAAATTATTTTATATTATTAATGTGCATTAAATAAAATCAAGTTAAGTCCAGATGGATATATTTTTTAAATGCTTATTTAGCTTTTCTCACAGTTATGGTGTAAATTCGTCAAATTTAGTGTTTTAGGGGCAACTTTGGCCGATTTTCGGCACCTGATAGAATCTTTTGATCATTTTGAAATTTGGCACATAATTTTGTACTCAAAAAAATTAACAAAAACAAAATGAGCTAAGGGCCTAATAAGAGCACCCAAGAAGGCCTCTTATTTGGCACTTAGCTCGTTTTGTTATTGTCAAATTATTTTATATTATTAATGTGCATTAAATAAAATCAAGTTAAGTCCAGATGGATATATTTTTTAAATGCTTATTTAGCTTTTCTCACAGTTATGGTGTAAATTCGTCAAATTTAGTTTTTTAGGGGCAACTTTGGCCGATTTTCGGCACCTGATAGAATCTTTTGATCATTTTGAAATTTGGCACATAATTTTGTACTCAAAAAAATTAACAAAAACAAAATGAGCTAAGGGCCTAATAAGAGCACCCAAGAAGGCCTCTTATTTGGCACTTAGCTCGTTTTGTTATTGTCAAATTATTTTATATTATTAATGTGCATTAAATAAAATTAAGTTAAGTCCAGATGGATATATTTTTTAAATGCTTTTTTAGCTTTTGTCACATTTATGGTGTAAATTCGTCAAATTTAGTGTTTTAGGGGCAACTTTGGCCGATTTTCGGCACCTGATAGAATCTTTTGATCATTTTGAAATTTGGCACATAATTTTGTACTCAAAAAAATTAACAAAAACAAAATGAGCTAAGGGCCTAATAAGAGCACCCAAGAAGGCCTCTTATTTGGCACTTAGCTCGTTTTGTTATTGTCAAATTATTTTATATTATTAATGTGCATTAAACAAAATTAAGTTAAGTCCAGATGGATATATTTTTTAAATGCTTTTTTAGCTTTTGTCACATTTATGGTGTAAATTCGTCAAATTTAGTGTTTTATGGGCAACTTTGGTGGATTTTCGGCACCTGATAGGTGATTATTTTGAAATTTGGCACATAATTTTGCACACGAGAAAGGAAAAAATTAAGATTTCAAGGCTTTTAAATTTTCCACTGATACAAAAAGTACAGTCCATTTTCAACGATTTTTGCTTAATTTTAAGGTCCACCCTACAGTTTATTTTTTTAAGGTATAGTTATTTTAAACCTTCCCGCTTGTAAACAATCTCGAAATTACCATAGCAACGTAAGATACGCATGCGTCGTAAGCGAAATGACTAGGCCCAATTTACATAACCGTAAAACGTTGACGTTCCATTAACGACAACAAAACAATGGTTTATTCCTCTATATTATTGGAAAAAAGCAATTTGATAAGCAAATTTTGTTTCTACAGGAATACAAAAGTGTTTTTAGCAACAGCTTTATCAATTCTCTTTTTTACATTAAAACATCATAAAAAACAAAGTAAGTAAACAAAAATTATAAATTTTGGTTATGTTGACATTCAAAACAAGCCACATGCTTCAGTGTATATCGGACTTTTTGGAGTATTTAGCGACAAATTTAAAATAACTATACCTTAAAAAAATAAACTTTAGTATACTTACTTAAGAAAAAAGGTTAAAATTATGCCTGCTAGTCTAGACCAAGATAATTTCCTTGGTAACAGATATACTTATCTGAGATAATTAACTTGGAGGGCTCTTTTTTGTATCAGTGAAAAATTTAAAAAAGCCTTGAAATCTTAATTTTTTCCTTTTGAGTGTACAAAATTATGTGCCAAATTTCAAAATGATCAAAAGATTCTATCAGGTGCCGAAAATCGGCCAAAGTTGCCCCTAAAACACTAAATTTGACGAATTTACACCATAACTGTCAGAAAAGCTAAAAATGCATAAAAAAATATATCCATCTGGACTTAACTTAATTTTATTTAATGCACATTAATAATATAAAATAATTTAATAAAAACAAAATGAGCTAAGTTCCTAATAAGAGCACCCAAAAAGGCCTCTTATTTGGCGCTTAGGTCGTTTGGCACCTGATAGAATCTTTTGATCATTTTGAAATTTGGCACATAATTTTGTACACTCAAAAGGAAAAAATTAAGATTTCAAGGCTTTTAAATATTCCACTGATAAAAAAAGTACAGTCCATTTTCAACGGTTTTTTACGATTTTAGGGGTCCAATTGAGCCCCTATGAGAAGTTTGGTCACCCTCATATTTTCAGGATGTTCGAAATACACCAGAACGAAAATTTTAAAACAAAAAAAATAAGGTCCACCCTAGTATACTATAGGTTAAAATTATGCCTGTTAGTCTGGACCAAGATAATTTCCTTGGTAACAGATATACTTATCTGAGATAATTAACTTGGAGGGCTATCATAATGCTGAGATCAGATTAAGTTAAAAACATGTCTGTTAGTGCAGCTTTTTTCAAAATTTAACGATGTAATATCTTGAAAACAATTGGAAATAACCAAACATATGTCTAAATATTCGTGAACAGATGTATCTTGATTCAACACGTAAATCCAAGATATGAATGAATAAACTTTTACCAAATGCTTCAAGAATAGAGTAAATAATTTTAAAAGCGATAAAAAAATCCGAAAAAGTCCTAAAATGCTTCCAATTGGGAAGTAATAATAATAATAATAATTAATAAGCGTTTGATTTATGTCAATAACACTGGTCTACAAAAAAAAATAAAAATTCTTTTCCAAGGACTAAACCAATTATGTCTTATGTATTTTTGTGCTGAAACCGAATTTTCAATTTAAAAAAATTTCTACGTAGATTTCGAGTAAATCCTGACAATAAAAACCTGGATTTACTCGATATCTACGCGGTAGAAAGTTTTTTAAAATGAAAATTCGGTTTCAGAACAAAAATACATAAGATAGGTTTAGTGCTTGGAGAAGAATTTTTTTTGTAGAACAGTAAATAACAACTGATCTTGACTCGATTTCCGGTTGGTAAAATTGAAATTTTTAATTTTATTTAATAATAATAATAATATTCATTTATTTCCAACAGGACAAGCCCAATTACAGGAAAAATATATAATCTAACATAATATATAAACTAGAAGAATTAAAAATCTACTATATATACTATATAATACATAATAATATAATATATAAATATATGAGTGAGAGAATCAATTATTGATTCTAATTGAGTTAGGAAGTATTTCCTTTACACTATTTTTAAAAGAAGGCAGTTTCAATGCGTGGATATCAATATTATTTAGGTAAACATTAAAAGTAGATAAACATGCCATTATAGGACAATTTTGATGTGCATTAGTTCTTGAGCGGTTAATAAAGAAAGTTAATGAATTTCTTGTTTTTGAAGGTACAAGAAACGTTATACGTTCAAGCAAAAATGGACAGTCAATTAAAAAATGAACTAATTTGTATAAGAAAACTGTTTGAGCTAGCATTCTTCTCTTAATAAGTGTATTAAACAAAATTATAAAAATATTAATTTATTATTCCATCAATCTATTTTCATCATCGTACAGAGTGATATTGGTAGACTGATAGTTTCGGTCTGCTGGCCCTCTTCAGTACTAAGAGTCAACTCTGCACGCTGATTAAGAAAACAACGTGCTTAGACTTTATTCGCAAAAGGAATAGGAAGGATCAATTCTACCAATTTTGAAAGTAATCCCCCGAAAAAACAAAAAAGTTAAGGAGGGTTAAACTTTTTTTAAAAATAAAAAAAAATCTAAATTTTTTCGTTTGGACTTTTTTTATGTTAAAAAAAATCAAGAATTTGAAAAAAATGCAATATATACTGTAAATAGTATATAATGGAATGCGTAGCATTACATATCTTCACGGCTTGTACTATTATGTTATGTTATGTTATGTCTTCTTATTAAGCCGATTTTTCAATAAATATTTTTTAAAACTATAGAACGCATAAAAATGAAATATTTACTTAATAATTAATTAAATAACTACTTATAATATAATACTTATAATAATATTATAGGTATGTATAGCGATCCTGTAGTTAAGTCTAATTAACGCAATCAACCGCATCAATTAATATACAATTAGTTTATTTGGTAAACAAACCGCAGTTAAATGTTAATTATATTCTTACAATTGACCGAAGTCTTGTCACTCTTACGAATTTCTTTTTTATCGAGACTTCGCCCAAATTCATAAATTTTTACATATCGTCTTGTAAATTTCAGAACGTAGTATCTCAAAAAAGACAACTTTACAGGAATGAGAAATAACTCTTTCTCGCATTATTCATAGGTTGAAAATGTACTTTTTTAATATAAACTCAATACATTTTTAATGATTGACTTACCTTAAATAATTTTATTGTGTATAAAATAAATAAATACAAATAAAAACCTAATGTTTATAGATACGACATTTTGATGCTCAAAATTAATAATTTTTTTTAAGATACGAGCTTTGAAACTTTATTATATTAATATTTTAACAAAATATAATTAACTATTATAATAGTATTATTAATTATTGAAACATTTAAACTTCAAAAAGTTTTATAACATGCGCATAAGATGTCAAAAAAGCGTCGCCAAATGCAAAAAGTGCGTTCCAAAATAGTCAGTTAACTAGAATTAAGAGATACGAGGTTTAAAAATTTATTAATTTATAATCATCTAAGATACGACGTTACTATTTTGCTTATATTTTTGTTATTTTAATAAAATAGCGGGTGAAACTTATTTTTTAGATGCAAATTGATAATATAAAAAGTCCAAAATCTCAAAATCGAAAAAGATTGAGATAAGACGTCCTGAAATTTACAAGACGATATACATTTACATTCGTACTATTCTAGTGAATTAAGCATCCCCTAAGACCAGGACTTGTAACATTGATCCTGGACTAGTTTCTTGACCAAAGTACTTGACAAAGTTCTTTGTAAAGATTTGGACAATTCTTGAGCAAGAGAATTAATCAACATTTTGTATCCAGAATTGGGCAAGACTTTAGCAAGATTCTGGAAGCAGAGCGTTTAGCAATACTTTTCAAGTCTGTAGCATGAATTTGACAAGATTCTTGGTCAAGAATCTTGACCTATTCTTGCGCGAAAAACGCTAGAATAAATTTCCAGCTCTCTTTGGATCTTTTTACCGATTTTGGATATCTGCAATAGTTTTCGAGATATTCGTGAAAACTAAACCCCTCTTTTATTTTTTATTTAATTGTTTATAATTCTTGAATTCTTGCAATTTTTGTAAACGAGACTTTTTTCCAAGTATCTTCTTAATGCCATTCCGAATCGAATCAATCATAATTTTCAGTCGCCGTAAAAAAAGGTTGGACCAAAAAGCATTTGTTGCCTCGCTTATACCCGCCAAATACGACGAGTATTCAAGCAATCACATGTGGTCCATTTTTAGAAAAAATGTTTTTCATACTCGTAGATGCATTATATTATATAATATATAATAGTATAATATTAAATATTATACTATTATATATTATATAATATACACGGAAAGAAATTAGTGGGCTCTGCGCTATACATTATAAGATATTTGGTAACAGTGGCAAATTATAGTGATTTAAGCTATAGATTATAAGGGACACAATAACTAATAATGTTAAAAATAAATTGGAAACGATTATATATATTACAGACACGATTATATTTATTACAGGCACTATTATAAATTTACAGAATTTTTATTATATTATAAAAATTATTAGCACGGACAATAATTAAATCTATTTAAGCTATAAATGCCATACTATTTGTTATATTTTATTATTCACTAAACAATTAAAGTATTTCATATAAATTTTTACACTGACTGCCATAATTGTAAGAGAAAGCCTTGTATTTATATAATAAGCGATTATAATTTGCTTGGGATGTGTGTTATAGCGCTCCTAGCTATAATTTTTTTTTTCCGTGTAATGCATTAAATTTTAAACTACTTACCTTATTTCGTCGAAGGTCTCATGGATTGGTATACAAGTATACATGTTTACATCTTAATATGCCGACCCCGGTGGCATAATGGTTAGCGCGTTTGACTACGGATCCCGGGGTTGTGGGTTCGAGCCCCACATAGCGCATGGATGTATAGTGGTGTAAATAGTCGGTAGATGGAACTACGATGACTAACTGTAGGTAATGTGGGTTGCAGGTGAAACTGTAAACACATTTTAGGGTGGATGCGAGTTCTGTTGAGGACCGTGCTTCGGAGGGCACGTAAAGATGGCGGTCCCGTCAATTAGGCTATAGTAGCGAAAAAAGTCCAAACGACCTACAAACAAAGAAAACTTTCGGGTATAATTTTTACCGTAAACAAAAACTAAATTTTAATTCGAAACAAGGTACTAGGTACCATTTTTTTAAATCTTTGAGTGTTTTAAGCTACCCCTAAACATTAATCGATTTGGTCCATTTTTGAGCTGTTACCGTATTTTACAAAAGGCAACTTCTAAACAACCGAGCGTTTTTGATTTTGAAAATCTGGATTTTTTTAAACACCGTAGCGTACACCGGCTTAAAGGAGTTAAATAGATGTAGGTACCATTAAAAAAAACAACCCTAATAGGGATAATCCATTTTAAATTTCTGATTTACTTGCTGCAAGTAATATTTATTGATTCATTTATTAATTCAAGCAAATGTTTCGTTGCGTGTATTTGTGAATAATTTTTATTCAGACATATGCTGTATTTAATTATGCAGCCTGCATAAATCGAAAAAATCTCACTCTAACGTGCAACCGTCTGAATGAGTAGGAGCAAAAATTAAGTACGACCTGCATTAGATTTAAGACCTTTTTACCCAATTAACAGGCTAAATTTAATAATTCGTTCTCTTAACTGCCATTTCCGTCGCTTAATAGTTACGTGAAATAAGAGATGACAAATAATGATATTTAACCAGAAAAAAAGTTTATAATGAAACATACATACAGACTTTTAAATACTTAACTTATATTCGATTTCTCCCGTTAGATTAGATAGGGACAAAAGTTCTACCCAAAAAGGATAGAAGACATACATACACTCCCACTTCCACCCAACCAAACAAATTCTGTATTTGTTCTTTGTTGAACAAATACTATATTTACTTGGCCGGGCGAAAAGTGTAACTATATTATTTTTATTAAAGAAATTACTGGCGCCATCTATGTTTTAGTAGAATTATCTTATTATAGATTCACATTAGCTATGTTCGTTCGTGCCGCTCAGTGCTACACTTTCCGGCCAACCAAATAAATACTGTATTTGTTGTATGAAAAACAAATACAGTATTTATTTGGTGTAGCACAAATGAGATAGAGATGGGGTAGACGTCTTTTGTTTTATAATTCTAGTTGTAGAGAGCTCCATTCCGTAGGCTTAAATATTGAGGCTCACTTTTTTTTCTGTGTTTGTGTACTTGTGACTTGTTGGTCGGTTACGTTAGGGAACGTTCAAGTATTACGTAACGAAAATTGTACCACAATTCATACACTTCATACCCCGGTTCCCGCGTTATTAAAGGCTGTATAGATCTTATATTTTGGCTACCCCAAACAAACACACTCCCTATTTGGGGGGTAGTCAAAATATGAAATCTCTACAGCCTTTAATAACGCCAGAAACGGGGTATGAAGTGTATGAATTTTGGTACAATTTGCGTTACGTAATATTTGAACGTTCCCTTAGAGAATTATTTTAAAGTTTAACGAATACCAAATTAACTGGTCCATATATCAGGTGTCCCAACTCTATTTACCCAGCGATTTTCTCGAAAACTAAAAGGGATAATCAAGTTCTGCGAAAACTATCTTAAATTAAACAACTTAAACTATCTTTTAGCATATATTTGATACTTTCAGCTCTTAAAATATGGGCAGGGGGGCATGGGGGGGGGAGTTTTTTTAATGGAAAAGGGGGTCGTGCGATACATCATTTTAAAGCAAATAAAATTCTCTATTGGCCTGTATATTTTTTTATTTTTTAAGCAATTTTTTTAAGGTTTTGATTCTTTAATTTTTTGTACTAAAAATGCGATTTTTTAAGTTTTTTTTTTGTAAATTTTTATGTCAATTAAAATTAGTTTAAAAGTATAATTTACTTTTTTTCATCATGAAATTAGTAACTTTTAAAAATTGTTTGATTTTTTTAGAGGTATATCTGAAAAGTATGCAAAAGATGGTTAAATTTTATATTTTAAGAGTCATTTCGAGTAAAAATATTATACAGGGTGATTCAGAAATAGGTTACAAAATGTTAAGGGGTGATTCTAGATCCAAAAATATGAAAAAAAAACTTCCTATAAAGGTTGGTCCAGAAATGAGTCCTAAGGGAGCTAAATTTAATTTTCCGAATTTTTCAATAAAATATTTTTCACAAACACATCAAAAAATATACTATTTGATATTTTGTAGGTCGTTCGACTAAAGTTGTGATTTTATACACCGTATAATATTAATATTATATTATAAATTGAAATACTTAAATTATAGGTTTCTCCACAAATTATTGTCACTTTAATTAACATAATTACAAAAAACTGACATCTTTATTATAGTTATTTTTGGAAAATTCCATCAGGTGTCCAAAGACATCTTCAATATGGCAGGTGGCACGTGGATAAAATATATAGATTAACACACCTGCTATTTTTTGATCATTCTTAATAAAACAAGCCGTGAAGATACGTTATGCTTCGCATCCATAGTATAGTCTTCACAGTGGATAGTATTTTGCGTTTTATAACGATATACTTCCCAAAATACAGAGCATGTCTAAAAAAAACTTTAACTTTTGTAT
Source organism: Brachypterus glaber (assembly GCA_958510825.1). Taxonomy (NCBI): domain Eukaryota; kingdom Metazoa; phylum Arthropoda; class Insecta; order Coleoptera; family Kateretidae; genus Brachypterus; species Brachypterus glaber. The sequence goes on along the minus strand of OY294045.1, from coordinate 28,570,265 downwards.
CAGTCATCATGTACTGTCTGAATGTTTTCAAATAGGTTTTGACCGGCGCCGCAACATGCGGACGACCATTATCATGTAGGAGAATAATTTTGTCGTGTCTGGAGTTGTAATGGGCGCGTTTTTCCTTGAGTGTTTGGCTCAACCTCATTAATTGTGTTCGGTAGAGAGCTCCAGTAATGGTTTCGCTCTGTTTGAGCAACTCATAATACACGAGCTGATCCTACTAAATACACAGCATGAGTTTTTTCCATGAACATTCGGTTTGGCTGTCGATGTTGAAGCATGGCCAAGTGGTCCCCATGATTTTCTTTTCTTCGGGTTATTGTAGTGGATCCATTTTTCATCACCAGTGACTATACGATTCAAAAAAGCCTTTCTTTTGTGCCTAACAAGCAGCACTTCACACGTGCAAAATCGGCGTTCAACGTCTCTCGGTTTCAGTTCATATGTAACCAATTTTCTTGTTTTTGAATCATTCCCAACGATTTTAAACGATGTGAAATTGCTTGTTGGGTCACTCCTAATGTAAGTGCAAGTTTTTCTTGCGTTTGGCTCGAATCTTCCTCCAATAATACTTCCAATTCCGTGTCTTCGGCATTCCACTACGTTCTTTGTCATCATTTTTTAACATTTGAAACCACTCACGACAACTTCTTTCACTTTAAGCAGCCTCACCATATGCTTCTACAAGCAGTCGATGCGCCTCGCCTCAGCTGCAGGTTTCTTCAAATTAAAGTCCAAATGACGCTTATTCGGCTCAAAACTTGACATTTTCACACAAAAAAATATGTGATGCTGATACGGAGTCACTAATATCTCAAGGTTATGTTGTTACCAGATTTCCAAACTTACGATATTACGTTTTACATCTGACAATTTCAACATAACCTTCTTGTGGGGCCATCTTTTGTCAAACGGCGGAAACTTGTTTTATACTCCTGTGTGTGATAATATAAATAATAAGCAAAATTTTATTTTTATGTATTTCAACTTTTTAGTAACATATAGCAATATTTTGAGATTATGCACAATGAAATTTTTTGATTTTGCTTAAAATTGTAGTATTTTAAACCAATAATGATTTAGTACAAATAATCAATTATTGGCAATTTTTGAATTTTTGTTGTTAAGAAGATCGTGCATAATATCATGTACAGTATTCGGCGTAAACTCAGTTATGACTCATCAACGTTGAAAATAAACACAGGCTTACGGAATAATTTTGCCGAATTATGAGGGAAATTTTTATAAATCGAAAAATTTGACGACTAATTTGTTAACCACAATAATATTAACTATACACGGAAAAAAAAAATTATAGCTAGGAGCGCTATAACACACATACCAAGCAAATTATAATCGCTTATTATATAAATACAAGGCTTTCTCTTACAATTATGGCAGTCAGTGTAAAAATTTATATGAAATACTTTAATTGTTTAGTGAATAATAAAATATAACAAATAGTATGGCATTTATAGCTTAAATAGATTTAATTATTGTCCGTGCTAATAATTTTTATAATATAATAAAATTTCTGTAAATTTATAATAGTGCCTGTAATAAATATAATCGTGTCTGTAATATATATAATCGTTTCCAATTTATTTTTAACATTATTAGTTATTGTGTCCCTTATAATCTATAGCTTAAATCACTATAATTTGCCACTGTTACCAAATATCTTATAATGTATATCGCAGAGCCCACTAATTTCTTTCCGTGTACATATTAACTATACATACGTATATATATCGGTGTTTTTCAAAGAAAAAAACGACATTCGATTTTTATCTTTTAAGAATACGAAAGTTTTTAATTTTTATTTGTCGATAACTTTTTTCCCACCTAACTCGTTTAAATGGAATCATTAAAAAGAGTCAAGATAAAAAGAAATAAAAATGTAAATATTTAAAACCTCGCCTTAACGCTAGAGTAGATGCGGCGCCTATGCGAGTACTGGAAATTCGCCGACTACTGATCATGTATAATATGAAAATTTTCATTGGTATTTTAATAGTAAATCTACTATTCTTATCTTTATTCACTATTCAACAGCGCACTTAAAAAATCATAAATCAGTTTACAATGTCATATTTAAAGCTAAATAGACCCGTATATTTCTACACCACAAAGAACAAAGAGTACCATGGGTAATGTCCATGGAAACTGAGTATAATAATATTTAAAATAACAACACTTTTTTTAATGTTTTCGCGAAAAACAATAAAATTGCTCATTTATTAAATTTTTACATAAATCTAATTTCAGTCTAAATAAAAGTAAAAAGCAAGGAAATAATTTATATAAATATTTTTGTTTTTAAAATGTCACACGCGTAACTTTTATGTATCTCTTAAATATTTTTTTTATATAATTTTACCCTTAAAAATTCTATTTTTGTGGACCCAATCCGCGCAAATTTTGTTGAATGCACCATAGTGACAAATTTGACTAAAATTTGTGCCACTTGTTCCTTAAGTGCCTATTAGAAGATTAGGGGTGACCTGGGCTAATTGTCGCACTTTTCATTCAAAATCAGTTTTTTCCTTTATTTTTGTATTTTTTTTTTAATTGACCTAATGGTAATTTTAGCTGCATGTTTCAGTAACATTATTTAAAGAAAAAACATGGAAAAATTTATAGGGTATTAGAGTTATGTTTTTTTTTTTTGTGAAGTCTTGAAAATTGCGACAACGTGCCCCACGTTGTCGAGGCACTTCGAGTATATTTTTTTGAAGAAATATAAAGGCATTTATAAAAATTATAAATAACTAATAAGACATGTGCCTCCCCACAACCTGATTTTTATCTAAGTTTTTACTTTTGTGCCAAAATTTCCAACTTTATAATTAAATGATATTTTTTTGATTTTTTTTAATTTAATATAATTTAATAAACGAATTTATTTGCTATTCGACAAAGTTTCACTTTTTTAGACAGTTTTGAATAAAAAAATGCCAAAAAGGAAATGTTATACCATGAACATATCTCCAGATCATGGGACAACTAGCCCCAAACCAAATGCGACAACTAGCCCCAGTGGTCAATTTTACGTTATGTATCAAGTACTTTCTAATTAACGAATAAACACTCCTAAATGACAATATCAACAAATAATATACACCTTAAACTATTATTATACATAAAATTCTCTTATCTTAATGCTTTAAATCAGTAACAATAAGAAAAAATATTTACCACAAAAAAATTACTGGGCTCTTTAATTTTTACATTTTTTGGTTTATCTGGATGTTCTTTTAATTTATTGCATTTAAGTTTACAAATGATAAATGGCACTGTTGTAACGCAGCGGTTAATATTGGTTTGGCGCAGAAAAATATTTTACTTTTTAAGATATGAGCACTTCGACAACTTACCCCTGCGACAACTAGCCCCGGTCACCCCTACTAGAAGGATATTGCTTAAAAAAATTTTTCGCTTTAAAGCAATTTCTCAAAAACTGCATTTTTTTTGAAAATTTCAGGATATACTCCCAAATTTGTCTACTTTTAATAGCAATAATCGCTAGAATACCTTTTTTTGATATAACTTTTTTATAGCTTCAAATATTTCCAAGATGCGGAATTTTAAGATTTGTTTTACAATAAACCATAATTTTAAAGAGAAATTATTATTTAAAATTAATATTTATTAATATTGATTTTTAACAAATATATAAACTATAATATTATTTATAATAATAATAATAATGTTTTACTTTCCCCAAGGGAAGTCTTGCGTTAGTCGGCGTTAGTAAAAAAGTTTCGAACAATTTTTATTGCTTTTTTTTTACGTTTCTGGACGTTTTATATCCAAAAAATATGATTTCCGTAAAAAAATCTGTCTGTGGGTCGGTCAATCGGTCTGTGTGTCCAAAAAATTTGTGATCACGATAACTCAAGAACGCTTCGGGATAAAGGCTTCATAAATTTAAAAATGGTCAGTTTTGTTGTGGAAAATAAATTAAAAATTGTGAAATAAATAGGTATAATTGTGAATAAAATAGTATAAAAACCTCGGTTGAACATTTAATTTTTCCTTTGGGAATTAGCAGACCGCGGAGCTACGCCCCTTGGTCTTGCTAACTTTCACTCAGGAAATGAAACATATTACTAAATTTTAGACACACAAGTTATGAAAATAGAGAAACATTTTCAATAACACGATTCTGTGTATTTATCCTACAATAAATAAATAAATAAAACAAAAACTTGTCTGGAATACTTTGGGTGTAAAGGCATATCCACAGGCTCGCATAAGAACGTAATACATAATGCGATGCCGTTATTGGCTTGATGTTCCGCCATGTATCTTGTAAGCCAATCACGGCACTGCATTCTTATGTTTTATGTTCTTATGCAAGCTTCTGGATAGACCTTAACGCGTCATAATACGGTCGACCAACCCTACAGGATTTCCAAAGTGAAAATCAAGGCTCTCGCGAAACAAGAAGTTATTCGTCAAGTCTCTCGATAGACGAAAAAAGAAGTTAATTGTTAAGATATAGAAAAAACAAGATCATTCTATATCTTGTCAATAAGAAAAAGTTGTCTGGAATCCTTTGGGTCCAACGCGTGATAATACGGTCGACCAACCCTACAGGATTTCCAAAGTGAAAATCAAGGCTCTCGCGAAACAAGAAGTTAATCGCCAAGTCTCTCGATAGACGAAAAAAGAAGTTAATTGTTAAGATATAGAAAAAACAAGATCATTCTATATCTTGTCAATAAGAAAAAGTTGTCTGGAATCCTTTGGGTCCAACGCGTGATAATACGGTCGACCAACCCTACAGGATTTCCAAAGTGAAAATCAAGGCTCTCGCGAACCAATAAGTTAATCGCCAAGTCTCTCGATAGACGAAAAAAGAAGTTAATTGTTAAGATATAGAAAAAACAAGATCATTCTATATCTTGTCAATAAGAAAAAGTTGTCTGGAATCCTTTGGGTCCAACGCGTGATAATACGGTCGACCAACCCAACAGGATTTCCAAAGTGAAAATCAAGGCTCTCGCGAAACAAGAAGTTAATCGCCAAGTCTCTCGATAGACGAAAAAAGAAGTTAATTGTTAAGATATAGAAAAAACAAGATCATTCTATATCTTATCAATAAAAAGTTTTCTGGAATCCTTTGGGTCCAACGCGTGATAATACGGTCGACCAACCCTACAGGATTTCCAAAGTGAAAATCAAAGCTCTCGCGAAACAAGAAGTTAATCGCCAAGTCTCTCGATAGACGAAAAAAGAAGTTAATCGTTAAGATATAGAAAAAACAAGATCATTCTATATCTTGTCTCGAAAGTTGAGACTCTCGGAAATTGAGATTCTTGACAATTTACACTGAAAGAAATAACATTGAAAAGGTGTAAAAAAATACACTCTATAAATGTTTAAATTTTACACCTTTATATAAATGTACATCAACATTGATGTGACACTTCACACGTGAGGTGATTTTGACCTAGAATGTATGTTTTTACATCCATACCTTCTGCAACAATACACTCGGAGCTCAAGAAAGTGTATCTTTATAAACATACCTTTAGCAACAACATACCCGAAGTGTAAAAATCACACTTCTGATATACAAGCCAGCCAATCGGGGGCGTTAAGCTAGTTACGTGACTCGAGAAGCCAAAATCCCTGCTTCACCGAGTCTGGTGCCTGTCGACCATTATAATTGTTTACGTTTGTAAGAGCGTATGTATAATTTTGTGTGTGCTATATTTTTCAAAGAAATAATTGGTTTGGACTTGATTAAAAGTAAATATTTAAAAAGTTTGATTAATACAACATACATTTTATAATATTTTACTTATTTAGGCGGTAACACTGGCCTGCAAATTTTGAGTTGTTAAGACTTGTGTATGTTTTCTGTTTCTATTTTATATTGGTACTTTTTGTAGCGCTGATTACGAATATACGTTTTATTTTGTCTTGTCTCCAAAGTTGAGACTCTCGGTAATTGACATTCTTGACAATCTACACTGAAAGAAATAACATTGAAAAGGTGTAAAAAAATACACTATAAATGTGTAAATTTTGCACCTTTATATAAATGTACATCAACATTGATGTGATTTCGACCTAGAGTGTGTATTTTTTCATCCATACCTTCTGCAACAATACACTCGGAGCTCAAGAAAGTGTATTTTTATAAACATACCTTTAGCAACAACATACCCGAAGTGTAAAAATCACACTTCTGATATACAAGCCAGCCAATCGGGGGCGTTAAGCTAGTTACGTGACTCGAGAAGCCAAAATCCCTGCTTCATCGAGTCTGGTGGCTGTCGACCATTATAATTGTTTACGTTTGTAAGAACGTACGTATATATTTTGTGTGTGCTAGATTTTTCAAAAAAATAATTGGTAAGTGTTGATTAAAAGTAAATATTTAAAAAGTGTGATTAATACAATATCCTTAAAACATACATTTTATAATATTTTACTTATTTAGGCGGTAACACTGGCCTGCAAATTTTGAGTTGTTAAGACTTGTATATGTTATTTGTTTGTAAATTACCCATGCACGTGGATGTAAAAATTTATCTCAGTATAGACTCCCAACAATCGAGACTCTCGAAAATCAAGACTCTCAACAATCGAAGCTTTCACAATAGAGAACATCTGTTTCTCGACTTTTTTGTCGCACCCGTAACTATGGACATGCCCCCATGTGCTCAATTAAGCAGTACAAAATGGATCATTGTGATTTTATTTGCTGTATCTAAAGAGCACCCACTCGTTTTTAAAACTGTGTTTATTTGCTTTGTTATATTTTTATTATTTTATCGTCTTCTTTGTTTGTGAGCGTGTTTTGTTTCCACTTAAAGGCCTACTTGATTAAGATTTAATTCTTCTTTAAAAAAATTATTTAGAGTAAATTAGATTTAATCGTTCATAAGATCAGAGCAAGTAATTTAATTTATTACTTGTTCACAGGATAATTGAATTAATTCTCAAGTAGTGAAAGTGAAGTTAACTTCATTTTTTTTATCCTTTAAATTTTTGTTTTTTAAAGCTTCTTTTCTCAATCTTTAGTTGGAAAATGATTGTCCTGCACCTCAGAAAAAAAAAATCCTCGTTCCTGCTTTGATTGTATTGAAAAAAAAACTTTGATGAGTTTTTTATTATTAGACAGTACAGTGGGTTAGGCTAAATGTGAGACCCAGAGTAATTGTGACATGCCTGTTATAATTCTTCTAAACTAGTTTATATCCAATCCAACCCTGGCATTAGGTTTTTGACAGTAATTAATATTTCGCGTAAAATTTCGATTTGATTTAAACTTGTTTAGAAGAATTATAACAGGACATGTCACAATTACCCTGTGTGTCACATTTAGCCTAACCCACTGTAAGTAAATTTTCAAAGTTACTTATTTTTTATGAAACACATCCAGGAATTTTTGTCTAGGATTTTTGTTGTTTAAATTTTGGAAAATTATAAACTACCGTAATTTATATAGCGCATACGCGCCCTGAAGAGTATAACAAGGCGTGAAGATATGTAATGCTACGCATTCCATTATATATTATTCACAGTAAATAGTATATTGCATTTCCCAAATACTTAAAAAAAATAATTTTCAAAAACAAATAACAAGAAAAGATACATTTTTTTTAAAAAGACCCTTTTGGAAAAACGAAATTTTCTAAAAAAACTTCATAATTTTCAAAATTTTTCAATTTTTTTTATTTATTTATTTATTTATTTATTTTTTTTTTCTAGAATTGATCCTTAAAATCCAAGTAATTTTTCCTGAAAAAAATACGTTAACCGGAATTTTCTTTCAGCATTTTTTGATTTTTTTTTATTTAACTATTTTGTTTCTGTGATTATTACTTTCAAAATCAATAGGGACCTTCCCCTCATAGAACTTGATTTTTCCTGAAAATTTCAATACGATAGGATTATTCGTTCTTGAGTTATCGTGTCTACAAAAATCGTGATATCGGACAGACGGACGGACGCACATTTGAAAAAAAAAGTTGCTTATTATTATTATTATTATTATTATTATTATTATTATTATTATTATTATTATTATTTAGTTTTAGAGACCATAAAAAACCTTCTATATAGTAGTAGTAGTAGTAGTAAAAGGTGGGTAGGCTCCGACGCCTGACAAGTAGGCCCAATGGCCCTTTTTGTCTGCCCCAAGATTACCTACCCAACCTGCTGCCTATCCTCCCTCTTCCTGAATCTGCCAGACCTTCTGATGAAGTTCATAACATCTGACCAGGCTAGGAGGCTCATCTCTTCCTTCGCTAGTGTTACCACTCCGAAGACGTCTTGTCTGAGCCTGCCCAGAGCCTCACACTCCCCTATGAAGTGGTAGGGCGTTTCCTCGTCCATCCCACACCCAGGGCAGGTCGGATCGTTTACCGTCCGCATGAGGCTTAGATGTCGCATAAGCCCACAGTGGCCCGTAAGGACCCCTGTAAGGAGGCTTATGGTTGCTCGGCCCCTTCCTAGTAGCCAGAACGACCTAGCTTTGCTTGGCCTGGTCAGGAATTCCTTTGCCTGCCTGCAAACGCTAAGCTCGGTCCAGTGTTCTTTAAGCTGACTTTCCACCCAAGCGTTGAGGGCAGTCTTCACTTGTTTCCTTGTGATACCGAGAATTGGTTCAGGACCCAGGCAGGGCTTTCCGGCACCCAGTCTGGCGAGTTCATCCGCCCTCTCGTTGCCTGGAATGCCGCAGTGACCTGGTACAAACACAAGGTGAACTCTTTTTGTTCTTGCTAGCTTATCCAGCTCTCCAGCGCACTCCTGCACCAGAGCGGATCTTGTTGCGGGTGCGCTAAGAGCTTTTAAAGCTGCCTGGCTATCCGAGCAGAAGTATACATCTGTCTCGTTGCCTGAACGTACTGCCTCACACCTTGCCGCCTCCTGTATAGCGAAGACCTCCGCTTGGAAGACTGTGGGGTACATTCCTAGCGAAAAGCTTTCCTGTACCTCCCTGTCCTCAATGCAGAATCCTGCTCCCGATGTCTGTGTGCTTGCCATACGGGAACCGTCTGTATAGCACACCACGGATGTCGGGGCGAAAGCAACCTGCTTTCTCTCCCACTGTTCCTTACTGGGAATTGTGAGAGTGAATTTCTTGTTATACCTAAGCTGATCTTCAGCCTCAATCACTTTGATACTGCTAATAGGGATTTCCTTTTTAGCGATCTCTGCAATCTTGGTGTGACCATACGTTGCTTCTCCTCCCAGCCAGCATCCAGCGTCTCGCATCCTCAGGTGGCTGGCCATCGCTTCCTTCTTTATCCAAGATGGAAGCGGGGGCAGCCCCAGTAGGGCTTCGAGCGCGGCTGTAGCGGTCGTCCTCATAGCGCCAGTAATCCCTAGACATGCTAGTCTTTGGATTTTACTTAGCGTTCTTGCTACCATGGCTTTGCTGACACTGGGCCACCAGACCACCGAGCCATACTGCACTCTGGGTCTGATGACTGCGGTGTAGATCCAGTGGAGGATCTTTGGGCTCATGCCCCAGCTTTTGCCAACCACCCGGCGCAGATGCCAAAGAGACGCTATCGACTTGTCTACGACTTTGTCGATGTGCGCCTTCCAGGTGAGCTTACTGTCTAGGGTTACCCCTAAGTACTTAACCTCTTGAGCAAGCTCTAGTGGCCTACCGTACATTGTGGGTGCCCTGAATCCCTGTATCTTCCTTTTGTCGGTGAAGAGGATCATCTCTGTCTTTGCTGGGTTGACTGAGAGTCCGTTCTCCTCACACCAACTTTCTATAATCCTGCAGGCGGTTTGCATTCTATCGCAAACAATGCCTAGGAACTTTCCTGTGATCAGTACTGTCCCGTCGTCTGCATATGCCTGCACATACAGCCCCTCAGCGGTCAGTCTCCCAATAAGACCGTCCATTACTAGACACCATAGGTGGGGAGAAAGGCAGCTGCCTTGTGGGCAGCCGCCTCTGACCCCGATGTCCAGTTGGCAGTCTCCTAGGGAGGCCATAACCCTTCTTTCCTCCAGCGCAGACTTTACCCAGCTAATAAGTACTGGTGGGGTGCCTCTGGCTCGTAATGCGCTGCAGATTTTCGACGTTTTTGCCTTATCGAATGCGCCCTCTACATCAAAGAAGAGGGCTAACGCCCACTCTTTCTGATGTAATGCCTTTTCAATCCTTTGTGCTAGGGCGTGAAGAGCCGTTTCAGTCGACCTTCCTCGCCTGTATGCGTGCTGCCTTTTGTGGAATGGGTGCCTTGATAGCACTTCTTCCATTAGGAACCTGTCTACTATCCTTTCCAACGTTTTGTGAAGGAAGGAAGTTAGACTGATGGGTCTGAAGGATTTTGCCTTTGTGTAGTCTTTTTTCTCAGCTTTTGGGAATAAGACTACTCTGGCCCTCCCTATATAGATACTAATTTTAATAAAAATATAAAATATATATATAGGATTTTTTATGCTTAAATTTGGTTTTAATATTTTTAGAATGTGCCTTTTTTAAAACTATACAACTTTTTTCTTTAAAGTTTTTCTTGTTAGTGGATACTTTACTATACTATATATCCACCGAGTCGGCTTCGTTGAGAAGTCGTTTACGAAAGAACTTTGATAATGATAATGATAATGATAATGGTAACGATAACGACAACGACGACAACAACAACGAAAATGACAAAGACAACGTCATTGATAATGATAATAATAAAATATTGTTGAAGTACTTATCCGAAAGACAGGAGATTTGTCCATGCCAAAAAATTACCGGCCGATAACGTGCCTAAACGCATGTTATAAGTTTATAAATTTACACGCATTTTATACATGCGAGTACTCCATGCGGCTGACCCAGTATTCCAGTCCATAAATGAGCAACAAGGGTCTAAGAGAGGTGTTGCTGGCAGTAAGGAGAACCTGCTGATATACAAGTGTATCAAGCAGGACCATACAGTATAAGCGGAATCTCATAATGGCCTGGGTCCACTACCGCAAGGCATTCGACACAACACCACATGAGCTAATCATTTTCTTGCTCAGATTCCTTGGGGTACCAGACCCTATAGTGAGATGCATAGAACAACTCTTGCCACTCTAGAAGACACGCTTTACTATATCTAGCGGTAATGGCAAAGTCAAGACAGGGTTGGTGAGACTCAAAAAAAGTATGTTCCAAGGAGACTCCCTCAGTGCTCTTCTGTTTTGCATCTCACTACTCCCCTTATCCGTTGCTCTCAGGTGGTTACAGCTGCGGCACACCCGGTAATAGGAGGTATAAGGTCACCCATTTATTTTATATGGATGACCTAAAACTTTATGCTTCCGGAAAAAACAACTCCTAAGGGTGGTGCAGGAGTACACGCGCGCTATCGGTATGGAATTTGGCATGGATAAATGTGCACTGGTGCATCTTAAGAGAGGGCGATCAGTAGACTTCGGCGAGGACGCGCAGCTTGTGGACGGAAGCATCCTACATCATTTGGATGCCGGAAAAACGTACACCAACCTGAGTGTCGAACAACGACATACCCAGGAAGTAGGAACTATTAAAGACGCTCTCCGCAGCAAGTACAGACATCGGCTCAGACAAATCTGGTCATTAGAATTGTCTGGAATAAATAAGATGACTGCCACAAAAATGCTTGCTGTTCCGATCCTACTTTAATCATTCGGATATAAAAAACCTTATTTTTCAAAAATTTTCACATTTGATCCTATATGCCCCATATGCTATCCAGACATGTGACTAAAATGTTACTTAGTCCGTTTTTTGCATTTCTAGTTAAGTTTTTTTTATAGAGGGCACTGTGTAAAGTTCTTGGTACTATTTGAAGGTCAATGTTTCCCTGGGCAAGATCTAAAATAAGCGAACGTTACGTATAAATGAAACAATTAACCGTGCCTTTAACATGCTAATTATTTTCGTAAGGCACTAAAATAATCTTCCGAGAAATGTACTTTCTTTTAACAACCCTTTGTGTTCAAAACCTTTGACTTCACACTATAAAAAAATACTGCTGCCAACAAAATAATACTTTCCTCTCTAGGCCTAGATTAATTAAAACCAAAAACAAAAACAAAATAAAAAAAAATAATAAAAATAAATTGGAAAAAATATGTTTTTGAAAAAAATTGTTTTTACCCCATTTTACAACCTTACCCAAACCCGATTTTTACGAGAAACAATCCCAGCAAAAATATTTAATATTTGACTTGTATGCTGTATAGAATAAAGTATGCTGTGTAGAATAAAGTATGCTGTGTAGAATAAAGTAAAAACGAATTTGTTTGTAACTGTGATGTTCCCATATTTTTAATCTACCTCTCATTCTGTTGTAATCAGCTCTGACGAGTAAGTACCCCTTGTAAATTTATTTATTATTTAACCCTAACCTTACTTTCATAGCCTTCTAATTTTTGTTATCTTACTTTTCAGAGCTAAGCCCTGAAGATGATCTTTTGATCGAAACCGCTAGGCCTATTTTAAATACATATATATCTATATGCTGAAATACAAATTCGTTTTTACTTTAGATAATCAACCTGTGGTCCAAATTTAAAGTCTTTAGCCCGAAGCGTTCTTATGTTATCGTGGTCACAACTTTCCCGGACACACAGACCGACAGACCGGACAGACCGACAGACAATTTTTTTTACGGAAATCATGTTTTTTGGATATAAAACGTCCAGAAACGTAAAGAAAAGCAATATTTTTTTTTTCGAAATTTTTTTACAAATTAAAAACGTTCCTTGGGGAAAGTAATAGTTCATATAAAAGTCCAAACCAAATGAATACTTCGATCCGACCAGTATTTCTTAACAACTACCAGTAAAAAATACAAACATAGCATTAATTTTTATTGACATGCATCTAAATTTTCCAAGTCATTTGCCGTTAAAAATTATTCTCCACTAATAAATATACAGATAATCGCGGGGGTAGTTTTAAAGTCACTTATCTTAATATTCAGATAAGGACATAAAATGTTGCGTATTTTTAACAAAAATTAAAGCACAATTGTATAGGATAATAACTTCCTATCCATTTGTATTCAGATTTGCTTTTTACAGTGTACTTTACTTCCTGACCAAAAATGCTTTGTACATAGAGACTTTTTCTGAACCTTATTTTTAGTAACTCAGCACGTATTAAAACAAGAGTGCTGCGTACGCATCACGGTTCGAGGCTGTCTTCCTCTTGCACCCGAAAGGTTCGAAAATGACGCCTACAGTGGCTGCAAAGTATATGGGAAAGTCAAAAACATTCGTCAACAAGAGGGTCAAACGATACTCAACAGGAAAGGTGTCGGCTAAGCACGAAAAAAAGATTTTAAACATGTTATCGCAGAATCCTCAATTAACCCTGCGCCCAGGGGCAAAAAACTGATGCAGAAAGGTTTGCATATATCACATGAAAGAATTCTTGCTCATCTCCAGGCTCACGAGTGGCAAAGTACAATAAAGAAACCTTTGTTGAGTAAAATACAGAGAGAAAAACTCGCGTGGGCCAAGGGAAATACCGATCGAGACTGGATCAAGTGTTTTTTTTACCGATGGAGTTTCCTTTTGGGGTTACGTTATCACCACCCGGGCCTGGACATCCTCCACTAACAGATTGGTCCAGCGAACCGTGAAACACCCTGTAAAGATTCATGTTTGGGGGTGTCTCTCGAAAAAAGGTTTTGGATTTTTATTTTTCTTTACGTAAAACTTTAACGCTAAAAAAATGGTCGAGATTTACAAAAAAGCTCTTATACCGACTGCCAAACGTTGGTATGGCGATAATAACAAGCAGTAGATCCTCCAAAAAGTCCAAACATCGGAGCAAGTTGTGTAGCCAGTGAAAGAGGACATCCGACATCATCACGCTGGATTGACCGTCCCAGTCACCAGACGCAAACCCCATTGAGAATGTGTGGTCATTCATTAAGCACAAGCTTCGCGGGAAAAAGGTATACACATTAAAGCAGCTATCACAAGAAATTCGGACAATATGGAGGTCTTTGCCGAAGGAATATGCAAAAAGTATCGTTCAAAGTATGCCCCGACGCGTCGCGACGATGCCAGGCGATGATTGACGCAAATGGAGACTGGACAAGTTACTAAATTATTTGCATTGATCTATCATTCATTTACTGTAATTAAATGTAAAAAAAATAGTATAAATATATTCATTGCGAGACACGCTCTTACTTGACCGACTATACAATGAATGAAATTGACACATTTCCCTAAAAAACGAACGAATACACACCCGTAAAAAGACCAAATGATATGGGCCCATTTTCTTCGATAAGTGAAGCACTCTAGATTTTACGTGTGAAACAAAAGAAATAATTTTTATTGGGCGGACAAACTGATTAATTTAAGGCAAAACCATTAAATGTGCGATCGTTTGGAAACGTTCCCACAATTAAGGGAATTCGGTACAAGATCGTGTGAAAAATGAGTTTCAAACTCGGATATCGTATGCAGAATGTTGGGGCAGGTGCTCTAACTGGCTCAATGTTGCGAGACACCCTGCCACCTGTTACATCATGACGCACTTTGACCGCCTTTTCGGGCCTGACCGTTTTATGCATTACATGTCGTTTCAACCGACAATATACCTGAGAGCCTCGCAGTGCGAGGTAATTAAATTTAGTTAATTTTAGTAAAAATTGGTTTATCCAATAATTAGCACTAAACCGAGGGGCCTATCACCCGCTGCTAGGGATTGCGATCCGGCACCAATTTCAATCCGGTCGGATCTGGCCGGATTAGTCACATGAAACATATTTTTATTCTAAAATTAGCTATATAAAAGATGTTCAATTGAGTGTATATTACAAAGTTTATAAAAAAAAACGTTTTTTTCTTATGAAATCAACTTTATTTAAACTTTAATAATGAACAAAAAATCACGAATTAACAATAAAAATCTAGCATAGTGTTACTAGTTTATCAAAGAGAACAGAAAAAAAGTTTAAAAATTAAAAAAAAAATAAAAGTTAACATTTTAAAAACACAATAGTATTCTTTAAAAAAATATATTTAAATACCTTATATTAAGGGAAAAATAAATAAATTTCGATTAATACAAATAAAAATTTATTAAAATTCATGAAATACTCTTCTTTCTATAACTTGTATGTAAATATTTGTTAATATTTGCCCCATGAAATTTTTATTATATACCCCTTTTTGCAATTTTTTGCAAAAATATGTTTTAAAGAGAAACTAGAAAACTTATTATTAACATTAATATGTTTAGGACGGGGGGGGGGTTAAGGGTTGAAATTGTTACGAAAAAGTGTCCCAAAATATGTAACGTTCGCATTGAGTTCTCTGGGATCATTGTTTATATAGTAAGCGTCACATAAATTTAACCCTACGTCGCAATATGAATACTAACACTTTTATTTATGTATCATAGATATTCATGTTTTTAAATGTATTTTTTTATATAAATTTTTTAAGTTACATACTTCAAGGACCTCTTGTTAATGCAATAGCAAAATAATAAGGAACAAGTTGTATATGTATATGAAATGTTTTAATATCAAACTTTATCATAAAACTATTATAAGTAATTACATAAAAAAATTAAAATCTATTAAAATAAATCAAAATAAAACTTTTTTCCAATATATTTAAAAATTTTATAAAAACTAGTCTTGGACCAGCCGTGCGGCGCAAGCTCACCTTCAATTGTTGGGAACTCTTAGCACGTTCATCAGGAATGTGAACTACATCTCTACTATAGTATATAGTATAGGGTTTCCAGTCCAGAAATTCGTGATCCCGAAGATTTTTGAATCCCGAAATCCCGAAAAGTCCCGAAATCCCGAAAACAAATATCGAAAAATCCCGATTTTTTTAACGAATTTATTTATTAAACTTGTTGTGTATTACATACACACCGTGTAATTGTGATTTGCGTGTAGTATTTTTTTTTCGATCGTCAAAACGCACTCGAGTACTCCTGGGTATGTATTCTCGGGCTCGAGAGAATGCGTTCCCGGGAGAAAGGTGTTGTGGGTTGCATATTAGTTCTCTCGAAACGCAAAACTACTTATTCTTGAACTTCACTTCGCACGAAAATCGAGGAACTTTACTTCTACTACTCGGGAGCGTGAGAAGCGAGCGTTCACGGATATTTTGACATATAAGTTAGTCGCGCCCATTCGAACATAACCCTATTTTGGCTTTGGTTTTGTGTTGTTAATTTGAATACCGTTTTATTTTATAATAGTTAATAAAAGAAGCTTTTTTGTATTTTGAAATTATTATACATACAATAATAATAATAACATAACGATGGACGATTTGGAAATTGTGGGGGCTGTTGCCCTTTTGGGAGATCTGCAAGATGCAGAAGACCAAATGGAGAACGAAGAACGGGAAGTGTTGGTTAGGACCGACCCTTTCCAACTTTCGAAAAAAAAAATTGTAGTGAATTCAGGACTAAACAGCCCACTATTGACAAGAGGGTTGTCCTGAATAAAATTTAATTCATTTATTTTTTTTGTTGGGCGCAGTTTTTTTTCTGTTTTTATTTTCATTTTCAGTCATTTCTTACACATTAATTTTTGAATATTATTTATAAAAATTATTCAAACCATATATAAAAATTATTCAAACCATAGCAACTTGTTTACAAATAATAAAAATAATGACAGCCTGCGCACGCAAATTCGTGTCACATAATCTGATTGGTTAAAATCCGCTAAAATACTTGGCAACGCTGCAGCCGGCTGCAGAGATCCCATCACACTCACTACTGTTCAAGAATAGCATTTTTTAACTTTGGGGAACTTTGATATGATGTGATCAGTTCCCTTCCTACGAAAATTGTTCACGTTCTCTCGAGCCCGAGAATAGATACCCTGGAGACTCCAGGCTGGGGTCTACACGTAACAAAACAATTTCTTGAAAAACGGCCTTTTTGTTTTTGAAGAACTGTTTTCGTGATACAATCATACATGATGTTAATTGTAGGTATATATATAATAAAGTTGTATTAAATAACTATTACCTTTTTAATTTAAAAGTAAACTATAAAATATAAAATAAAATCTAATTAATAAAAGCAAGAAAAAAAATATACACAAAAAATATTTTATTTTATTTTTTATAAGTTCATATTTTTTATAGGTTTATTTTAAAATTAGGATGGTAATATTTAGTTAATAAAACTTTTTTATACAAAACTACAAGTTTTTTTATTTTAATAAAATATAAATAAAATATGGTTAAGACTCGTTATTTTAATAACTTTTTAGTTTAAATAATTCTATTTATTTACATAGTATAAGATCATTAATTTCTGATGAAATTAAACCTTCTCAAATTTCGGGATCGGGATCCCGAACTTTTTAAAAATTTCTGGATTTGGAGATAGGGATCCCGAAACCTGGATTCCTTATTCTCTAACAATTTTCAGAACATTTGGATTTTTTTTTTGAGGCAAAAAGCATTTGTTGCAATTATTAAAGTTTTTAAAATAACAAACTACACAGAGGTGCTCTAGCTCCCTCAAAAATCGGGGTAACTGGGCCATCTTGGGAAAAAATAAAAAATAATTTTAAAATACTAATGTCCCATATACAATCCTACAACGTATGTGGTCCATGCATCAATATGTAGAAAAGCTTAGTTTAAAAGGGCTAGAATCTATGTTACAACTGCAGTTGTCGTGCTTGGAATATCACACGATGTAAAATGGTGGCCCATTCTAAATATCTAGATATTTAGTCCAGTCAACCAATTTGACATTAAGTAGTTCAGTATCTCAGAGTATAGTTCTATACAGAATTATTTTTTTTTATTTTAAAAAAATATTGATAATATTACACAACTTAAAGTGCATATAAAAAAAATCCTGACGTTACCTGAAAAACCTGATTACAGATTCGAATTAACGACCCAAAATTGACTTAAAATTTGGTCTGATGCCAGAAAAAAAAATTTTAATACTTTAGGTAAAACACCCAATAGTTGACAGTCTAAGAAAAATTCTATAATGTTTTTTAATTAAAATTTACCTAATAATTTTTTTTTATATTTTATTGAATACATGTGTTTAGTTAGATGTTTTCTTTTTATATTAGTACCAAAATGTTTGAATGTGATAATACAAACAAATATTTTTAATTTTTTTGTAGACCCTGTAAAAATTGTTAAGTTGACAGGGGTAATAAATTAATTTACCAATAGTTGACACATAACATATCTAATAGTCGACATAAAATATTTTTCTTTTATTTTAAAAGAAATATTACTTTAAAAGCATAATGCTTTTAAAATGTAACTTATAAATTACTGTTTTTATTTAAAAGAATGCCAGTAAAGTTATATTTTTATTTAAATTCATCAAGTTTTACAAAACGATATCAAAGCACCAATAGTTGACACTATTTTAACCAATAGTTGACGTAAAATTTCCTATTAACTTTAAAGCTCTAAATCTTATCTTATCTCTAAATGCTTTGCGACTAGAGGTTAACCAGAATTGTACAATAACTTACAAAACTGAAGTGAAGTTCTTAGCCAAATACGAAAAATAAGAGATGAGCATTTTAGTTAAAATACTTTGATATATTTTATTTTTTTATTGGAATTATAAAAAAAGCATTAATTTTATCTTAAAACACGCATCCACATTTAGATCTTAATTAAATGTGCAGGTGTCCACAGATCAGGGAAAACAGGGAAATCAGGGAAAAGTCAGGTAATTTGATCAACTGTAAAAAATCAGGGAAACTGAAAAAAAGCTGTGGTGTACATGATAAACTATTACTAAAACAAGTTTTTATTCATAGAGTTCTACCAATCCATAGACCAGTTCTACAGAAAAAAAGTTGAAAAAAATAAAAAATCATAACTCAAAAATAAAACAGGATGTTCAAATTTTTTACGAATATTGGCTTCAAAAACTTTTTTTGTATCTCTACGTTCATGATCTGTACTAAAATCAGGGAAAATTTTTAATTTTTATCAGGGAGTTCAGAGAAGAATCAGGAAAGCATCATGAAAAAATCAGGGAATAATCAGGAAAAAATGAGGAAATCTTAATTTGAAAAAACCTGTGGTCACCCTGAGGTGTATAATACAGTATTTTAAATGATCCCCACGAGCCGTAAAATTAGCTGTCAACTATTGAAATTTGTTGATTTTTGAATCTAATGGTTGACACCCCCTATGTAAAAAGCTAAAACTGTCTTATTGAGTTGTAAATAATCAGAAAAAGTTTGATTTGAACCCATAAAAACCTGTAATTAAGATTAGCATGCATAAATACGTATTATTCACTAAATACTGAAAATTAAAAACACCCAGTTTCTTAGCACTTGTCTTAAGAAACTGTAAAAAAAATGCGAACAAAAACACTCCACTAAAAAATTGCCTGCCATATTAAAACGCAACTCATCACGAGATCTTTAGTTGCAAATTCTAAGACTAGATGGTACTAGGTGCCCATTTATTATTTATTTCGCCTCAATAAATGTAATGTAATCTTATTTTAGGTTGTTTTATTTAAAACTGTCAACTATTGGGGTAGTGTCAACTATTGGGTGTTTTACCTTACCTAGATTCACACAGTTTAATAAAATCCAAAATTAAAATGACATACTTTTAAATAGTTCTTTCGGATATTATTTGCGAAGTAAGCGAATCTGAAGGCATAGTAGGTTGACTCTCAAGTCCAAACCACTGGATATTTTTTATAGGTCCTTGCTACAAAAACTTTATTATATTGCGCCTTCTCGCAAATCATAGGAACTTGTTTAGCAAGAATTTCTTTCTGGCATTGGCACACAAATAACCATAGAAAAAACGGATTCCTTGAACCAAGGACACGTGTCTTAGTATATGTTCAAAGCCATATTCTCTTGTTTCAAGGCTGGCATTTTCTTGAACCAAAGTCAATGTCCTTGAATGAAGAGCACGGGAGTAAAAATCCGCGCTCTTTATTCAAGGACATTGACTTTGGTTCAAGAAAATGCCAGCCTTGAAACAAGAGAATATGGCTTTGAACATATCCAAAGACACGTGTCCTTGGTTCAAGGAATCCGTTTTTTCTATGACTATTTTACACTTTTCATTTTTTTCAAAATTTCTGAACGAACATTTTCTGTCGGGTACAAAGCTACGAAAAGTATAATAAAACGGTGGAATTTAATATTAAGCAGGTGGCATCATTAGAAATGCAATGTATGCTGTTGCGTTACGGTCTATCTGAGAATACTAACTAAAGTCTAGTCGCACTTATTTACTGGTTAATGAAAATATACCAATATGAATAAAATTTAATAGACATGTATGAATAATCAATTTTGTGATACAAAAATCCTGCGGCTTTACATCGAAAACAACTTAATTTAAAGATTAGTAGCAATGTACTAAAGTATGCTATAGAGTATTTAGCTGGTTCTTATCTATGTAGTATACTGTATACTATATACGCGGAGTATACTGTATACACATGTATGTATACTGTATACTATATACGCGGAGTATACTGTATACACATGTATACAGTATACTCCGCGTCTTATCTATCTGAGTTGATTCTCATTTGTTTTTTGTTGTATGGTTGGTAGAATAAATTTGCTACCCTAGGTAAGGTTGCTAACTTGTATTTTAAATTCTTTGTCAATGAAAACATTACTTTACTTTAAAAAATTATTTTGACATTCAAATAGAAAACATAATAATTTTTGAAAATTAGAAAGATAATGGTAAAAAGAACGAGAAAGGTCCTGAAAAAGGAAACTAAAGGATCAATTTACGAATGTTTTATTAAAATAAAGCAATATAATGCAGTGCTCGATAAAAGTTTCTAGTAAACGACGTAGCAGAGATTTTTTCGGTAAGTTCGTATAATACTGATCCATAATTTTATTTAAAAAGTATTATTCAAGGTATCACAAGCTCAGGTCTTCGGGATTATAAAACAAGCAGAGGGTGGGGGGCATTAATTTACTGCCTTAGAGTATTCAAAAGTTTTCTAAAATGTAAAATTTTACTTTATTAAAATATATTATGCATAATATGAATAAAATCACTTACTTGGACTATTATTTTAAACAAATTTTCAGTTTTTAGTAAAATTTAAAATTTGAAAGCTATCCCATTTTAAGTTTGTAGATAGATCAGTTGGTTTGGATTTATAATATAGTTTTATGTAAAAAATTCCTAATATGTAAATTTTTATTTTAATAGCACATTCTCATTTTAAAGACATTTTCTCATCATAATTATTTATAAGACGTAACATGACAGTTAATTTAATCTAAATGTCAAAATTTGTCAAAAGCACAATAGACAATAAAAATATCACTAACAGTCATTTTTAAACCACTAATCATAGCTGCCTTGATCCTTTTTGTTACTCAGATAGATAATGCGCCGAGTTTATACATGTAATAGTACAGTTGGATCAAAAAAAAAAACAAGATAGAAAATCTAGTTGTGTAAATTGAATAATTGTTTACAAACAATGCAGTT
>OY294045.1:28285761-28548606 GCA_958510825.1 Brachypterus glaber | reverse complement strand
TCATTACAAATGCGCAAATAATTTTCATTTTGGTTTGGAGGGGACAATTTTTTTTCCTATATGCAATATCATCACGCCAACCCCCTGGCAGTGGGGTGAACAACACCTAAAATTTGAATGGGGAAAAGGGGTCTAGTCATACATCATTGGAAAGCCCTCTTAAATCCCTAAACAGTAATATGCAACTTTTTAAATTTAAGTGAACCGTTTTCAAAAAAATGGATTTTTAATTTTGGAAATTTAGATACATATAATCATAGTAAATGCTCGAAATGTTCACCTCCAGCTTACATGCAATGATACAGATTTTTGCTGAAAACGTTCTCGCACATTTTGGAGCATTTCTGTGGTTTGGACTTTTTAGCGACATTCGTTTGTTTCGTTGACGTAAATCTTTCAATTAAGCAGGTGGGGTAGAATAAATTCTGCTTTTCAAGTGACCCCACAGAACGAAGTTTTAGGGAAAAAAGTCTGGTGATCGTGGGGCCATTCTATGGAACCTCTCCCCCCGAACCACTGATCCGGGAAGTGTTGATCCAAATACTGACGAACAGACAGAGCATAGAGCGGAGGAGCGCCGCGCCCATGATTCATATTAGAAATTGTGTTAATTTATAAGCCTTTCGGATTAAAAATTGGCAATACCAGGTAATTGTAGTCTATTAATCCTAGAACACGTGTACACAGCTTATTGTGGGAAAATTAAATCCAATCCAAATTTCTGGTGTCACTGTGATATCAGCAATTATCTTTTTTCTTACTCACATTTATAATAATGTATCTGTAACATCCACCATTTTATACGTTATTTTTAAAGCGCAAAAACCGTTAAATATTAATTTCAGGGAAGTTTTTGTTATGGTTGGTAATATATCCAATCCCAATGGCAATGGCAAATTAAATTTTACGCAATCAATTAAGACACAAAATGGATATTACTCATGTTAGTCACTTGCTCAGATTAATGCCTTATCCTTGTTTCCTCTATACCAATGACGCGTCCTTGACTTTGGTTTTTATTAAAAAGTCCAATGCCAGAGTTGTAGGAAAAAAATACCTTATAAAATGGTGTAAAATAACAACTTTAAGTGCTGATAAAAAAATCCTGAAGTGACTGGAAAAATCTGATCTACGATTCAAAATTAACCTAAAAGACTTGGTCCGATACCAGAAACTATAATTACACGAATTATAATTTATTTGAATAGCATAATAATAGTATATTAAAGTACTAGTTTCATAACATACGTTTTTAGCGCACGAGTACAAGTTTAGAAAACGAGCCGTTTGCGGTGAGTTTTCTAAAGTACTAGTGCGCTAAAAACGTGTTATGAAACGAGTGCTTTATACAATTTTTTCTATTTTGCTCTAAAATTTTAAAAAACTTATATTTAAATTGATGACTGATTTATGCATTTTTGTTTCGAATTGGCATTACAGTTTTCGCTATGTTTAAAATTCTAAGAACGAATATTATTTTGATATATTTTATAGTCATTTCTTCTCTTTTCCACTGCAAGTAACCAAGCCACAATTTTAACACGGTAAAACATAAACTAAACACAAAATTTTGTAGAAAATTAAACTTTAAACTGACGTTTACAATTGCACGGCAAACGTCAAGAGATAGACTTTTGTCTGTTGCCAACCCAAAAGAAAGAAAAGTAAAGACCTCTTATGGGCCTATAAGAACACGCAAAATGTGTGTGATTATGAGCTTATAAGAGTCGCAAAGTAGAAAAAGAGTAATATTAAATTCTATTTTATTTACTCGATGCTAGTAACCAAACACCAAAGTAACTGACAATTTTTTAACTATGATTATTTTTTCTTTTATCTTATATGTATGTAATAAATCAAAAATAATTTTACGAAGTTTGGTTTTAATATTATTGCGCATGTTATTTTGTAAATGTTCATATATTAAAAAATTAAATTAATTTATCAGTTACGGAATACCTAATTAAGTAAATAAGAAGTCATCAACTAATTGTACCTCTGGTTACTGTAGGATTCAATTATAGAGTTTCCAACTGACAAAACAGTACCTTTTCTTATGAACAAATACATATATGGCTGCAATCGACGAGGATTTTACGGTCAGTAAACACCCAAATGACGAAATTTGTTATTAAAGTTATATTTTTTAATTTGTAGTCGTTGCTAAATTACAGCTCCCTTAATTAAAATAAAATAAACATTAATTTTGAAAACAACATAACAAAGAATGTTCAATTTAAAATAATTTGCAATTTTTGTTCACTTAAACCACCACTGGCGGCAGCACTTTGAGTTTGATGACAGCCATACTTCAAACTTGTTTGTTTATTATGTAAACAGGTGGTTGACTCGAGATTCTGTGCAAAAATCTTGTGTGAAATTGATTAAAAATGATTGAAGAAGAATATATGGTTTACACACCTACAAATCTCTCCGAAATTGCAAATGCTACATTAGACAAGTTACCATCGAAATCGCGAAAAGTGTATGATTTAGCTTACGAAAAAAATTTTAAATGAGCTAAGGAAGGTTTAAGTTTATTTCGAAAGGGTTTTATAGGCCTATTTTAATAAAAAAAAAACATACTTTATTACTGAATAAATTAAATTCAAAAATTAATATTTAAAAAAAATATATAGGATCCTTGAAGAAAAAATAGAGAGGAAAAGTGCTTTTTTTACTCGTCTGTAGTTTCCGGACTCCGCTTCGCGTCGTCCGTAAATTCTACAGACTAGTAAAAAAAGCTTTACTTTTCCTCTTAGTAAAACAATATACTATTTTATGGGCCCGGCTTTGGCGGAGTGGTGGAAGGACATCGAATTCTCTCGAATTAGTCTAGTAAATAAAACATTATTTAAGGTTATGTTTTTTGTTTGTTTACTGACGCCAATTGTCAAAACAGCGAATGTGTCCAAAATTGTGATAAAATAAACTCCGCGCATTATCTATCTGAGTTGATGGTCATTTGTTTCTTGTTATTTGGTTGGCAGAATATATTTAGTTCCTTATGTAAGGTTTTCATCTTGTTTAAAATTTATTGTCAATCAAGACATTATTTTGACATTTATAAAAAAATCCAAATAATTTGCTTTAGCAAGAAGAAATAACAAGAAAAGTGCATAAAAAGAAAACTAAAGCATAAATCTATAAACATTTTGTTTAAATGAAGTAATATAATGCAATGCTCTATAAATTTTTGAAGTAAACACTATAACAGAGAACTTTTTGGTTAAAATAATACTGGTAATTTAAGTTTATAATAGCACTTTATGAATAAAAACTTACTTTTATTATAATTTTGAACAAAGTTTTACTTTTTAAACAGATTTTGTTATTATTTGTAAGACGTAAAATGACAGTCAATTTAACCTAAATGTTAAAAATTATCAAAAGCACAATGGGCTACAAAAATATTACTAAAAGTCATTTTTAAACCACTAATCATAGCTTCCTTGATCCAATTTGTTACTCAGATAGATAATGCGCCGAGTATAGCAATTATAAAAGATTGCAACAGACCAATGAAATGTCATAATTTTGAATAAGAAGTTGTCAACCTTTGTATTTCTAATAAAATTTTCGTTTCCTAAAATGAACAACTTATTGCAGCATCATTTCGATCAAGTTTTTAATGCACTTCAAGATAAAGAAAACTACGAAATATTCACAAAATTAAAATTGGTTACAGAACCAAGAGTAACCCAAACCGTGGTGAAGATCGTCGATTCTGCCAGAACAATGAGTTCAGAAGATATTGGTCAAGATTTTGCAAAATTGGTAAAATCGTTAGAAGATCAAATTAAAAATTTAACTAAAAAATAAGATTATAATGTCAAGTATATAGCTAGAAAGGTCTATAATGCAGCATGAGATTCATAAGTACTAGGTACTAAATTTAAAATGATAAATGTTGGGAAATCTAAAATAAAATTTTATCATATTTTTCTTTTTGTAAATTTACTAATGTGATTTGATAAAAAAAATATACAAATATTTATTTATTTTATTTATTTATATTATACTCATTGTAAGGACCCACATCATGGGTATTTTACACCTCAAAGTGTTTAATAAGATTTATTAATTTGTAATAGGTACTACAGGTACTGTGTAGGTTAAACAATACAAGTCTTCTGTTACTTCTTTTCATCATATTCATTGCCTCAGTACTCTTCATATAAACATTTCTTCATTATGAAAGTGCCAGTAATGGTATTACATGTCGAAAACTTCTTATATTACAAAAAATAAAAAATAAAATAATAAGTATAGTGGCGTTGACGTTTTTAGCCCAAAGAAAACTACGAAATATTCACAAAATTAAAATTGGTTACAGAACCAAGAGTAACCCAAACCGTGGCGAAGATCGTCAATTCTACCCGAACAATGAGTTCAGAAGATATTGGTCAAGATTTTGCAGAATTGGTAAAATCGTTTGGACTTGGAGAAGATCAAATAAAAAATTTAGCTAAAAAATAAGATTATAATGTCAAGTATATAGCTAAAAAGGTCTATAATGCAGCATGAGATTCAAAAGTAGTAGGTACTAAATTTAAAATGATAAATGTTGGGAAATCTAAAATAAAATTTTTCTTTTTGTAAATTTACTAATGTGATTTGATAAAAAAAATATACAAATATTTATTTATTTATTTTATTTATTTATATTATACTCATTTTAAGGACCCACATCATGGGTATTTTACACCTCAAAGTGTTTAATAAGATTTATTAATTTGTAATAGGTACTACAGGTACTGTGTAGGTTAAACAATACAAGTCTTCTGTTACTTCTTTCCATCATATTCATTGTCTCAGTACTCTTCATATAAACATTTCTTCATTATAAAAGTGCCAGTAATGGTATTACATGTCGAAAACTTCTTATATTACAAAAAATAAAATAATAAGTATAGTGGCGTTGACGTTTTTAGCCCAAATCCTAATAAATATTACTTAATTGTTAAAAAAAGTTTTTTCTTCATTTAATCCTGAAGTATATCTCTTTCTGTTTTCTTTATTTAATCATATACTATGTTGTCTTTTACAAAAGAATACTGCTGCTAACAAGAATTATAAAAAATTTTCTTTTTTTTAAATAAATAATTTTAGATTTTTTTTTAAATTACTTTTAACCTCCTTTAACCTCTTTACCCTTTCCCGATTTTTACCAAAAACAATCCCATCCAAAAACTGTATTCAAAATTTAAATTCTTTTGCTCAAAGCGTTATTGTGGTCAATCAATTTTCCGGGACAGACAGACAGACAGACAGACAGACAGACAGACAGACAGACAGACAGACAGACAGACAGACAGACAGACAGACAGACAGACAGACAGACAGACAGACAGACAGACAGACAGACAGACAGACAGACAGACAGACAGACAGACAGACAGACAGACAGACAGACAGACAGACAGACAGACAGACAGACAGACAGACAGACAGACAGACAGACAGACAGACAGACAGACAGACAGACAGACAGACAGACAGACAGACAGACAGACAGACAGACAGACAGACAGACAGACAGACAGACAGACAGACAGACAGACAGACAGACAGACAGACAGACAGACAGACAGACAGACAGACAGACAGACAGACAGACAGACAGACAGACAGACAGACAGACAGACAGACAGACAGACAGACAGACAGACAGACAGACAGACAGACAGACAGACAGACAGACAGACAGACAGACAGACAGACAGACAGACAGACAGACAGACAGACAGACAGACAGACAGACAGACAGACAGACAGACAGACAGACAGACAGACAGACAGACAGACAGACAGACAGACAGACAGACAGACAGACAGACAGACAGACAGACAGACAGACAGACAGACAGACAGACAGACAGACAGACAGACAGACAGACAGACAGACAGACAGACAGACAGACAGACAGACAGACAGACAGACAGACAGACAGACAGACAGACAGACAGACAGACAGACAGACAGACAGACAGACAGACAGACAGACAGACAGACAGACAGACAGACAGACAGACAGACAGACAGACAGACAGACAGACAGACAGACAGACAGACAGACAGACAGACAGACAGACAGACAGACAGACAGACAGACAGACAGACAGACAGACAGACAGACAGACAGACAGACAGACAGACAGACAGACAGACAGACAGACAGACAGACAGACAGACAGACAGACAGACAGACAGACAGACAGACAGACAGACAGACAGACAGACAGACAGACAGACAGACAGACAGACAGACAGACAGACAGACAGACAGACAGACAGACAGACAGACAGACAGACAGACAGACAGACAGACAGACAGACAGACAGACAGACAGACAGACAGACAGACAGACAGACAGACAGACAGACAGACAGACAGACAGACAGACAGACAGACAGACAGACAGACAGACAGACAGACAGACAGACAGACAGACAGACAGACAGACAGACAGACAGACAGACAGACAGACAGACAGACAGACAGACAGACAGACAGACAGACAGACAGACAGACAGACAGACAGACAGACAGACAGACAGACAGACAGACAGACAGACAGACAGACAGACAGACAGACAGACAGACAGACAGACAGACAGACAGACAGACAGACAGACAGACAGACAGACAGACAGACAGACAGACAGACAGACAGACAGACAGACAGACAGACAGACAGACAGACAGACAGACAGACAGACAGACAGACAGACAGACAGACAGACAGACAGACAGACAGACAGACAGACAGACAGACAGACAGACAGACAGACAGACAGACAGACAGACAGACAGACAGACAGACAGACAGACAGACAGACAGACAGACAGACAGACAGACAGACAGACAGACAGACAGACAGACAGACAGACAGACAGACAGACAGACAGACAGACAGACAGACAGACAGACAGACAGACAGACAGACAGACAGACAGACAGACAGACAGACAGACAGACAGACAGACAGACAGACAGACAGACAGACAGACAGACAGACAGACAGACAGACAGACAGACAGACAGACAGACAGACAGACAGACAGACAGACAGACAGACAGACAGACAGACAGACAGACAGACAGACAGACAGACAGACAGACAGACAGACAGACAGACAGACAGACAGACAGACAGACAGACAGACAGACAGACAGACAGACAGACAGACAGACAGACAGACAGACAGACAGACAGACAGACAGACAGACAGACAGACAGACAGACAGACAGACAGACAGACAGACAGACAGACAGACAGACAGACAGACAGACAGACAGACAGACAGACAGACAGACAGACAGACAGACAGACAGACAGACAGACAGACAGACAGACAGACAGACAGACAGACAGACAGACAGACAGACAGACAGACAGACAGACAGACAGACAGACAGACAGACAGACAGACAGACAGACAGACAGACAGACAGACAGACAGACAGACAGACAGACAGACAGACAGACAGACAGACAGACAGACAGACAGACAGACAGACAGACAGACAGACAGACAGACAGACAGACAGACAGACAGACAGACAGACAGACAGACAGACAGACAGACAGACAGACAGACAGACAGACAGACAGACAGACAGACAGACAGACAGACAGACAGACAGACAGACAGACAGACAGACAGACAGACAGACAGACAGACAGACAGACAGACAGACAGACAGACAGACAGACAGACAGACAGACAGACAGACAGACAGACAGACAGACAGACAGACAGACAGACAGACAGACAGACAGACAGACAGACAGACAGACAGACAGACAGACAGACAGACAGACAGACAGACAGACAGACAGACAGACAGACAGACAGACAGACAGACAGACAGACAGACAGACAGACAGACAGACAGACAGACAGACAGACAGACAGACAGACAGACAGACAGACAGACAGACAGACAGACAGACAGACAGACAGACAGACAGACAGACAGACAGACAGACAGACAGACAGACAGACAGACAGACAGACAGACAGACAGACAGACAGACAGACAGACAGACAGACAGACAGACAGACAGACAGACAGACAGACAGACAGACAGACAGACAGACAGACAGACAGACAGACAGACAGACAGACAGACAGACAGACAGACAGACAGACAGACAGACAGACAGACAGACAGACAGACAGACAGACAGACAGACAGACAGACAGACAGACAGACAGACAGACAGACAGACAGACAGACAGACAGACAGACAGACAGACAGACAGACAGACAGACAGACAGACAGACAGACAGACAGACAGACAGACAGACAGACAGACAGACAGACAGACAGACAGACAGACAGACAGACAGACAGACAGACAGACAGACAGACAGACAGACAGACAGACAGACAGACAGACAGACAGACAGACAGACAGACAGACAGACAGACAGACAGACAGACAGACAGACAGACAGACAGACAGACAGACAGACAGACAGACAGACAGACAGACAGACAGACAGACAGACAGACAGACAGACAGACAGACAGACAGACAGACAGACAGACAGACAGACAGACAGACAGACAGACAGACAGACAGACAGACAGACAGACAGACAGACAGACAGACAGACAGACAGACAGACAGACAGACAGACAGACAGACAGACAGACAGACTGACGGACGAACGGACTGATGGACCGACGGACCAATGGACGGACGGACGGTCGGATGGATTCCTACAGAATTTTTCACGGAAATCGCGGAAAATATACCTATAAACATACATTATAAACCTACATTGTAGGCACCGACATGTCTCATAATAATAATAATCGCAAATAATAATAATTAATTAATGATCCATGCCTCCGTAGTCCTGCCGTATTCGGTATGAGTGGAATTCGCTGCTTAAATATGAGGTCCATGCCCCATCTCTTAATACCTTCAAGAATAGGCTTGATGAATTGAAAAAGTCCAAACTAAACCTTTTTTTTTCTTTTACTTAGTATCTTCTCTATATTTAGCTGAGGGAACGTTCAAGTATTACGTAACGCAAAATTATCCGAAATTTGTTACAAGAAAATATAACATACATATAAATTTAGTGATGGAAATGAAGCAATATGACACCTAGCTTTTCTCAAAAATGGCCCAAACATTGAATTTTTTATGCTTTAATTGTGTAATATAAAATCGCAAAGGGCGGAATGTTGTTTATGCAATTTTGGCGAAGGCGAACTAATATTAGTTTATTTACAGTTGCAGGTTAGTTTTTTGTAATGGCCGAAACAAAATGGAAGTTGATTATAAAAAATTAAATAAAAACAAGTTTTTACAGTTAAAACCCTTCTTAATTAAGTAAATATTACGTACCTGTAACTAAAAAGTAGAAAACAAGATATTTATACAAATTTACAAATACGAGATTTTTAAAAGAAGTGTTTTGGAATTTTTAATTTTTTGATTTTTGGCCACATTTCCCAAACCCTTCTTTTAAAAATCTCGTATTTGTAAATTTGTATAAATATTTTGTTTTCTACTTTTTAGTAATAGGTACGTAATATGCAGTAGTCGGCGAATTTCCAGTACTCGCATAGGCGCTGCGTCGACTCTAGCGTTGAGGCGAGGTTTTAAATATTTAAATTTTTATTTCTTTTTATCTTGATTTTTTTTAATGATTCCATTTAAACGAGTAAGGTGGGAAAAAAGTTATCGACAAATAAAAATTAAAAACTTTCGTATTATTAAAAGATAAAAATCGAATGTCGTTTTTTTCTTTGAAAAACACCGATATATATACGTATGTATAGTTAATCTGTATAGTTAATATTGTTGTGGGTAACAAATTAGTTGTCAAATGTTTCGATTTATAAAAATTTCCGTCATAATTCGACAAAATTATTCCGTAAGCCTATGTTTCTGTGTTTATTTTCAACGTTGATGAGTCATAACTGAGTTTACGCCGAATACTGCTTATCTTGATCGGCCATCGCATAGCTCTACCATTGTTTGTAGGCATGTAATAAAAAAGATTTTTGCTTCGATACAGGCGTGTTTCGGTCCGCTGCGCCCCAATTGAACAGGACCGATTACGCCTACAACTCTATTAAATAGTAATTTTTTTCTCTTAAAAAACAGACTCGCATCACTGGTCATCTGTTCCCACCTCGGTCCCCACCAACACGTCGGTGTTGATTTGCATTCAGGAAACGAAGAACAAAAAAAACACTACTACTGTTAGTCCAGTCAAATAATAAATGCAAATTGCGATAAATGTACAGGGGTGGATATTTTAAAGGGTAGTAGTGGATGATAACATAATACTCCTTATAGTTTTTCACCGGGTGATTTGGGTAAGTTGCTTAATATGCATCTTACGATAAAAATGAATGTAACCAATTTTGTTAAGGAGGAAATTTCCAACAATTTTTGTTTGGATCATTTTTTTAATATAATTATAACAATCGAGCTAATTAAAAAATAGCCATGTTGGAAGTGAAATTGGTTTTTTCCATTTTTCAGCCAAACTATTATCGGACGATAAAAGTGGCTATGAGCAAACTTTTTACGGTTAGAGAGGGCGCAACTCGACTTTCAGCGCCCACTGTAACCGTAACAAAATACTTATGAAAATGCAAAATATATAAAACTTATAAAAAACTTCAAGAGCTACAAGTTTGCCTCCGATGAATAATTTGGCTAAAAAATCGAAAAGAACAATTTTACCCCCTTTTGAATATTTATAACTCGTTTGTTATTAATATTTAAAAAAACGATCCCAACAAAAATTGTTGGAAATTTGTTCCTTAACAAAATTGGTTATATGCATTTTTATTGTAAGATGCATATTTAGCGAGATAACCGCACTCACCCCTAAAATTAAAGAGCGACACCCGGTGAAAAACTAACAGGAGTGTTCTGTTACTATCCACTGCTACCCTTTAAAATAGCCCGTGTACATTTATTGCAATTTAACAGCGGAATTTCTCTTTATTTGACTGGACTATGTCTGTAGAATGAAAATGTATGACTACACACATAAAAAATATATAAATATATGTAGGTAATATTTAGTTCAATAACTGTAAACAAATAAAAAATAGCTATAAGAATACACTGAAAACTGCATGATTCCACCGCAGTAACTATCATTTTTTTGACGTATTTTTCACAAAAAACGGATTTTTCAAAATATCTCAAGATTCGTGCATTCTGGGACGAAAAACGTTCTATATGAAAATAAAGAGGAACCAATATTTTTTGTCGTATGTAATTTTTTATAGATAGATAAAAAATTTATAGTTTTAAAAGAATTTCAATTCGTATAACAATATAAAAGAAAAAAATATGTCTAAACGTATAAACTCTAACAAAAAAGAAAAAATTATATGCAAAGAAATAAAGTACCTAAACTAAAAAAAAATATGTATACAAGTATAAACACCCTAAAAAAATAAAAAAAAATCTCTAAAATCTACGTTTAGCTTTTTTTTAACATGTTGAAAAAAAAACCAAAATTAAAGATAATAAGAAAAAAAAACAGTTGTAGCATTAGTCGTCTAGTACAAATGAACGCATTTTAAGCATATTAATTGTAATTTTTTATACGACTTATAACTAATTCACGGCACCGCCTTAAACGTTACACTATACTACCCTGCTAAGACAAGTTGTCCTATCTGCAAAAATTCACTTTTTGAGATAAGCACACCATTGTATTGCTTTACACTAGCCCCATGTGCCTAAAAATAAATTTTCTATCTAAAACCCAAATCCTAAAAATTAGCCAGATGATAGAAAATTTTCAATGTTTTCTAAATTGTCCTAACTAGTCTTTACTAGACGAATAAGTCAGGGCTAGGACTAACTTTACAGATCTTAGTAATTTGATTGGACTTTTTAGATCATTTTGTCCTAACTTTCTTAAATAGAACAAATGCATTTAGAATGACAATTTATTTTTCTGACAAAAAAAATGTTTTTTTTTTCAAAGTATATCACGTATTTTTTATTCAAAATAAAGCAGAACCCAACGCCATATTTATTTAAACATGTTTTCAAAAAGTGCAAACAAAAACAATCAAACTGGCCATATCTCAATTTGACAGGTAGGACAACTTGTCTTAGAGGGCAGTATAGTTTTTAGCGTTTTATTTTCTTTATTCCAAAAACCAAAAATTTTCTTTACAAGTACTTGACTTAAGTCGATGCCTCTCGATTCCTCTGATTCGCTTCGATAGGATTCCCAGCAAACCACCGTACGATAATCGGCATAAATAATTATTGGCCCATTGCTGCCTTGCCGATTATCGGCTAGCCTGCAAAGGACCGATCTGTGGCCGACGATACAACGCCAATTTAAAATATGATCTTGCGAAGAAGGAGAAGAAGTCAAGACGCATGCGCAAGTTTTGCGCGGGTTGTGTTCTTAGGGCCGTTTGAGTTGAAGCTTGGATCGCTCGGAGCATAGTTCTATCTCTTTTAAAACAAGTAGTTAGAAAGAGATAGAACTATGCTCCGAGAGCTTCAACTCAAACTGGCCTCTTGTGTTGTGATTTTGCTGCGTCAGTGATAAAGTTCATTAATGAAAATTTTCTGTGGCATGTGTTTATTTACAATTCTTAATAATGATTTTTGAAGATAAAAAGTAAGTAATTACATTTTTTTTATTAAATACTAAATTAACAATTAATTCACTTGCATTTAAGTCGCATTTAAGATCCCAGGGCGGGAAAGAAGCTCGTTAAGGTTCCGTAGGTACTAAAATATAAAAACTTATTCAGAATAATATTCTAAAACGATCGATATTATCGTTCTTTTTTATGCCATGGTAAAATACTGATCCAACCTCCAACAAAATAATACTTTTCCCTATAGTTCATTACAAAGGTTTTTTCAAAAAATAAGCCATTACCGGCCCGTTATCGGCTTGCCATTACCGGCCAGTTATCGGCTTGTGCGACACTTCCATCCGGTAATGGCATGTCGTCAACGGACCGATGACTCTTTATCGGCTTACGGCATTGTGCCGTTGCCGGCCCATTGCTGGTGTGTTTGCTGGGTTACGACAAATATAGACACAGTTTTTACTATATTAATGGTTTCTTCTATTGAAATTAAAATAATCATAACCACCAACGGTTTCTTAAAAAAGGAATACCGACATTTTAAACGAACGGTTCGAGAGTAGACGCAGTAAAGTTCTACCTATCCTGCGCATAGCCAAAACCGCATGCGCGATAAATTTAATTGACAATGTGGACACAATGCCATATTTTTTACCAATACTCATTAAGTGATAACATTTTATAATAAATTTAACACATCGCCGCATATCCCGCCCACACCCCCATACGCGTATTATAACTTATAACGGTATAATACCGCTAAGTTAACCCTCTCTGTTTCACCCACAGAAAAAAACGTAGAAAACTGAAATTTGGTACACATGCTTATCTCTAATGAAAATACAATTTAATGAAAAAATGTATGCCTCCTTAAACCCCAACTCCACCCTTAAAATCGAAATAAACCTTTTCTACATGTATGACCATTTAACATAAATTAAAATTAAAAGTGCATTACATACTCATCAATGATGACAGTGACAATAAAATTTCGTTATAAGTAATTTAAAAATCCCCTTCTCCCCAACCTAGCCCATGCTGTTTTACCCATTTAAAGAGCTGAAAGGTACGCTTGTTTATAGCCGGTGATAATATACATAAAATCTCTGTTTCACCCCAATAAGGGTTGCTTTACACATTCATAAAGGATAACTAAAAAAATTGAAAATAGAATTACATAAAAAAGTGTTTAAAGTTAAAACTAGAGGTGTTTAATGTGTTTGATCGGCGGGCGGGCTGCGGCGCCTCGCCAAAAAAAACGTAATTTTCAAAATATGCAATTTATTATATTTTATATACAAACAAAAAAAATATATATAAAACTTACTTAAAATATTTTTGTTAAAATAGTTAAAAATGTATAGATTTCAGTGACATCTGTACATTTTTATCTTAAAACCCTTCTATTAATTATAAATTACATATAAATAAAAAGTAGAAAACAAGACATTACACCAAATTACAAAAACAAAAATTTTAAAAGAAAATTTTTAAATGCATGGTTTTGGAAATGCTGTCAAAAATTTAAAAAAATCAAAAACTCCAAAACCCTTCTTTTAATAATCTCGTTTTTAAGAATTTGTATTAATGTGTTGTTTTCTACTTATCATTTTATTTTAAATTAATAGCTCAATTCATCTAGTGTGCGTGAAAAATAAATCTTGTAGATGATAACGCTAAAAACAGCTGATAAGTCGTGTTTACGAAAATTGTTTTTATTAATTTCCTCAAGATGCACATTCCCTCTAGCAGGAAATAGATTTTCCACTAGAAAATCGATTCAAAAGTATTTAAGAAATACGAATTTGACAGTTATTATACGCTTTACAGTTCGTAGTGCTAGAAGAGTATTTACGATGGTTTTTAAATTTCCAAAATCGTCAAAAGTTACCCTAGTTATAGTTGTTTTTACCGAATTATGAATAATTTTCTGTTTTGAATAAATTTTACTTTTTTCTTACCGGCCATCGCGACGGTCTGTCCGTTCGTCCATATGTAATGTAATTTATGACTCGTAAATCTTCTATACAGGACAAATCAAGAACGAAATATCGAATCGACATTAAATTAAAAAAAAAGAGTTTTATGAAAGAAATAACCCTATTATTATTCAGTTCCTTCCTAGAAAATAGTATATTGTTTTACTAAGAGAAAAAGTGAAGCTTTTTTTACTAGTCTGTAGAATTTACGGACGACGCGAAGCGAAGACACCTATTTACGCAGGGACAGTAGACTCTACTAGAGTACAACAACTTACCAAATCAGGTCAAATCTATTAAAAACACAATTAGATTTAATAAAATGCTAAAAGTATATCTTAATAATTAAAATTGTTATACAAAATTGTAATGTAAATAGACATATAATGTATAAGTTACTAAATTAAAGTTAGGCCTTGTTACCAGTTTTGTAACGGAATTTGGGGTCATAAAAAAAAAACTAAAAAAACACACATGGGTTATGATTTTTGTCCCTATTCCCCTACTAGCAAATCAATTAAATCCGAGATTAAATCCTTTTTTTTGTGTAGGAGGCGCAGCTTTTCAATAAAATTTAAAGAAATAGAAGGACATCCGGAAACTTGTAAAAAATAGAAAGAGTTATAGGGGCGACACATTTTAATACAGTATAAAAATAAGTGCGCGCACGAGCTTAAAGAAATCTGTTTTGAGAAGTAGGTATATTGGGAGAAACGCTATATATCACCCACTGTGAAGCGTATACTATGGAATGCGCCGCATTACCAATCTAAACGGCTTTTTCCTAATATATGGAAGGAAACGAAATATTATTTTTAAGTCGACGACCTGCCTTACTTCTCAAATAAGGAAATAGAATACTGATGAAAAATTAATTTCTTAATATACAGCAGATACAGTTTATTTATCTATGAAAAGTTTCAATGGAGCTCTCTACAACTAGAATTATGAAACAAAAGACGTCTACCCTATCTCTATCTCATTTGTGCTACACTTTCCAGCCAACCAAATAAATACTGTATTTGTTTTTCATACAACAAATACAGTATTTATTTGGTTGGTCGGAAAGTGTAGCACTGAGCGGCACGAACGAACAAAGCTAATGTGAATCTGTAGAATAAGATAATTCTACTAAAATTTAGATGGCGCCAGTAATTTCTTTAATAAAAATAATATAGTTACACTTTTCGCCCGGCCAAGTAAATATTGTATTTGTTCAACAAAGAACAAATACAGAATTTGTTTGGTTGGGTGGAAGTGGGAGTGTATGTATGTCTTCTATCCTTTTTGGGTAGAACTTTTGTCCCTGTCTAATCTAACGGGAGAAATCGCCATTTGACATTGTCATCAAACTTTCAAAATGCATACCTTTAGCTACTGGTATGTTTCCAAAGAAACCAATTGGGCGATTTATCCACTTTTATAAGTAATTGTAACAGCTTCTGGGATTGTGGATTGTGGATTGTGGAAACAAAACGTTCGTATCTTAAAATTTCATACATACACCCCCACTCAAATTTTGCTCAATTTTTTTTATTGCTGTATAAGTGCGTATGTTTTTAACGTGAGTTCTGGTACACCCTGTATACGTGGTCCAAATTTCGAGTTAATATATTATTATTAACGCGTTTTATAGCTATAAGGAATATGGTTACTATTAACACATTTTTTGGCATTTTCAGCGCGAAGGAGTTACCTTATTCCATATAACTTTTGAACGCGATAATATATTAACTTTAAATTTTGACCACGTATACAATACTGTATTAACAATCTTTTAGTTTTATTTTTAATTATTATTTTAATGTGGCTAGGGGACAAAGTGGGGGCAAAATTAATAAGAAGGTAAATATTGGCAATTTTGGACGAATTTTCGCGCTGTAAATGTCAAAAAGTTGTGTTAATATATTTATTTTTGTAATATTTCAACTAGATATAGGTGGAGAGCAATGAAAAAAAATATATATCTGAAGGAGACCAACCTATAAGATTTTTTAGTGAAATCTTGTAAGGAAAGTGGAACTTTAAAAAAAATATATTTTGATGCGTATGGGGTATGCCACGTGACTCCCCATGTCACCTTTGACCATTACTTTTATTAAGCAGCTAACCCAGATTATTTCCATTTATCCATTTATATGTTTTTCCAATAATTTTTGAAAAAATATATGCATTTCACAAGAAAATGCTTTTTTTTGGTAGCGACCTCTAGGAATTGTTCGATTTATATAGGGGAAAATAAAATGAGGGGTATAGCCCGTTAACATTTCAAATTTCGCATTTTAAAAAGTATTCTAATCTTCACGGGTTGTTTTTATTTTAATTTAACATTTTTTTTGGAAAAGTTATCTGTAAAAATTGCACCTCTGTGTTTAATAACTTCAAGTGTCCTAGAGTTAAAGTGCTAGTAATAAAATACATTGACATATTTTGTTGAGTACATACATTTAAAAAAGACCATGATATAATTCAGTTTGCAAACAAAAAACTCGTAATTGATTGTAATTGAATAATTTAATATAACTAGCTTGTGCGGAACTGTTTATCTCTTTGTGGTTAACCAGTTCCAATACAAACGATTTGAAAGACCTCAAAACTTCTGTGAAATATTTGTTTTGAGTTTATTACTTGTTATTGAAATATAGTTTTTTTAGAATTAGATACAAGTAAAACACCTATTTCATTAATATTTGGCCACAATATGGAAAAATGTAAAAAAGAACGGCAGACTAACATCTCTACTCTAAATTTCTCTACTCCCTAACATCCCTACTCCATAACATCCCTACTCCACAACAACTCTACTCCGTAACATCTCTACTCTATAACATCTCTACTGCGTAACAACTCTACTCCGCACTATATGCACTCGATTAGCCACTTGTTTTAACTCAAAAAAATATTTGTCATGCTAAATCACTGTCAAATATGAATTTAGTGTATTAATTACTTACTTATTAGTGCATGTTAAGAGTACGCGGACAATGTGACTTTTAGAATAATTCATTTGTGATTGTTCTAGATTTGAATTTAAAGATGAACGTTTTCTAGGAAAAAAATAAAATAATCTACAAGAAGAAGGTTCTTTGTTCTGCGAACCGCTCATTTATTATTAAGTGGCTAATAAAGTGCATATAGTGTGGAGTAGAGTTGTTACGGAGTAGAGATGTTATGGAGTAGAGATGTTACGGAGTAGAGTTGTTGTGGAGTAGGGATGTTATGGAGTAGGGATGTTATGAAGTAGAGAAATTTAGAGTAGAGATGTTAGTCAGCCAAAAGAACAAAATTCTGTAACTGTCTAAGTACTAAGTACTTAAGTACAGCCGTCGCAGTACGAACTGGCGGCAGACTAACATCTCTACTCTAAATTTCTCTACTCCCTAACATCCCTACTCCATAACATCCCTACTCCACAACAACTCTACTCCGTAACATCTCTACTTCATAACATATCTACTCCGTAACAACTCTACTCCACACTATATGCACTTTATTAGCCACTTAATAATAAATGACCAGTTTAAAGAACAAAGAATCTTTTTCTTCTAGATTATTTTATTTTTTTCCTAGAAAACGTTTATCTTTAAATGTAAATCTAGAACAATCATAAATGAATTATTCTAAAAGCAACAATGACCACGTACTCTTAACATGCACCAATATGTAAGTAATTAATAAACTGAATTCATTTTTGACAGTGACAAATATTCTTTTGAGTTAAGACAAGTGGCTAATCGAGTGTCTATAGTGTGGAGTAGAGTTGTTACGGAGTAGATATGTTATGGAGTAGAGATGTTACGGAGTAGAGTTGTTGTGGAGTAGGGATGTTAGGGAGTAGAGAAATTTAGAGTAGAGATGTTAGTCTGCCGAACTGGCACCTTTGAGCTGAGGAGAGGGGAAGAGAAGAGGTAAAATATACCATGTAAAGTATAGATGACCTTGAATTTTTCACATTCCACAGAGGTGCTAGTTCATAAAATGTACACAGTAAATTCAATTGTGTTTACAACTTAAAATGGTAAACATTATTGTTATAAATAGGTTTGTTTTGGTTCTTGAATATTGCAGTTCTGAACTGGGAGCATTGCCCAGTTGCAACTGCGCCGGTTCCGAATTAGTTCAGAACTGAGATTTTCGAAAACCAAAACAAATCTAATGAAAATAAAGTTTAATGCAGTGCAATTTCTTTATAGATTTTAATAGTTTGCCGTCTATAAGGCACTAAACTTTATTTTCATTTATAATGTGATTTGCCGTGTCAGTACTAGGTGCTTCGAGATAAATTTTTTGTCCGCCTGTGTATTTAGATATAGATAATTCTTATCAGATTACAGGTCTGCCAACATATAATGTGTAGTACTTTAGTGCAAGCATTAGATGGCGCCACCAATTTGTACGCTCTCGATACAGTTATACTTAAAGTATTTTAAATTTTCAACAGTCGGTGCGAAAGCCACCATATGCTCACTGATGATCGAAAAAAAGCGTGAAATAGCAGCTATATGACATTTTGGTAGAGATTTTCTCATTGATTGTGAAAATTCTGTAGTAAAGCAGTGCAATTATTGTTATGTATCTATAACCTCAAATTAGATTATACTATTCACAACGCATAGCGTTAAAATAGTATTATACGGTAGTTTCGAATTTCGAAAAATCGCCAAAAAACTTTCTAGACAAAAAATTCTTGGATACAAATATGGTTCGTGAAAAAATATGAAACACTGAAAATGTCCGTCTGTCCATATGTCTTTCCGTCCGTCTGATGTCACGATAACTCAAGAAAGAAATCAGGAAAAATCAAGTTCTATGAGGGAAAGATTCCTGTTGTTTTTGAAAGTAATCCTTCAAAAAACAAAAAAGTTATGAGGGGTTAAACTTAAAAAAAAAATAATAAAAAACTATCAATTTCGAAAAAAGAGGAATGTTTGAATAATTTTTTTTTAAATAGTTATTTGCGCTCCTAGTAGAGGTAAGTGAATTTTTCCGTGTGAGGTTGTAGTTTGTGGACCGAAGACAGAAAAAACTTACCTACGAATAGCGCATTACGTTTTTCTCACTACCAAGGAGTTAAAATCTTATTTTATTAATATTTTTGACATTTATATGTCTGACAATTCAACAAATCATTTTTTTATGGAATCACTATAAAATTAAGAAAAGTAATCTTGTGTCTGTGTCCCCCTTAGGTAAGTGTCGGACACTTCGTGTCTTTTAGCGGTAAATCGATTTTTCTGTCTAGTTACGGTTTTCTTTGTAATGATTTCATCTATCGATAGACGTGATCACTAAGTATGCTCGATATAGTACTTCCCATTACTGTCGGCTTTTTGATTAAGTAATGTCAACTTACCTAGTTGGTAGTGAAAAAAAAAATTTCTTCTAGCGTACTAAAATGTTCATATTTTATAACTGAACACACTAGTTAGAAGTGATCTATTTTTTTACAGTAAAATAATGAGTTCATTGCTGTACGCCGTAAAAAAAAATTAGTTAGCAAAACCACCACTGGCGGCAGCACTCTTTGACTTTGATGACAGCCATACTTCAAACTTGTTTGTTTATTATGTAAACAGGTGGTTGACTCGAGATTCTGTGCAAAAACCTTGTGTGAAATTGACTAAAAATGATTGAAGAAGAATATATGGTTTATACACCTACAAATCTCTCCGAAATTGCAAATGCTACATCAGACAAGTTACCATCGAAATCGCGAAAAATGTGCGATTTACCCTGCGAAAAAAAAATAAAAAGAGCTAAGAATGGTTTATGTTTATTTCAAAAGGGTTTTATTGGCCTATTTTAATAAAAAAAAAGCATATTTAAAATATATAGGATGCTTGAAGAAAAAATAGTATGTTTCACTCAGAAGAAAAGTGCTTTTTTTACTCGTCTGTAAATTCAACAGACTAGGAAAAAAGCATCACGCTCTTAGTAAAACAATATAATATTTTTCCAAAAATTGTTTCTTCTTAAAAAAAATTTATTCAACTACACTGAAAAAAATAGGGGTAAAATTACACAATAATTAGTAAATTTAAATAGCAATTATAATGCAGTTATCTTAATGAAAATAAAAAATATATATATTTTTACAAAATGTTGTCATATTATTAATGTAATTTAGCAAACTGTTGTTAGTTTTACACAATAATCAGTATTTGATGATCTCTAACCGTTTACGAGATAAAATGCATGGGCGGGACTTTTTAGTATAGTTTGTTAAAAATTTTATGTAATAAAATCACCTTTCAGTTTATAATTTGTAGTTTCAACTTCATAACCACACCATTTGTTTTCC
This sequence comes from Brachypterus glaber, assembly GCA_958510825.1. Taxonomy (NCBI): domain Eukaryota; kingdom Metazoa; phylum Arthropoda; class Insecta; order Coleoptera; family Kateretidae; genus Brachypterus; species Brachypterus glaber. Next base: position 28,527,693 of record OY294045.1, on the reverse strand, counting down.
ATTTTCTTTTCTATACAAAGCAGTAAAATTGTAAAATTTAGTTTTAATTTCACAAAAAAAATTGAATTTCATTATTAATTTTGCAAATAATTTTTCGATAACATTTCGCAAAAATTGTGTAAAATTACACTGCGTTTAAAAAAAAATCGTGAACTTCTTGTTTGCAACTTTTAAAAACACTGTAATAGTTATCGTAAATATGTGAAATATTTGTAATAATAATGTGTAGAATTACAAATAATTTGTTTATTTAAGCAATACATTTACAATATTTTTGTAAATATACTATAAAAGAAATTAAAACTGCTATTAGAAATGAAACAAATATAAACAACGATTGTAAGTATAGTATGGTAATTTTACTCGTCTCTTATGAATTTTAAGTATTCTTTTGTAATATTATCAATACTATTGTGATAATTTTAACAAATATTTTGTAATTTTAGAAAATAATTTAATACGTATTTTTACATAACTAGTAGTGAAAATATATTACTCTAATAAATTTACTCTGATAGTGTTTGGCAAAAAATAACCAGTATAGTTATAGTAGAGGAAAGGAAGCAAATATGGGCTACCCATTTTATTTTTTCTTGTAAAAAAATAAATAAAAGTTTAGTTCCAATACCAAACGTACCCAACGATATATTAATTAGTCACAACCTGTTATAAATTCATATTGATTAAAACAAATAATAAATTCATTATTTCGTAAATAGTGAGAAGGTGCACTTTTGTGTCGATTTGAAATTGGCCCTAAATATGGGCTGCCCCCAAAATTGTGTAATAAATATTAGATTTGAAGTGGCAGTCAATCTTATTGGTCGCAATAAGTTAAAAGTATAAAAGTTATATCTAAAATGAAATAATAAATCAAATAACTCCTAATATAGAACGTGGTATATTAAACATTTTTAAAGCTTTGAAGGTACCCATCTCGTACTGCCTCATCGCTATTATAGCGCGTTCCATATCGCCCTCGTCCCATTTTCTTCTATTCTTGGCTGTTGCTGATCTTTTCTTAGCCTCCTAGAAAAATTCTAGGCTTAAATACATAGTTCTATATAGCCCATAATAGAAACACAGGGATGGCCCATATTGCAAAAATACTCGGTGTATACAACAAAAGAGGTTATGTCTAAAACTCAGTAATTAGAAGAAAACTAATAAGCACACATCAAAGCCCGATTATGTGGCCTTAATTTGTCGCAGAAATGGTTTTGAAAACGTTGTTATCTATCAGGTAACGGAATTTATAAACTTACCTAAAAAAGTTCTGTGGCTTGCTGAAAAGGACGGAAAATAAAAATAAATTCTCAAACGTCAACGAATGTATGAATTAATTAATGAATCTTTACTGTGGAAGTTTAACTTTTTCTTTTAAATTTAACAAGTGGTCAAAGGACTATTAAATTTACTTCCTTATTTACCTAAAAACGATCAAAATCTGAAGACCTCCCAGAATCCTAATGAGCTAATCAAACATTTGATTATAGCCAAAGTCATAAAAATTAGATCAGATATGTCATTGGACAAAATTGCTTCGCAATACATATTATACTCTTTTACTTGATCAAATTTCTTCAGTTAATTCAAAATTTATTTTTCTACGACTGCTTTAGAATGTAAGCAAATACACACACTTTTCAAATACAGAATGAATCCATTCTAGCTCTAGATACGGTATGAAAAAGTGTTAGAATGAGCACATGTAGTGCCATCTCTTGTTTATAAAAGTAAAGAAAACTGTAGCAAAATTAGCAAAAATATATTTATTTTACCATAAAATATTGAATAATTTAATGCAATTTAAAGTTTTGTGTTAAAATTACATAAAGTTTATTAGTTTTTCTTAATATTTGACCAGTTTTTTATCAATTTAGTTCAAAAAATTAAAACTGCTCCATCTATTGTTAAATATTTAAACCTGATATCTGTCACAAAAATCTGACATAACCTTCAATTTTTGCATTATAATTTGTAAATATGTGCTAAAATTAAATAAAAATCTTTTTTAAGTACTGATTTGATAAAATTATTAAATAACATTAATTGCTTTATTTAAAAATATGTGTTTTGTAGCATTTACAATGTCGAGTCACAAAAAACATTGTTTTTAACCTTGTCCGCAGTTTAAAGCTATACAGTGTTTCATATTTGCAGTCGAAGAAAAAGTATAGTCTACAACACGTATGGAATAGACTATTCCGTGCGAGCGGAAAGTTTGTCATACGAGCCGGCAGGCGAGTATGACGGTTCCAAACGAGTTATAGAATATACTATTCTGTGGCTTGGTTCTAAAATGTCACTGTCACCAGCGGTTTCACGTCAACGTCAACGTCAACAATGTAATATTTTAAAAACGCTGCTATTGAGAAACTGACATTGGCCCTTTTAGAACCAAGCCTCAGATTTATATTGGTAAAATTAAAAAATTATTATTATCGCGTAAACTCAGGTTCAACCTGGCTAAAACTAAGAACGCGGACTTTTTTATCCGTGTTAGCTAGCCATATGTTGGACCCGGTGGTCTCAGAACGACAATTTGAGATAAGAAAATGCGTGAAACATAGAGATGGGACTTACTTGATGTTAGATTTTCTGGTGATATCTGAGCTCAGAAGTGGTGATGGATAGGCCCTGTCTCTATATTTAGTAACGCGAAAATGTTGTTGAAGTGGAACTGTATATCATAGATGGTATCTATAATCTCCCTTTTGCATAGCGAGTTACCGAAACAGCAATGGCCGGCGGCGATATTGATTGATAATATCGAGTGTACGCGCTGCGTCCCGAACTAATTACTACATTACATCCAGTTTTTGGAAAAAGATTTAAATGTTTGGTGGTAGCTCTAATTGTTTCAGAGAAAGGTGTAATGCTTTTGGAACTACCACAGTTAATGTGATGATGGGTACTCAGAATATTTTTTTGGTGCCACATTTGTTTAATTTCTTCGGCCAGTGCGAAAAAGTTTTCAAACAACATCGCAACCAAATCGAGCCCGATGGTGATCTGCAAGCTCTGATATTTTCTTATCGTTATTTAAAAAGAATACGCTTGAGTGTGATCATTATAACGAAAGAAAAACCCTAAACTAATTTTGGTGTAGTCAAAAAAAAATTATTTTGCACCAAAAGTAAGAATTTCCACCTTTAAAATCAAATTACTGGAAAACTACTAATCGGACAGGAATTTTCGGCCATTTTAATCAGTAGTATGAGGGCTGTAACTAAGATCCCCTATAAAGTGTGCCTTATTCTGTATATATTTTTGCTTTAAATCCGAAGAGTTGGTACACCTACCTAATAAATCGGTTCCTATTCTTTGAAGCCGAGCGATTCACATGGGTTCGTTGATGTTGATTTGATTGTGATCGTGTTTGATAATTTAGCCGTTGTTTATATGTGGTATTATAACAACATTGTTTATAAGTAGCATTAAAACAACTTTAATGCTCTACCTTTTCAGGTAAGATAACTATATTTAAAACATTTTAAAAACACTATAAAGAAGTTTTTGCTTAAACAGGCGTTCTATAGTATGGATGAATTTCAGGGATTGGTGGGAAAATCCTGGAAAACCTTGAAAACCTGGAAAACGCATGGAATTTAGATTCCCACCTGGAATTTATCATTTTTTTCTTAAAAACACGTTTTTTTACCTGGAATTTTGTAATAGCACCTGGAATTTAACATACAAAAATATAATTTGTTTAAGAAAAATTAAATACCCTTAGCACAAAAATTTAAGGATATAAAAAACATCCTAAATTTTTAGGTGATTTTAGGAGCCTGTAACTTGGCGAAAAATGGTCGTAGAGCATTGATAAAATAGTATATTACGCAACGAGTACGCGAACCTAGTTTTTAGTAAACGAGAGTGCTTTTTTCTTACGAGGCACAGCCGAGCAAACAAAGTACTTTTTTGTTTTTTTTTTCAACCTCAAAGTATCCCAAAAAAAAACCTCAAACGTTCAAACCAATTTTTTTTTCATTGTGATCCGAATGATTGAAATTGTCACTTTTGCTAAAAATCAATTAAAGGATCAATTTTTCTTGTTTTTTATTCAATTTTTGAAGATTTTTTTTCGAAAAATAATTTATTTTACAAAATTTACAATGCTACGAGGAATAACAATCAATTACCCGAAATTATATTTTTTTAAATCTTTTGTTACTTTAATATTATTATTATATACTAAAACTATTTTACTATACCTGGAAATTTAATAATTTTTACCTGGAAAACCTGGAAAATACCTGGAATTTGAATGTCAATTTTTGGTGGGATCCCTGAATTTAGAAATTTCAATTTTAACAACTACTGTGTTGTCTAGTTTTTTCTTTTTTTTTGTATTCTTTTACATTAGTAAGTGTATTTATGTTTTTACATTATTAAGTGTATTTTATCATTTTTCTATTCATGTACTATGACTTGTGTAAGTACCAGCACCAATAAATGAGCCCTCATTTTTGGCATTAATTCGACTAAAACCAAGTCCACACTATGTATTTATAATTATGGATAGTTAAACTATGTTTATCATAAATATAAAATAAATTTATTGAGAACTTTATGCCTGAGATTTATTCAAACTTAAACATTATTTTAAAATGATCATTTAAGTTTTTATTTTATAAATTGTATATTCTCTTACGCAATAGTTGTACCTCCCCTTCTTTTTGTTGTAGACTTACATCATTATATGAACTATAAATTACCGTAATAATATATATAAAAAGTAATTTTTGTACTTAATTCTTAGGCTATTTTATTGATCTTTGGGTTTTTTAGCTTATGATATACTTTCGTTTAAAAGTTCCCCGAAGTTCTACAAGATTATTTAGATTTTTTTGCACCAAATTGTAGCTTAAGGTATGCCGTTTCTTAAAAAGTGGTGGCTTTTTGTCGATTTTTAGGTTTCGCCAAGAAAAAAAACGTAAAATGATGCACGGCTGAATATTAAAAAATTGACTTTTTTATTTATCTTACATTTTTCGAACGGGAGGTCGTAGAAACTCGAAATTTAGTATGTAAGGCTACAATAATAAACTAAAATCAACAAAACCAAAAAACAAGATGGCGGACCTGTGAAAGTGAAATTTTTTGAACTGGAGGTCGTAGAAACTTGAAATTCGGTATTTAGTTAGGGATACAATGAAAAACAAAACTTAACAAAATCAAAAACCAAGATTTGACCATCTTGGTTTTTGGTTTTGTGGACATCTTCTTTCAAATGGGAGGTAGAAACTTGAAATTTGGTATGTAGGGTGGTATGTATTTGGTATATAATGACAAACAAAAATTAACAAAACAAAAAAACAAGATGGCCGACCTGTAAATGTATATCTTTCGAACAGGAGGTCGTAAAAACATCAAATTTGGTATGTAGGTAAATGATAATAATTAAAAATCGATAAAATAATAAAAAATAGATAAAACCGTAATCAAAAAATATATTTATGTGCAAGAAAATAAAAAAGTTTCTAATTTAAAGATTATTGGCGCCATTTCATATTCTTTATTCTTATTGTCAAATTGAATTTAAGCAACCCAAAAAAGCACATTACCAATTTAAATTAAAACTTTATTTATAAATTTAACTATTATGGAGGCCATATTGGACCCGCCATTTTGAATTTTTAACTTTTAATCCCATATTCGGTTTTAGCATTCTAAAATACCTCCCTACACCAAGTTTTATATCTGTAGTATAAACAACTGAATTAATGCCATTTTTGGGAATCGCCCGGACCATAGTGCAGCGCCCCCTAGTGTTATTGTAAATTAAAAAATATACAGTTTATGGCCAAACATTCTTTGTTTGTTTTTGTAGGCTGTTTCAAGTTTCAAGTCGATATCTTACGCGGTTCAAAAGTTAGAGGCACTGAACCATTTACAAGAATAACCCTAGGGTCATGGGCGGATTTAGGGGGGAGGGCATGGGGGCCATGCCCCCCCCCAGCGGGATATATTAGCATAGAAATACCTTCAAAATTATATTTTTGGTGAAAGCGCAATTTTTTTCCTTATGGATGCCCCCCCCCCTTAAAATGAAATAAATCCGCCCCTGCCTAGGGTTAATCTTACAGGGCCCTCTGTGTATTGATATTTCTCGTGTCATTATCCTATGAAAATGAAAATTTTTAAATAACTGTGTTTTGCATTTAATCTGTATGAGTAGTTTTTTCAACACCATGACAAAGGGGTCAGAGGGGTCCAAAATTTTACCTTTCGACCGGAAACGCGGAAAGATAGGTGCGCTGGGTCAACGGCGAAAGTTTCCGGTATTGTCTATTGAAAATCAACAATGTGTAACGCCGCAGCATCCGCTCTAGAGGGACTTTTATAAAATCGCAAGCTACACTTGCAAATTACCATGCTTGCAGCAATTAATTATTATAAATTAATATAAATTAATTAGTGATGTAGAATCTAAATACAAAGTAAATAAGGAAACAGTGATGTCTAAATAAAACAATTAATACCAAAAACAAAGTATATAAGATAAATTTATTTAAGGATCTCGAGAATTTTCATTCTATATAGATCTATCCAATAATACATACATTAAATAATATTAAAAATTAATTAGATGTATACATAAAAATATATACACACACATATATATATATATATATATATATATATATATATATATATATATATATATATATATATACATAAATATAAATTATAAAAAAGTAGTTAATTAATAAAAACAAAATAATAAAATTAAAAGATTTTAAAAAATTATTTAAATTTTAAATATAAGATTGCTCCCTCCACCGAATCTCCGGTAGCCGGGGTCGTTCAAAGATACAGACAGGATCCGGACAGACAAACACCGCACCAGAACTTCTCATATAAAGCATTATACATAATATACATACAGAGCGGTCCAAAAGTCACCCCCCCCCCCTCTTAACTTTTGAACCAGTTGAGATATCGACTTCAAATTTGGAACTTTTAAATAAGACAACTTAAACCTTTTTTTTGGCATATATTTAATACTTTCAGCTCTTAAAATGTGGGCAGGGGGGCATGGGGGGACATTTTTTTAATAAAAAGGGGGGGTCGTGTGAAACATTTTTAAAAAATTATTTGTTTTTTAGAGGAATTTTGATATTAATACCCATTTTCAATCCCATTTTAAACCCAATTTTTTTCTTTTTAATTTAAAAATATGAAGTTAAATGGAGAATTTTATAAGCTCAAAAATGATGTATTACACGACCCCCCTTTCCATTTAAAAAAATGTGCCCCCATGCCCCCCTGCCCACATTTTAAGAGCTAAAAGTATTAAGTATTAATTTAAATATATGCTAAAAGATAGTTTAAGTTGACTTATTTAAAAGTTCCAAATTTGAAGTCGATATCTCAACTGGTTCAAAAGTTAAGAGAGGGGGGGGGGGGTGACTTTTGGACCGCTCTGTATGTTAATGTAGTAGTCCAGAATTGTAGACGGCCATTTTTGGCACTGCTGATTTCAAACATCATGCTAAAAAATCTGACAAAAAAAATCGTCGAAATTTTTGTTAAAATTTGGCTTAGCGTCATTTTTTGAAAACCTTAATTACCGGGTGCCACAAAATAGAGGTACACCCCTATAACTTTTTTGTTTATTAACTAAATTTTTATTTACCTTTTATGTGGCAATTAAATTTTTCTTTTATTGTGAATAATAAAAAAGTTATGTCAAGAAAAAAAAATTACATATTGGGTAGAGGGGGGGGGGGGCGGTTGGAGAAAAAATGATAATGACATTTTTTATGTAATTTTTATTTGCCTTTTATGTGGTCCTTAAATATTTCTTTTATTTTGAATAATAAAAATATTAGGACAAGAAATAATTTTTTACATACTGGGGAGAGAGGGACACTGGAGAAAAAATGACAATGACATTTTTTGTGTAATTTTTATTTACCTTTTATGTGGTAATTAAATTTTTCTTTTATTGTTAATAATAAAAAAGTTATGTCAAGAAACAATTTTTTACATAATCTGCAGGCGGATTACAATTCGAGTATTTAATTTAATAATTAGACAGGTTAGAAGTAATAAGGAATTTTTTGTTTTAGTTGTTTGTTATTAATTTGTTACAAAATAAATTTTTCTATTTTGCGACTCTTATAAGCTCATAATCACACGCATTTTGCGTGTTCTTATAGGCCCATAAGAAGTCTCTACTTTTTTTTCTGTTGGGTTGGCAACATACAAAAGCCTATCTCTTGACGTTTTGCGTGCAAATGTCAATGTCGATTTAAAGTTAAATTTTTTACAAAATTTTGTGTTTGGGTTGTTTTTACCGTGTTAAAATTGTGGACTGATTAATTCCAGTGAAAAAAGAAGAGATGACTGTAAAATATATCAAAATATCATTTGTTCTTAGAATTTTAAACATAGTGTAAACTGTAATGCCAACCCAAAACAAAGATCCCTAAATCAGTCATCAATTTAAATGTAAGTTTTTTTAAATTTTACAGCAAAATAGAAAAAATTGTATAAAGCACTCGTTTCATAACACGTTTTTAGAGCACTAGTACTTTAGAAAACTTGTACTCGTGCGCTAAAAACGTATGTTATGAAACTAGTACTTTAATATACTATTATGTAATCCAATTGTTTTTACCTTGATTTGTATACAAAAATGCATTTTTCTTGGTTTTTGTAGGTCGATCTTAAAATTTAAAAAAGCATTTGATAGAGAATTAAAAACTAGATCTTAATATGTAAAAATATATACAGGGTGCTATTTAACTTTATAAAGTTGGGGGTTGTAACTTGGGGGTGGTTAATTTGGGGGGTAGTTTTTTATAAATTTATAAAAGAGATTTAAAAATTATGTAAACATGTTTTTTTCCGATCCTATCCTCCGTCTACGAGATATAGCTTGAATAATTAAGTCTGGGACACCCTGTATATACATGAATAAAACCATTCAAAATTTTACCTTAAAACAATGGTATAAACGCCGGCATATTATCTAGAAACAAAAAAGAACACAAACACAAGACTGTCGGCTCTTTTTGAACCGTAAAATCGTATTTGCTTTGCGTCAATAAGTCGACGTTAAACAATTCGATTGTTTGACGGGTCAATATTGGGCCCGAGAGCTATTTTAAATCGATATTGTGATAATCATTATCCGATAATGAATGTCAAAGCAATCACACCTCATTTATCACATTATTAGGTTGATTTTTTTGTTTAGATTTCTTACAGCTTTTTCTTAACAGCTAATAAAGATTATGTTGTAATTGATCGTTTGTTTTATAACCAAAGAACATGATGAAATCTACCGTATGCTTTGTTTGAAGCGTGAACCAACTACGGTGAGGGTCTGGTGGGGGGTGACTATTGTTTACACTTAGTACGCGTAAAGAGAGAAAAAGAATGTGTAAACTCACAGTCTAATGTCGTAAAATGACTGACGGGGGTACAGTGTTGCCGATTGGAAACATACTTTGGATATTTTTTTGTAAATTTTAAGAAACATTAGTTCTGTATGAGTTTTATATGAACTAGTAGTTTAATTTTAATAGATTAAAATATACTATATTATTAAACATAATTATAGTATACACAATAAAGTTTTTTACATTTTTAATTTAAGTATAATGATTTGAATTCATGATAAGGTGGAAACTATGCAACATCGCTACTAGGTAGCCTGAAAGTCGACTAGCGACATCTACATTTTACACCACAAAGCTGTATCGCGTTTCTGTTAGTAAATAAACAAACAAAAAGATGAAACCTTCATAAACATTGGTCTGAAATTACTTCTTGAGGTAAAAGTTCTTTTTTTATAACCAAACAAGTATAAAGCCTGTAATAGTACTTTTCCGAGACCATTTATAGGTCAAGGAAAAGTACCATTTACGGGAAACCTGTATACTATTTTATTCGTAACTGTTTTTATTTAAATATAAAGTAATTTATACTAATTTTTTTGAAACCTAGATGTTTGAATTCAAATGAAGAAAATAATACTATAATACTTAGTCTTTTAGTTCTTTTCATATTTATCGCAAATAATAAAGTGCAGGAAGCGAGGTATAAAACATGGAACGAGTCTAATAAGGTATAAAACACCTTTGTATGTAAGGTCCCAGAATGACTAAAAACTAATAAATAATAAATAAATAAATAATAAATAATAAATAATAATAATAATTTTTCCTGTATTTTACAAGAAAAGCACAACACTAAAGTTTTACATACGCGTAACCCGAAAAAACAACCACAAAAAACTTTTGTTGATAGCTCACAAAGCACCGTTTATAACACTCAAAAAAAAAACACAAAAAACATTTCGACACTCCCATACAACAAGGATGTAACTCAAGTTAGACCTATTTTGAGTTATACTCATAGGTAAACGCCTTGAAAAAAGACACACATGGTGGTACTACTCAGATTTCTCTACAAACAATAAACAAACAATAAATAAACAATGTTTATTTATAGAGTTAAATAGAGAATGTTATAAGCTTTCAAATGATATATCGCATGGCTTCCTTTTCCACTTCAATCATTTGCCCACCATTAAATAAGAAAAAAAAATATTTTAGAAATTTAGCTGTCCTGAAAAATTACAATATATGAGTTACGACTTTGTTGCTTGGGGGTATCGATTTGTTGATAGATCACAAGGCACAGTTTATAACATTTATTATCCTTCTCTCTCAAAGGTAAAAAACATTGACTAAAACTGTACAATTTAAGTCTTTTGAACAAAATGTATTAGATTATATTCGTGTTTATCATGACAACCGCAATTCAGACATCTTGTTTGATATTTTAGTCGGTCGCGCCATCTAGCGGAAATTATTTAAATTTAAATGCAGACCTGTAATAATTAGTTTACTGGTCTCTATTTTTCATTACTGGTCAGGTCCAGGCATGTAAAACAGTGGGATAATAAATCAAATACTTCCCAAACTTTATTAATACAATGTACATGTACATTGTACATGTCATGTAATGTGTGTATTACATATACAGTTGAGAATAAACAATTTTGAGTAGCCTTGTTTAATTGCTCTCCCATTTTGAAAATTTTCAAAATTTCGGAAAGCCTTGTATTCGTGCAAACATTTTCAAAAATTGTTTTTTGCGTATTTTTGCGTTTTATGACGATTTATGTCGATATAAATCAATTTCAAGCAAAAAAAAATTATCGGTCTGTCGATCGGTCTGTCCTGGAAATCTTGTGGGAAACATACCTTAAGAATGCTTTAAGCTAGAGACGTGAAATTTGGCATACATGTATTTTACCAAAAGTTCTTGCTCGGGATTGTTTTTGGTGAACATTGGGGTGCGGCAAAAAAGACCAAATGGGGAAAAATACATTTTTTTACAATAATTTGAAATTTGCTATATACGGGTTTTTAAGGTTGCTGAAATTGAATCAATAAAAAAATTCTAACCCCACCCCCTCAGTGGTGAGGGGGTAAATATTTTTAAATATTTTCTATATTTTCGTCAAAATTGGTGTATTGGGGTTTTTGAGGTTGCTGATAGTGAATCTGATAATAAAAAAATTTAACTCCAAATGAGGCGGGGGGTAGTTCTCGTGAAAATTTGTATTTTTAAGGTTGATAAAAGTGATAATAAAAAATCCATTTTACGCGCGTAGGTGAAAAATGGAAAAGCTCTTTTACTGGGCAGTGTATTTTTGTACTTTTTAAATCAAATATATTTACTTGTATATTTTGCTACAATTGGGTGGCTTAAGTCTTCAGAGCTATCCTAGATTTTTTTGGTTTATTTTATGGCTTTAATTTTTGTTTTTTAATGAAACTCTGAAAAAAGATCAGGTTGGGTAACCAGATCAACAGTTAAATACGGACCAACTATTTTTCTGGTTGCTGTAACCAGAAATCTGGTAAGGACACCAACATGACTTGTTTTGGTTACCAGAAACTAAACTTATTTTAGGGATATGGCAAACACAATTTGTCTTTTTTAGATTTTAAGCTTTCACGGCCATTAAGATATAAAGAACTTTCACTTTCGGGTTTAGACCGTGTTAATGGATTTTCACTTTCCGACGTTTCGTCTCTTACTACTAGAGACATCTTCAGGGATTAATCTGTTGAAAAGTTGGATGACCGTCGTTTATAGCCCCAGTTCTAAAAATATTACATAATTACAATTTTATCGTTTTTTTCTTGGGACCAGTATTAAGCGATGTAGTCGTAGTTAAAATTGATAGGATAATTTTTAAAACCAAAAATTGGGAGGCTTTAAGTTTAGCCCCCTATAACTTTTTTGTTTTTGGGGGGAAAACTTTTAAAATTGGTAGAATTGATCCTTATAATAAAAGTAATTTTTTCTAAAACCTTTAATCGGAATTTTCTTTTGCTTTTTTTCGATTTTTTTTTTAAGTTTAACCCCCATAAATTTGTTGTTTTTGGGGGGATTACTTTCAAACAATAGGGATCTTCCCCTTATAGAACTTGATTTTTCCTAAAAATTTAAATTCTATCGGATTACTCGTTCTTGAGTTATCTTGTCTACAAAAATCTTCACATCAGACAGACAGACGGACAAAAAAAAACAAAAATTTCTTATCTTTTCATGTAACAAATTTATATCCAAGAATCTTTAGGCCACGACAATTTTTGAAATTTTTTGAAATTTTTTGAAAATTCGAAACTACCGTATAATACTATTCTAGCGCAGGCACTGTGAATAGTATAATAATCAGGACAATTCTGCCCTGCTAAGACAAGTTGTCCTATCTGCAAATTAGATGTTTTGTAATATGGCCAGTTTTATTGTTTTTGTTTGCACTTTTTGAGAACATGTTTAAATAAATATGGCGTTGGGTTCTGCCTTATTTTAAATCATAAATACGTGATATCCTTGTAGCGTCATTATATTAAAAGAATATTTCTTTATATCATAAAGTTCTCGATTAAAATTTTTGATTCGATTTTATTGAAGTTATATTTTAGCCAGTATCTCCAGAAAATATAAAAAAAATAAAACTTAAATATTGTGAAGTTTCCCGATTTAATTCGTCATTTTAAATTTGTTTCAGATCCTCGACAGTGGACAGAAAACCACGTGGCCCATTGGCTACAATGGGCAGCCAAAGAATTTTCGCTGGAGTGCATACCGTTGCACCAATTTCGGATGAAGGGCAAGGATATCTGCGCGATGGGCAAGGATGCCTTCTCTGCCAGGGCGCCAGCCTTCGTAGGAGATATACTTTGGGAACATTTAGAACTACTCCAGAAAGGTAAGAGCAAGAAGATATCCTAAACAAGCATGATTATAGTTATTTAAGTATTAAGGGCAGTAAGTGCATTTTACCGGTTGAGGATTATTTTGGAGATTGAGACGAAGTCCACATACGCGTAACCCAAATTAACAACCACAAAAAACATTTGTTGATAGCTGACAAGGCTCCGTTTATAACATTTATTACCCTTCTCAGTCTCAAAAGTAAAAAAACATTGACTAAAACTGTACATTTAAATTATTTATAAAGACAAAATTTGTCAACGTTTCACCATTTATTGGATTGGGATTGGATTCAGGGGATAAATATAGTAGGTATACAACAACAAAAATATTACTTAAAATACAAAAAATTAAATTAATGATAAAGGTAAAGTAAGTTAAATTGTACAATTTTTAACTAGGTGGCGTAATTCTTTAGATGAAAAAAACAAATATGCCCATGCAATTATGCTGTAACGACATAAATCGTCACTTTGTAATATAGCAAGGGTTAATTAAACTATTCGTTTACTTACGTTATAATTTATGTTTATTTTGTATATAAATAGTTACGTACGTACAGAACTATTTTGTATCTGGGACTATTTTGTAGCAGGAACTGAATTCTAACCATATGAGTCTCTATTCCATAGTTCTACCTGAAAATAACATAAAGAAAACATAATTAGAATATGATTTTTAATAATAAAGAATCATATGACTTATTTCTCTATAGTGCATTTGTCTATGGACTTACCTGGTTTTTATATGTTTCAGAGTCTATTGAGGGTTGGATTTCACTGGCTTTCACCTGTAGCTTGTCTCTCTTGTGGAAAGTTGTGTATGATTATCCCTTCGGGATAATCCAGAATTTGTTGAAAATAGTTTGCTGGAACTGCTCACTTAGATTCAGTATTTTGTTTATACTTAGTTCACAGGACACTTAGTATTCTGTTCGTATTTTTATTAGTTTTGCTGATAAACAATAAGTATTGTTTATATTTGTTTCTTAGAGTAATATTTTGAGGTTAGATATCACTAATACAGATTTATTAGGAAACATTCTTTTAATTAGTTATTATTTTTGGTGTCGTTTCAGTTACCTTTATTAGGAATCCTATACGGTAAAACTGTAGTTGATAATGACTTGCATAGATGTCGCTAATAGTTCAGAAATAGGATTTTATTTACCTGAAGGGTTCATACCGGTTGATAAGGTCGATTTTCGCTCTTTCTTGATGAACTCTATACAATGGTGGTCTCATTTTGACGAGTGTTTATTTTCTGTAATCATCGAAGTAATCCTTCATGTATTTTTATTTAAAGTTAGTGAAAATGAATATTTAAACAATGCGGAAGATATTGTAACTGTTATTTTATACAATTACGCATTTATAACGTTTCGATGGACATCTAAGACTTAGAATGAGACGTAAGTTAAGTTTTTCTGTTTCTTAGAATATTTCTGAGATATAATTATTGTTTTAGCACCATTAATTAAGCACCATAAAGCACCATTATTACTACATTAATTAATTACCATTAATTACTCACCATTTCTATACCATTAATATGGAATTACATTAATTTGGGTTGAAGTTTATTTTGGTATATTTGATATACAAGTTCTCCGCATGGAGTGATGTTCTGTTGGAACATGGTTCTGTATTTTTCGGCATAGATAAATTCTATATGACCGTCTAGCAGACAATTTTATATTGGACATAATTTTCAAAAGCATATTTAATCCCGGACAACATTTTCAATCGTACATTTTATCCTGGAAGATAATTTTTCCAAAGTAGATGGGACAGCCTATATTTTTTTTTCTTTCATTTGAGAAATGAATTCATCAGCATAGGGGAGACTTGCACAGATGGAGACGATGGAATTCATACCTCATGGATTTTGCAGAAACCAGCTAAGTACTCATTCTGAAAACTTTTGAAAGCAATATTTCATATTTTTAAATTCTTTTATTTCAATATTCTTATAACTGTAAACTTTATCAGATCTGATATAGTATTGATTAATACTATATGCCCTTCTGGCTTTTGTTCATTTTTAGGTACTTATTTTTTTTAAAATATTTAATCTCATTTATTAATTATTAAATATCATACTTTTGATTAAATGATTTCTAATTTAAGCATGACTTTTATACACTGCAAGAAATGATTGTTGTTTACATACATTTCTTGGTGCTTGCTGAACTTCATGTTTTCTTTATACATTTAAGTCGAATGATTTCTGAATTTAGTAATTTTTATTAAGATTTCTTTAATTATATCTTAATATAATTACACATATTTTTTAGATATATTAATACATTACTTGATGTGCTTTCATTAAGTTTATTTATAATAAATTTCTCAAATGAATTGTCTTATTTTATTTAGGGGTTATATTTTCTCAAACTGAAAAGCTTAAGTATTTACACTAGGTTGTTACTTACCTAAAGGAGTAAAAGCTAAAGTAACTGGCGCCCCTAACAACATTAATCAATTCTTTCTATTTTTCCCTTGCCCATACCCATTGCTCCGCTGTCAAAACTAGCCGTTGGCAGTGAACGTATTAATTACGGTACACTAATATTGGCGCCCAAGAACGTGGTATTTGGATAGATAGAACACTTGTTTTTTTTTTAATTTTACTCCATTTTTCTCAGTGTATTTTTTATAAAAATCTAAAGCTTATTTTTTTCAGTGTAACTTAAAGTTCATTTTGAGAAAAACTACATATAACTGTTGAATAAAATATTTTTTTGTTGAAAATTAAGTCAAACTAGAGTTAATCTGATAAGATATATCAGATATGTGTTTTTTATGTTTATTCTGAATTTTATGGAATAACATGGAATAGAGAAATTTTGGCGTGGGTTCAGTTTTTCTAGAAATTATCGTTTATTCAATAGAAATAAATGGATAATAGGGTATTTATTTATGCGAAGGATATGAATAAATATTAGCTAATTTTGTAGTTTTGGAAACTATTTATAATTATTAATTTGTCCAATTGAGATAAATAATAATTTAGTATTTTTTTGACATATTTGGGAAATTTTCCAAAGTATGCAAAAACTTTGTTGAACAGTGTACAAAAAAAAAAATAATTTGTGGTACAGTATAAATATTTTATTAATAAAATAAATATTTTGAGTAAATTAAATTTAAATTTTGAAAATAAATATTCAAAATGGAAGATTTAGATAAAATGGAAATTCGATTTTTGACTGCAGAAATGGTAAATTATGAACTTCGTATAAGACATTTAACAGCAAAAAATAATAGAGCATCTAGAATTAAAGTTTTAGGTAGAGCCATAGCTAGGGAAGATCCTAAAGTAAAATATGTAGATCCGACTTTTAATTTTAACAGTGAAGTGGAAAATATTAATAGAATTTTAGATAGTATATCTTCAGAAATTGTAGAATATCATGGTGATTATAGTTTAGCCGATTTAAGAAAATTAAAAACTTATTTAGTACATGTAACAAATCGTCTGCAACGTTTTCCTGAAGTAGAAGAAAATAAAGTTAGACGTATTCAATTTTTAGAAATAACTAAAGCAACTTGTTTAGAAATAGAAGCAGATATTTTAGATCTTTATGAAAAATCTGGTAAAAATTCAGATCTTACTCAAGTAAATAATAATATTTCATTACATAATAGTACACAGTTTAGTCCTAATGTTTCTAGTAAAAAAGATAATGATTATTTAAAATCAGTACCAGTTTATAAATGGAATATTAATTTTGATGGAAAGTCTAATGTTTTAAATTTTATTGAGCAAGTTGAATATATGAAAATAAGTAGAAATGTTACAGACGAAATGTTATTTAAATCCGCATATGACTTATTCAAAGAACCAGCATTGTCATGGTTTCTCTCAATTAAAGATAATTTAAATTCGTGGTCTCAAATAATTCAAGCATTAAAAAAAGATTTTCTTCCAGCTAACATAGATGATAGAACATGGGATGATATCCGTTCTAGATATCAAAATCCCGATGAATCTATCGCAATTTTTATAGGTGCTATGGAAACCTTGTTTAAACGTTTAATTCATGCTGCAAGTTTATATACTAGACTTAAGACGATTAGAGAAAGAATATTACCACATTATTTTACACCATTATCACTTATAGAAATAAATGATTTAGAAGATTTAAAAGACAGTTGTAAAAGAATAGATGAAGCTTATCAATTAAAACAAAAGAGCATAGCAGGTAAAAGTGTGGCAAAAAATAAAGCAGTTAATAAAGTAAATGTCCTAAGTTCGGATATAAATCAAAATTTTAGTAGTAAATGTAATTGTAGTCATAATACCACAGTGTCCAAACTTACCCCATCTTCCTCTACTCGTCAAAGTTCAGTATGTAATAGTAGTCAAGTTTCTCAAATTAGTCAAAGTACCAATCAAAGCTTTAATAATACACAGAATAGTAGTAATAGTAGTAATAATAAAAGTAGACAAGTAATTTGTTATAACTGTAACCAACCAAATCATATTTTTAGCAAATGTTTAGCTAAAAGAACAAAGTTTTGTTATAAATGTGGATATAAAGATGTAGTTTTTAAAAATTGCCCTTCCTGTACAAAAAACTAAATAGGAAAGTGGATGATTTTAGTCGGCATTCACTTAATAAAAAGGCTAAAAATAATAATGACAGTCAGGTAAAAAAGGATAACAAAACTACTTTTTGTAAAAACATTTATTATAATAAAAATAATATCAATTCTTTACAAAAATCAAGTATAACAGAAACAAATAAACGATTTTATTTGAATGAATGGAAAGATTGGTTGGATAAAGTTAAAAATTTTTATAAACCGTATAGTTTGTCTGTAATTAATAAAAATTCTTTTATTAAATTACCTAGAGATAACCGTCCATATATTAAAGTAAATATTTTTGATAAAAATATAACAGCTTTGATTGATACAGGTGCAAATTGTTCAGTGGCTGGTGGTCACGCGATTAAAATTTTAGAAAAATTTAATTTAAAGATTGATAAATGTCTTATACCGCATGTTACTACAGCTGATAAATCTAAACAGTTAGTAACTGGTGTTGTTTATTTACCTATTAAAGTAGATAATGAAGTTAAGATTTTACAAGTCTTGGTTGTTCCTTCTTTGGAAACAAATTTTATTTTTGGTGTGAATTTTTTACAATTGTTTTCTATGACTCTGGATTTTTCTGATGAATCTTGGAATAATAAAATTAATAATTTGAATGTGATCAGTAGTAACAGTGATAGTCAGGATATAAATAAAGATAATTCAGTAGGCTTATGTGACTTGACAGACGAACAGAAAAAGATAGCAGATAAATTTGTTAGTTTATTTAAAGAATTATATAGCGAAAAAATAGGTAGAACAAATTTAATAGAACATGATATAGATACAGGAAATAATAAACCTTTTAAAATGCGTCAATATCCTTTGTCACCTTATTTAATAGAAATTTTACATAAAGAGTTAGATAAAATGTTAAAAGATGATATAGTTTCACCATCTTATTCTGATTTTAATTCACCAGTTTTATTAGTAAAAAAAGCTAATGGTACATACCGTTTTTGTTTTGATGGACGTAAATTAAATTCTATTACAAAAGGTGATTCACATCCTTTACCAAGGATAGACTCCATTTTAAGTTTATTAGGCGATGCAAAATATATATCAAGTATAGATTTAAAAAATGCTTTTTGGCAGATTCCACTTACAAAAACTGCTAAAGAAAAAACTGCATTTTCCGTACCTGGTAGGGGACTATTTGAATTTAATGTAATGTGTTATGGACTCAAAAATGGAACACAAAGTCAGCAAAGATTAATGGATAAACTTTTTCCTTTCTCCTTTTATCCAAATATATTTGTTTATATTGATGACATAATAATAGTATCAAAAACTTTTGAGGAACATATTAAATTACTTCAAATAGTACATGAAAAATTAAAATCTGCTAATCTTACAATAAATTTTGAAAAATGTAATTTTTTTAGAAAATCACTTAAGTATTTAGGTTTTGTAATTGATAATTTTGGTTTAAGAACCGATCCGCAAAAAGTAGAAGCAATAATAAACTATCCTAGACCAACAAATAGTACAGAGATAAAACGATTTTTAGGTGTAGCTTCGTGGTATCGTAGATTTGTTAGGAATTTTTCAACAATTGTTAGTCCATTAAATTCACTTTTGAAGGGCAAAGGTAAAAAACAAGCCATTAGTTGGAATACTGATGCAGAAAAAGCTTTTTTATTGTTGAAGGAATCTTTAATAAATGCTCCAGCTTTAGCAAGTCCCAATTTTTCTTTACCATTTGTTATACAATGTGATGCTTCTTTAGTTGGCCTCGGTTCCATATTAACACAAACGCAAGATGGTCAAGAAAAAGTAATAGCTTATGCTAGTAGAGCTTTAACACGTAGTGAAATAAAATATTCTGTAGGTGAAAAGGAATGTTTAGCTGTTTTGTTTGCTATAGATAGGTTTAGACCATATATTGAAGGTGTTAAATTCACAGTAATTACAGATCATTCTTCATTAAAATATTTGAGTAATATGAAAGATCCCTCTGGTCGCTTGGCTAGATGGTCATTAAAATTACAGCAATATGATATGGATATTGTATATCGTAGAGGTAAATTAAATGTAGTAGCTGATGGGTTATCCAGAGCTTTTGATAGAATAGAACCAGAAAAATCAATTTTTCCAGATGTAAATTTAATTAATTTTAATGTAAATGATTATAATAGTGATAAATATTATATTCAGTTGAGGGAAAAAATTGTTAAGAGTCCAGATTCATATCCGCAATTTAAAGTTATTGATGATAATATTTATAAGTTCATACCGACCAAGACAAAAGTAAAAAGTAATATTATAGAGTGGAAATTGTTAGTGCCTCAAAAATGTCGTAAACAAGTACTAAAAGAATGTCATGACGATGTATTAGCTTCTCATATGGGATTTTTTAAAACTTTTCATAGAATTTCAGAAACATATTTTTGGCCAAAAATGCGTAAAGATATTTTAAAGTATGTAAGATGTTGTAATATTTGTCAATCACAAAAAGTTAGTAATTCTGCACGTTTTGGATTGATGGGTCGTGAAAAAGAAGTAAATTATCCGTGGCAAGTTATTTCATGTGATTTGCAGGGACCATTTCCCAGAAGTTCTAAAGGTTTTTGTTATCTTTTGGTTGTGTCAGACTGGTTTACAAAGTATACATTATTACATCCTTTAAGGGAAGCTACTGCAAATGCAATATGTAAATTCATTGAGAATGAAGTTTTTTTAGTTTACGGAGTCTGTCAATTTTTAATTGTCGATAATGGAAAACAATTTGCTGGTAAAGTTTTTAAAAAATTAGCAGATGAATATAATGTACAGAAAATTTGGTTTAATGCACTTTACCATAGTCAAAATAATCCGACGGAAAGGCAACATCGCACAATTTCTACTGCTATAAGATCATATATAAAAGATAATCAAAAAGAATGGTGTAAAAATTTAGCAAAAATAGGTCTAGCTTTACGAACGTCTGTAAATGAAGTTACGGGGTATACGCCGGCATTTCTTAATTTTGGGAGGAATGTACCTATCACAGGAACTTATTATGGCAAAATGACATCGACTGATGGTGTTAAATTAGAACCTTGTGACAGAGACTCGTATAGTCAAGACTTGGGAAATCTTAAAGAGATTTTTGTTGATGTAAAGAAATATTTACATGAAGCTTATGAACGTAATAAGCGTACTTATGATTTGCGCAAGCGTGAAGTAAATTTTGATATAGGTGAAAAAGTTTGGAGACGAAACAAAGTACTCTCAGATGCTAGTAAAAGTTTTGCTGCAAAACTTGCTCCAAAGTACATACTTTGCAAAGTTGTTGCGAAAAAGTCAAAGTTAGTGTATATTTTGGAAAATGCAGATGGTCATAGAGGCGACTGGCATGTTAAAGATCTAAAGAAATATTTTGGATCGAATAGTGACATTTCAGTTGGCTAGATTTGATTAAATAAGAATATATTCTTAGTATTATTCGGAATGATATTTAAAAAATATCAATGTATTGAAAATATTTAAAGGGTACCCAAAACTTTTGTATATAGTAAAAAAAAAAATATATAAATATATTTTTTGTAGAAGAGAATTCTGATGCGCGTAGTCAAGTCTTATTTCTATTTTTTTATCTTGATAAAACTTAGCTAAAAAGAAAACAAAATTAATTATGACAATTACCTGATTATGACAATTACCTGATTATGACAATTACCTGTTTATGACACACACCGATAAAGTCCCAAAATTATGTTCTACATAAGAGTAGGCGGATGATACACGTAGTTATCAAGCTTAGCTATTGTTAATTATCAAGTAGTATTTCAAATGATTTACATAAAGTATTGTGTTTTTTTGTTGTTTTATTAAATAAAATATAGTATATATTTTAGCTATTTAAGTTAAATAGTTATAGAGTTTGGTATAAAAATATTTTTTGTATATTAAATATTTTTATTATTTTTGGAGGGGGCATGTGTAACGACATAAATCGTCACTTTGTAATATAGCAAGGGTTAATTAAACTATTCGTTTACTTACGTTATAATTTATGTTTATTTTGTATATAAATAGTTACGTACGTACAGAACTATTTTGTATCTGGGACTATTTTGTAGCAGGAACTGAATTCTAACCATATGAGTCTCTATTCCATAGTTCTACCTGAAAATAACATAAAGAAAACATAATTAGAATATGATTTTTAATAATAAAGAATCATATGACTTATTTCTCTATAGTGCATTTGTCTATGGACTTACCTGGTTTTTATATGTTTCAGAGTCTATTGAGGGTTGGATTTCACTGGCTTTCACCTGTAGCTTGTCTCTCTTGTGGAAAGTTGTGTATGATTATCCCTTCGGGATAATCCAGAATTTGTTGAAAATAGTTTGCTGGAACTGCTCACTTAGATTCAGTATTTTGTTTATACTTAGTTCACAGGACACTTAGTATTCTGTTCGTATTTTTATTAGTTTTGCTGATAAACAATAAGTATTGTTTATATTTGTTTCTTAGAGTAATATTTTGAGGTTAGATATCACTAATACAGATTTATTAGGAAACATTCTTTTAATTAGTTATTATTTTTGGTGTCGTTTCAGTTACCTTTATTAGGAATCCTATACGGTAAAACTGTAGTTGATAATGACTTGCATAGATGTCGCTAATAGTTCAGAAATAGGATTTTATTTACCTGAAGGGTTCATACCGGTTGATAAGGTCGATTTTCGCTCTTTCTTGATGAACTCTATACAATGGTGGTCTCATTTTGACGAGTGTTTATTTTCTGTAATCATCGAAGTAATCCTTCATGTATTTTTATTTAAAGTTAGTGAAAATGAATATTTAAACAATGCGGAAGATATTGTAACTGTTATTTTATACAATTACGCATTTATAACGTTTCGATGGACATCGAAGACTTAGAATGAGACGTAAGTTAAGTTTTTCTGTTTCTTAGAATATTTCTGAGATATAATTATTGTTTTAGCACCATTAATTAAGCACCATAAAGCACCATTATTACTACATTAATTAATTACCATTAATTACTCACCATTTCTATACCATTAATATGGAATTACATTAATTTGGGTTGAAGTTTATTTTGGTATATTTGATATACAAGTTCTCCGCATGGAGTGATGTTCTGTTGGAACATGGTTCTGTATTTTTCGGCATAGATAAATTCTATATGACCGTCTAGCAGACAATTTTATATTGGACATAATTTTCAAAAGCATATTTAATCCCGGACAACATTTTCAATCGTACATTTTATCCTGGAAGATAATTTTTCCAAAGTAGATGGGACAGCCTATATTTTTTTTTCTTTCATTTGAGAAATGAATTCATCAGCATAGGGGAGACTTGCACAGATGGAGACGATGGAATTCATACCTCATGGATTTTGCAGAAACCAGCTAAGTACTCATTCTGAAAACTTTTGAAAGCAATATTTCATATTTTTAAATTCTTTTATTTCAATATTCTTATAACTGTAAACTTTATCAGATCTGATATAGTATTGATTAATACTATATGCCCTTCTGGCTTTTGTTCATTTTTAGGTACTTATTTTTTTTAAAATATTTAATCTCATTTATTAATTATTAAATATCATACTTTTGATTAAATGATTTCTAATTTAAGCATGACTTTTATACACTGCAAGAAATGATTGTTGTTTACATACATTTCTTGGTGCTTGCTGAACTTCATGTTTTCTTTATACATTTAAGTCGAATGATTTCTGAATTTAGTAATTTTTATTAAGATTTCTTTAATTATATCTTAATATAATTACACATATTTTTTAGATATATTAATACATTACTTGATGTGCTTTCATTAAGTTTATTTATAATAAATTTCTCAAATGAATTGTCTTATTTTATTTAGGGGTTATATTTTCTCAAACTGAAAAGCTTAAGTATTTACACTAGGTTGTTACTTACCTAAAGGAGTAAAAGCTAAAGTAACTGGCGCCCCTAACAACATTAATCAATTCTTTCTATTTTTCCCTTGCCCATACCCATTGCTCCGCTGTCAAAACTAGCCGTTGGCAGTGAACGTATTAATTACGGTACAATGCATGAACATATCCATCTTGTAAGCCAATAATATTCTTCATACCCGCCAACCAGTCAAATATGCTTTTTATTTAATGATGTTCTGATATATTTTGTGTAGGTTTTGTGTATCTGTTTTGAAGTTTATAGTGTTAGGGGTAGTGTTAATATAAACCATTTCTAAAAAGTTTCGCTTAGATTTAAAGAAAATACATACGTAAAATTTTACGTTTTAGAAAACTTTTTAATACTCTGAAGTTACCGGCAGTACATAAATTCTCTACCCCACTACCCTCTGCTTGTTTTATAATCTCGAAGACTTGAACTGGTGATACCTAAAATAATATTTTTTAAATAAAATTACTGATAAAATTATTGATCAGTATATAATTATGAACAATGAACAAAAAATCTCTTCTACATCGTTTACTATGAAACTCTTATTAAGCACTACATTATATTGCTTCATTTGAGTAAAAATTTGTAAATTGATCCTTTAGTTTCCTTTTTCAGGACCTTTCTCGGTCTTTTAACCATTATCTTTCTGCTTTTCAAAAATTATTGTTTTTTTATTTTAATGTCAAAGTAATGTTTTCATTGAAAAATAATTTAAAATATAAGTTAGGGAACGTTCAAGTATTACGTAACGCAAAATGTACCAAAATTCATACACTTCATACCTCGCGTTATTCAAGGCTGTAGAGATTTCATATTTTGGCTACCCGCCCTAACACACCCCCTATAAGGGGGGTAGCCAAAATATGAAATCTCTATAATCTATAATAACGAAGAGAACCGGGGTATGAAGTGTATGAATTTTGGTACAATTTACGTTACGTAATACTTGAACGCTCCCTTAGCAACCTTACATAGGGGATTCAATTTATTCTACCAACAATAAAACAAAAAACAAATAAGAATCAACTCAGATAGATAATTCGCGGAATATAAGTGAATTACCAAATTCGTTTCTATGGAAACAATACCAACATTTAAAGGTATACATTTTAAATGTTTGATGACAATGACAGATTAAAATTTGTCATATGTTTAGTCAAAATTATTTTAAAGTTTTAAACTGTTATATTACCTACCTAAAGATTATGTATTTCTTAACTTTATACATGAAATGGATATACTTTTTAAGAAAACCGATGGGAAATAGTTTGAAAAAAATCAAATTGGTTATGATGAAATCGTTTGATAGCTGGGACAATTGTAAAAGATTTGTATTTATTTATTTGGATGTGCCATTTTAAATTTTAATTTTTTAGCAACCTCAAAAACTCTAAATAAAAAGCAATAGTTTTGTAATGTGACTGTTAATAAACCCAAATTTGTGCCTAATAGGTACTAAGTAGAGCGAATATATATTGGGAGGATTGTTGTAGTGAACTACCGCGTCGTACTTGACGAGTTTACTGCCCAAAATGGCGTGAGTTCGATTCTCACCGGCGCCGGTTTGCCTTTTTCAGTTAATTAATAACTGAAATTTGGCGAAGGCGTAAGTGAAGCGGACACTCCCTATAAATTGGTTCGAAAGTCAATTAAAGCCGGTGGTTCCCTTTACTACTAGCCCACACAAGTCCTGGACTTAGGAGATGCTTAGTTAAGTAGAATAGAACGAGGTTAAACAAAAATGTAAATGTAAATGTTAATATTATAATATTCGAAGTCGACCATATTACAATAATAAAAAAACAATTGTTTATAATACCTGTAACAATAATTTGCAAGCAATAGGGGAGACCGGGGCTAGTTGTCGAAGTGCTTATATCTTAAAAAGTAAAATATTTTTCTGCGCCAAACCAAGATTAACCGCTGCGTTACAACAGTGCCATTTATCATTTGTAAACTTAAATGCAATAAATTAAAAGAACATCCAGATAAACCAAAAAATGTAAAAATTAAAGAGCCCAGTATTTTTTTTGTGGTAAATATTTTTTCTTATTGTTACTGATTTAAAGCATTAAGATAAGAGAATTTTATGTATAATAATAGTTTAAGGTGTATATTATTTGTTGATATTGTCATTTAGGAGTGTTTATTCGTTAATTAGAAAGTACTTGATACATAACGTAAAATTGACCACTGGGGCTAGTTGTCGCATTTGGTTTGGGGCTAGTTGTCGCATGATCTGGAGATATGTTCATGGTATAACATTTCCTTTTTGGCATTTTTTTATTCAAAACTGTCTAAAAAGTGAAACTTTGTCGAATAGCAAATAAATTCGTTTATTAAATTATATTAAATTAAAAAAAAAATCAAAAAAATATTATTTAATTATAAAGTTGGAAACTTTGGCACAAAAGTAAAAAGTTAGATAACAATCAGCTAGTGGGGAGGCACATGTCTTATTAGTTATTTATAATTTTTATAAATGCCTTTATATTTCTTCAAAAAAATATACTCGAAGTGCCTCGACAACGTGCCCCGTGATGGGGCACGTTGTCGCAATTTTCAAGACTTCACAAAAAAAACATAACTCTAATACCCTATAAATTTTTTCTTTTTTTCTTTCTTTAAATAATGTTACTGAAACATGCAGCTAAAATTACCATTAGGTCAATTAAAAAAAAATACAAAAATAAAGGAAAAAACTGATTTTGAATGAAAAGTGCGACAAAAAGCCCCGGTCACCCCTACTTATTTTAAAAAATTGATTCAATAATAAAGTATTATTATGAGGTTGCTTCAAATTAATACTTACGTCATGACATGTCATAAGGATGAAAAAGTCCTACAATTATAAAAAAAAATAATTGTACTAAATTAATATTATATTAGTTTAATTTATTTAAAATTGTCATTCACGGTTGGTGTATTTGATAACCAATATTATTTAAAATTACATTATCCAATCATTTACAAAAAAGAGCTAATCGGTGGGTATATACAGGGTTATTCACGGAAGTGGTCTATTAAAAGTTTATGGAGAACGAATAATTTTAACCTTTACCTGGCACAGGGGGTACGTACGAACCCCACGCTATTTCTCGTCGATTTTCGATATCTAAATCTTCGAAATCTAAACTCGTAA
This sequence comes from Brachypterus glaber, assembly GCA_958510825.1. Taxonomy (NCBI): domain Eukaryota; kingdom Metazoa; phylum Arthropoda; class Insecta; order Coleoptera; family Kateretidae; genus Brachypterus; species Brachypterus glaber. Next base: position 28,500,769 of record OY294045.1, on the reverse strand, counting down.
CTACATCTATCGGTAGTCAATACCTATGCCACTAGGATAGCGCTGCGACGGTTCAGTTTGTCTGTGGAAGACCCATGAAAACTAATATTTTTCCTTTATAGTGATATAATAGAAGAAGACATACCTAAAATTTTAGCCCTTTTTATCAAAAAACAAAAAAGTTATGAATTTTTTTGTAAAAAACGTTTTTATTTCAAGTTTTTCAAGTTTCCGATTTTTTTCTGAACGCTGATCTTTATTTTTCTAAACTCTGACTATTCCACCCTTTAAAGGAGTATCTGAAGATGATCTCTGATTTTTTCTAAAAAAAAATAATCAATATTTCAAGTTTTACAATGATATTTGTCACTGGGGTTCGTACGAACCCCACAGTGCCAGGTATGTTACTCAGGGGAGGTGTGCCAGGTAAAGGTTAAAAATCTGATATTTTGTACTTTGGGGTTTTTGAATATGGCCAATCGATTAAAAATATTTTTATGCTTGTGTCACTTCCAGTTGTACTGGAAGTGGCACTAACGATTTTTTAAATGGAACACCCTATATATATATATCCTCGTAAACGAAATTTGGCCTAAATCGGTTGATTTTCGAAAATTGGGACCGCCATGTTGGATCCGCCATCTTGAATTTTGTAAATCTGACCGGATTTGTGATCAGCGACCTCGAAAACCCCCATAAACCAAATTTGGCATTAATCGGATAATTTTTTTTTATTTTGGCGATTTCGAGGTTTTAGTCGCCATCTTGCATCCGCCATGTTGCATTTCTCCAACCTACCTTACAAACTTTTTGAGGACATAAATACCAATAATTTGAGCCCAAAACCAATTGAATCGAACGGCAATTTTTTTCTTACAAGCTTTTTGATTTGAACTATCGATTTTTCTCTGGTTTCCAGCCGCCATTTTGAGCCGCCATTTTGAAATTTTCCAAAACGCCCACGGCCCCATAAAGAGGGATCAATAAGGAACATTTTAAGCCCAAGATAATCAAAATCTATCCACCGGAATTTTGGTCGGAGCTTTGTTCCGTTTGACAAAGAACTTCCCATATATGTATATACAGGGTATCCCTGAATTGCTTGGCCAAACTTTACATACGGGATGAATGGCTCAAAACTGTTAAAAAAGTTCCTATAAACATATATCCTAAAACGACTATTAAGGGAGCTACGCCCCTTCAAATGGGGTTCCAAAAATTCGATTTTTATTTAATAACTCAGAAACCCTTTGTGTTATATCAACGAGATATTGCATGTAATATATTATTAATAGGGCCTATCAAGCGATGGTGTTTGCATGTAGTTACTTTAAACAGGGGCGTCCGAAATGGGGGGGCCTTATCACTTTTTTGCCCCAAACTTTTTTCTGTGCAACTTTTTTGTAGATTTATGATAAGAATATTATTCCTCAGGTAAAGATACATAAAAAAGGTGCTCTTATTGTAATACCGTAGGATTAACCGGTTTCGAGAAAAATTCATTTGAACGTGAAGTTTCACGCTTCGAGGACGAAAAATTAAATACTAAAATATTGAAAACAAAAATTTTAATAATGCGGGTTCTAGGTACATTAAAATTAATTTGGTTTGGCTCTTAGATAAAAGTCACAAATAAGTTAGGTTAGGATCTTACAGTTAATTTTTTGCGTTCTGCGTTTTGTGAATATTTCATGATTTTTTTTCTAATGGTTATGGTCCTGGCTGCAGGACCCCACAAACATGTTAAGGTTGCCATTTTAACCGCCTAACTCGGTCATGCTTTTTTGATATTTTTAAAAGTAATAACACTTTTATTTATGAAATAAAAATATGAATTTTACTAACGAAGAAATGGCTGACATACATTACACGTATGGGCGAGCAAACGGCAACTTTACTTTGGCACGGCGGCTTTATGCCGAAACATTTCCGAATCGACGATGTCCAGCTAAAGGAACTTTTGCTGCAATTCATCAGCGTCTTTGTGAGAGAGGATCTTTTAAACGAAATACTGTAGATTGTGGGGTTCAAAGAAGCACTAGAACGCCGGCAGTTGATGAAGATGTTCTCAACAGAATCGCGGATAATCCTACAAACAGTACGAGAAAATTATCGCTCGAAGTAGGTGTTTCGCGTATGTCGGTATGGAGAGTGCTGCATGAACAGCTACTTTACCCATATCACTTACAGCGAGTGCAGGGTCTTATGGGAGCTGATTTTCAACCACGAATGCTATTTTGTAACTGGTTTCTACAGCAGTGTATTAATCCAAATTTCCAATCTGTAGTGCTCTTTACAGACGAAGCAACATTTACAAGGGATGCAATTATTAATTTCCATAATGACCATCAATGGGCTGAAGAGAATCCTTATGCGATTAGGCAATCAAGGCACCAACAAACTTTCTCATGCAACATTTGGGCTGGGATTGTTTAATTGGGCAAATGTTTTTACCAGACAGATTAAATGGGCAAAATTATAGAGAGTTTTTGGAAAATGATCTACCCCTCTTACTTGAGAACGTCCCATTGGAAACGCGCCGTCACTTATGGTTTATGCATGATGGTGCTCCAGCCCATTTCAGTCTTCTAGCTAGGGAATACCTCAATAATAATTAACCGGATCGTTGGATTGGCAGAAGTGGACCTGTTGCGTGGCCACCGCCTTCTCCAGATTGCAATCCTTTAGATTTTTTCTTATGGGGCCACCTAAAAAATCTTGTTTATACAACACCGATCCTCACCTTAGAAGACCTGCGCGAACGCATAAATGAAAGTTTTCTTGTAGTCCGAAATAGCCCCGGAATTCTTGAGCGAGTTCGACAATCAATGCTTCGAAGATGCGCAGCCTGTACTGCTAGTGAAGGAGGACATTTCGAGCAATTACTCTAACCTTGTTGTTGCTGTTGTTGTTTTTGTTGTTTAAAAAAAAATTGCTAATTTATTCCAATTTTAAAATTAATAAGTAACTTTTTAAAATGCAATGGTTGGCCAATTATTTCAGGGACACAAATTTACAACAAATGGATAAGCAGATCCAGGTTCAATGGATAACCAGGTTTAAGTCCTGCAGCCAGGACCATAACCATTAGAAAAAAAATCATGAAATATTCACAAAACGCAGAACGCAAAAAATTAACTAAGATCCTAACCTAACTTATTTGTGACTTTTATTTAAGAGCCAAACCAAATTAATTTTAATGTACCTAGAACCCGCATTATTAAAAGTTTTGTTTTCAATATTTTTGTATTTAATTTTTCGTCCTCGAAGCGTGAAACTTCACGTTCAAATGAATTTTTCTCGAAACCGGTTAATCCTACGGTATTACAATAAGAGTACCTTTTTTATGTATCTTTACCTGAGGAATAATATTCTTATCATAAATCTACAAAAAAGTTGCACAGAAAAAAGTTTGGGGCAAAAAAGTGATAAGGCCACCCCATTAAGGACGCCCCTGTTTAAAGTAACTACATGCAAACACCATCGCTTGATAGGCCCTATTTATAATATATTACATGCAATATCTCGTTAATATAACACAAAGGGTTCCTGAGTTATTAAATAAAAATCGAATTTTTGGAACCCCATTTGAAGGGGCGTAGCTCCCTTAATAGTCGATTTAGGATATATGTTTATAGGAAATTTTTTAACAGTTTTGAGCCATTCATCCCGTATGTAAAGTTTGGCCAAGCAATTCAGGGACACCCTGTATAACAAATTACATATTTTTGTATTCTGAAAATTACGTTTTTTTTAATAGATCGGCGCGGTGGTTAATGACGCGCATTTGACAAAACGCCGCCGCCGATTAAAAACTATATCATTACCAACTTTGGAACCTGGTGGCATAGGGTTTTTAAAAACAAAGTAAAAAAATATAAAATTTTAATACAGTGCTGTTTAGCAGGGACAAGAAACCCTAAATTAATAAAGATAAAATTATAATTTATACAGATGAGTTATTTTTTGAAAATTTGTTAATTTTATCGTATTATTATTTAAAGAAATAATGTTAACAAATAAAAAATTCAGTGACGTACCTAAATGGGCCATTAAATTTAATTTAAAGGATGAAAATCTTAAAAAAGCAATTTTAAAATAATTTTTAATGGTAAGCATGGGTTATACAGACCTAAAAATAACTTTTTTGGATTCAAGTGAATACACCCTTAATTTTTCTGCTAGGGTGTCCCAATTACCAAAGCGAAAATAGGGTTATATTCGAATGCGCGCGACTAACTTATATGTCAAAATTTCCGTGAAAGCTCGCTCTCACTCTCCCGAGTAGTAGAAGTAAAATTCCTCGATTTTCGTGCGAAGTTTAGTTCAAGAATAAGTAGTTTTGCGTTTCGAGAGAACTAATATGCACAACACCTTTTTCCCGGGAATGCGTTATCTCGAGCCTGAGAATACATACCCTGGCCGAGAGTTTCATTCATTCAGTTAAAATTGAAAAAGTGCAGGTAAGATAAGGTTATAAAGACAATAATAAGCGAGAAAAAAAAAATGAATTAATTGTATAGATAATTTGGGTCCCACGATATACGGACCAGTTTTTTAATATGTTTACAAAGACAAAGGGCCTTGTATGCCCGTTAGGTATTAGCGATTTTTTAAGGATCCAACATGGTTATTTTTTTTCTTCTGTTTTACGAATTTATACCACGCATATTTATTCATAAATAAATATGCATGGAAAACATGCAGAATAGGGTTAACCCTGGCTAAATTTTAAGGAAAATATTGTATGTTTTTCTACGAGCGTGCGGAAATATTTCGGGTAAACCGAAATCTGCTACATTAAAAAAAAAAATATAATTTTTAGGTCTTCCTTTGACCTCCCTGATATCGAAAATTATTATTATTTATTTTTTTTTTGAGGAAATTCCCCGTTTTTGAGATATTTTATTTTATTTTTTTTGACATGTTTGGTAATTTTAGAGTACCATTTCCGAGACTATTTCACAGTTTTGTAGTATTATAACGATTTTTAGAATATAATTTAAATAAAAACATTAAATTTTTATTAGAAAAAATGCAATGTTGCCAAAACGTGGACGTTAGATTAGCCGAAATCTGCTATAGAAAAAATTATTATATGGGAAATTTGCCTCCTTGCTTTCCTTGCGGAAATGCGCTGTTCCCAAATTGCGCACTTTATATTAGCCGAAATCTGCCGTAGAAAAAATAAGTAATTTTCTTTACTTCCAAGAAAAAATTTTCAACCTTACGCTCCTTGCGGACATGAGCCGTTGCCAAATTGAGCACTTTAAAATAGATGAAATCTGCTATAGAAAAAATTAATGTACAGGTGTTTTAGGTGCGGTTAATAAGTGAGCTCCATGCCGCGCCGTGCTGAACTGCGCATGTGCCGTAGGGGGCTGACCGTTTTTCAATATATTATTTTAAATAATAGTTATTTATGGTACTATCGGGTAAAGTAAGATATTGCCCATGAGAGGGCAATATCGGTTTACCCATGAGTGCCTTACAAGGTTTTATACAATAAATAGCTTAGGAATCCATATTTTTATTAAAAATTTTAATGACATTTACAAGAAAATAATTTGACAAGTGACTGTTCGGTGGGTAAAATAAATAATTATCCACTCAATAAAGTAAAAGTCACGCGGGGGTTATTATTGAGTTTATCTATTTAAAATAAACCTGGTAATTGTCTTATTATCTGTATGTATTGGATAAAAACAATTTTTTTTACAACAACAAGCACAAAACAGGCGCAAAACCAACGTTAACGTAAACCAACACCCCCCACTAAAAAAAAAACACCAAAACAAAAAAAAAACTGAACCAAACTCGGCACGGAGCAATAGTAGCAATAACTTCTCCAACTTAAAAAACACTCTTATTTTTTTAACCATAGCAGATTTTGGCTATTCAAAAGTTCACAATTTGGCAAGAGCGTATTTCCGCAGGGAAAGCGAGGTGGCAAATTTCTTCTTAAAACTAAAGTGCACATTTTGGCAACAGTGCATTTCCGCAAGGAAAGCTAGTTGGCAATGTTGTTTCATTCCCATCACTAAATTCATCTGTACACTGATAGAATAATAAGAATAATAGCGTTATTAATACAACAACATATTGTTATACAAGCGCCAACCACAAATTGTACGATAGTATAGTACTAACTAGGACATAAGATAACATTTGTTGTTGTATTTATAACAATTGTATGTTGTTTACCTCTTAATTTTACAACCGGTTGTTGTATTGTATAACATATTTATGCTATGGCATAATATGCCAGCATATTTTGTAATATTATTACAAAATATGGTTGGCACCTATATTACAACAACGTTTCTATCAGTGTATGTTATATTTTTTTTGTAACAGATTTCGGCTAAAGTGAAGTTGAGCCAATATTTCTCTTTCCGTACTTATGGAAATACGACTTTTTCCACACGCATAATTATTCTTAAAATTGTTTAATTTCTTAATTGCATAGTATAATTCCTGTTATATTTATTTATAAAACTATAAAAATGTGTAAATTGCTTATGAAAAATACGACTTTGCTTCTGCTACCTTTTTCGACCTAAGTAAAGCCTTTGACTGTGTTTCACCTGTTATACTACTACGGAAACTTTATTTTTATGGTTTTTCACCTGAAACATGCAGATTGATAGTGTCATATCTGTCTTCTAGGACACAGCGTGTTATTGTCGATGGTGTCATGTCGGATGAGGTTTTCATTGATATAGGTGTACCACAAGGATCTCATTTTGGTCCATTCCTCTTTTTAATTTATGTTAATGACCTACCCGACGTGATCCAGGCAATACACATATTTTTAAACGATCCTTCTGAACCCGAAACTGACAATACAGATAATCTAGAAACAGATATTGATAATGTTACTATATTTGCTGACGACACATCATTTATTGTAAAACATAGCAGTAAGCGCCAACAAAAGGGCACAGTCAAGGGCTTCCCAATGGTTCAGCTCAAACAGACTCTGCTTAAATGTTGGTAAGACTGTCAATATGGTTTTTTCACTACGCAACTTTGTTGTATTCAAAAAACACCAAATTTCTGGGAATAAATCTTGATACTAAGCTACTATGGTATAAGCAGGCAGATGCAGTAGCCAGTAAAGTTAGCAAAAATTGTTTTCTTTTACGCAGTATCTCAAATTCTCTATCAAAATCCGTAGTTAGAGTTGTTTACTTCTCTGTGGTTCAAACTTCTCTAGCCTATGGTATTTTGGCTTGGGGACACTCCTCATCCAGGGTTAGGATTTTTGGATTGCAGAGAAGGGCTGTTCGGATTATGGATGGATTAAGTTATAGAGCTGACTGTAAACATAGCTTCATAAATATGCGCATACTTACCCTTCCCTGTTTATACATATTAGAGTGCTTGATATATTTAAAAAAAAAACATACATAAGTTTAAGAATCATGCGTCTGTTCACAATTATAAAACCAGATTTTCTAACAATGTGTACCCAGACTCTCTGAGACTAAATAGGACATCTACTGGAACGAATCATTATTGTATCAAATTCTTCAATGTGTTACCTCCTCGTATTCAAAACCTAAACAGTTTAATCTTTAAAAAGATTATTAAACAATATTTACTTGCCAAAGCATTTTACAGTTTTGATGAGTACCTTAGCAATGACTTCCATGACATGAGATAATGTGAATGTTTTTTATTTTATTTTCTTGAATGTTTTTGTTTTTATTTTTATTTTTAAAACTCTTTTATTCTTCTCTAATTTATTATATTGACTACACCTCTATGTACTATTTTTTGACTTGTGCACAATCATTGTATTATTAGCATCAATAAAGATTACATTACATTACATTACATTACATTACATTAACTGCAGTTAAGTTAACAAAATGTTGTTTTTCTTATTAAAAAAATTATAGAAATAAAATTTATTTAATAAACAATAGTCTAAAGTGTGTAAAGACCCAACTTTACCTAAGAATTTGAAGTAAAAGTACGACCCTGTCGCCGGGAGAAGTAGGGAGAACGGGTATTCCCCGGTGGGACAGTTGTTGGATGGTGAACGTGATTGTGTACGGCGTATTTTTTTATCTTTGTGCGAACTTTTTTTGATAAATATAATCCCTAAAAACCGGTATTGTTGTGATTATTTAATCTTAGATTGTGATTATTTAATCTTACAAGTGTATATTTACTTAAAGAAAGAGTTTTTTAAAATTCTAATTTTTACATGTCCCCGGTAATGGCTACTTCGATCCGACCCGTGTTCATAACTGAGGTACCGATATAATGCCTAAGAAGAAAAAAACCACTGTAGTTCATATGTTTAACTAAACATTGACAAGAAAGTCAAAATGTGAAGGATATAATATACTGGCTAACTTAAAGCACCCTGAGGTGGTAAAAATTGATACAGAAATATTGTCTTTAAGGCAAAAAGGATAAAATTTCAATAAATTTTCTATTATATTGTTATATTCTAGCTATTATTTTAGTCTAGTTACGTTTTAATAGTCATCAAAGTAAAGGTATTATACCAGTCCAACCATTGCACTAATCGTAGTTTAATGCTTTTTTCTCAAAAATTGTGAACGATATGTAAATTTGCCAAATGCTGTTAAAATCTACACAAAAAATACTATAAGAATAAATTTTTAATTTTTCTTTTAATTAGTTGGTGTTGATCGTGATGCCTCCTGAAGAGTTTTTACCAGTTCCAAATAAATGCAAACGCGATTTAACTGTCAATGGATCTATGATATCCATACCCTGTACTACCAAGATCAATTGTTTGTCTCTGATGCCCCTTCTTTAAAACCTAATCATATCCGGGGATCACTGTGAGGTACCGATATGAAGCCTAAGAAAAAAATTATTCATACTTATTAATATAATTAATATTAATTGGCACAGTGCCAATGGCACTTACTGATATAAACATATTTAACTCATTTTAAAAAAAATTATGATTACATATTCCACAATTTTTCATTATTTTTAGTATTTTAAGCTTCTTCATAATGCAAAATAAGACATTTTATTATTGACACTAAGCACTACGTAAGTAAGAAGAGAAATTTTACTTCAATCAAGCCAATTTTTTAAACCACTTCATCTGCGTATTACGTACCTATTTTGGTCATTTCTCTTGTACAAACTCAGGGAACGTTCTAGTATTACGTAACGCAAATTGTACCAAAATTCATACACTTCATACCCCGGTTCTCGCGTTAAGGCTTTAGATTTTCATATTTTGGCTACCCCCCTAACACACCCCCTACTTGGTGGGGGGTAGCCAAAATATAAAATCTCTTTAATCTACAATAACGCGAGAACCGGGGTATGAAGTGTATGAATTTTGGTACAATTTGCGTTACGTAACACTTGAACGTTCCCTTATCACCAAATGTTGTATGCATATTTCCAACCAGTTTATTTACCAACTTATTTCAAGAATTCACCAACGAATTTGCCTGATTTCGCAACCAAAATTCTCCTTAATATAACATATTTGTTGTCTCTCTCTCTCTCTCTCTCTCTCTCTCTCTCTTTACCAAGTAAAAACTTTTTTTTTACAGATGTGGAAAAGGAAAGAACGTTGAATCTTGCATCAAACAGTATATACGATTCAATGTGCGTTCCAGAGTTAGGATACATAGACTACACTCAAGCTCCAATTTTAGGAGAAGATCGTAAGCCTGTCGTAGTAACTCCTGTACCACCAAATAACTCACAGAATTCAGCTCCGAGCAATAACAACTTCTTACACGAAGGTAAGTGGTAAATTTTACTTATTGCTATATTATATTTATTTTTTAAAACTGTAAAAAAATTAGGGTTCATTAAGTTAATCAAAACGTCAACGGGTTCAACAGCTTGAAGAAATCTGGTATTTGTATTTATTAATTTTATAATTAAAAAAACATTAAACTTTCCCGTTTACCATTTTTTTTTTCAAATTTATTAAAAATAATTTTAAAATTTTGAATAATTTCTGTAAGACTTTTTAACTTCTTTAGTGGTGTTAAATATGATTTGATATTTAATTGGGTTTCGACCACTTTTCTTGTAAAATATATAATAAAAATAAAATATATAAAAAATAAACTATTTATTAACGTTTCGTCAAGTCTCCGTTGACTTCGTCAGAATTAATTAAAAATAAAAAATAAAAATGTAAAATGACACTTTTAAAAAAATTGACAATATAAAGGTTATTAAATAAACAGGTAGAAGGCAGGAAAAGGTATAAAATATAAAAGATAAATAAAAAAATAAAAATAAAATTCTGTTTTTATAAAAAAAAAACAATTAAATAAATATTACTTTCAATTAATATGGTTTTACAATAATCACTGATGAATAATGTAATATTAAATAGAATAAGTAACATTGACACGGATATCCACGCATTATAACTATATATTTTTATTATTACATAGATGCATGTAGGCTTGACCGAGAAATAATAAAATAATCAAATTTTTATGTTACTTATTATTTTTTTATTTAAAAAAAAACTTAAAAAATCACAACAATCCTTTATCTATTTGCGTTTTATAATTATTTTTGTAGTTTCTGTTTGCTTGTTATAACAAGCTTCATTGAAAAACAATTTTAGTTTTTTTTTATTCATTGTAAAACAGTTTTGGGAATATTTTGTTTTAGAAGTTGGTAACAAAATAAAATAAAACTTTCTGGTTTCTTTATCTAAGGGCCACTTGCATCAACGATGTTTTTACTTTAAACTTGGTTTAAATTGACCAATCGGAACACAGCATTTTTAACTTAAACTCAGTTTAGTCGAGATAATCCCAGTTTAAGAGTTGGTGCAAGTGGCCCTAATAGTACTAAACAACAGGTAAAATTCTTATAAAATATTAATAAATATGTATTGCGTTGTTTTGTGTGTGATTTTGGACTGTGTTCAATTATTTGTCCAATGCCGGCCTTTACATTTCGGCGCCCTGAAGCAAGCCTTGAACTTGACGCCCTAGCAAAAAAACCCGAAAAAAAGCTTTGGTTTACCAAACTTGGCGCCCCTACAAAAAAAATTGGCGCCCAAACAAATAACAAATACTCTCAAGAAAAAAAGCTTTGTTCCTGACGGTTTCTAACAAACTTGGCGCCCAAAAAAATACCCTCACGAAAAAAGCTTTGTTTTTGACGGTTTCTACCAAACATGGAGCCCAACAAAAAAAAATTGCCGCAAAAAAAAATACTCTCAATAAAAAAAGCTTTCTCCCTGCCGATTTCTACCACAACTTGGCGCCCCTAGCAAAAAAAACGACCTTGAAAAAAAAACAGCTCAGGCTAAAAAAACGCCTCTCGATGGCGCCTCTCTAGGCCCGCGCCCTGAAGTAGGGGGTTCACTTGATTCATACAAAGGCCGGCTCTGTTTGTATCAGTTAAGTACTTTGTAAACAAAATAAAATTGTGCAAATGTATAAAATAGTATAAAGAATTTTTTCCATGATACATTTGGCGTCCTCCTCAATTTTAAAACAAGCTTCGCTGCTCGATTTCCAAGCATAGACACCTTAAAGCCACTTTACACGGAGCAATTTATGCGCAAGTTTGATGCTATGCAAGTTTGTTGCAAGAATGATTCAGTCACTGCGCATTATTATTATTATTAATAATAGGTCGGTCTGTCTAACTAAAAAACTTCCTTAAAAAAGCAAATGCTAGGTTATGTTTTTGTCAACAAACGCAGAGACACGTCAAAATTGTCTGGTTGGCAGCACTGTTTACCTTGCAATATATAGCACCAAACTTGCTTACAATTTCTCCGTGAAAAGGCAAATCAATGTCCAATTGTCCTCATGCTATATCTGGCAGCAAACTTGCATAGCATCAAACTTGCGTACAAATTGCTCCGTGTAAAGTGGTCTTTACTCACTGCTTTTAGGCTTTTAGTTTGCTAATTTCAATTTTAATAGTTTGAATAATAATTAACTACCGTAATAAGTCACATATTTTTTTACAAACATCAGCATATTAACCTAAATTAGGTAACATATGAATAAAAAACTTTCAAAATTCATGTGCCGTGACGATATTTTTTTCCAATTGCAACATATCGTTAATAACAATCAACGATATTCATCTTTTTGTTTGGTTTTAAAAGTCTGTTTGTTCTTTTTCTTTTGCAAAATATGGAAAATAAAAATGAGTTTTTTTCTAAGCGGCCAGTTTGGTTAATTGCTTTATTATTACAAATTGTTAATTTGACAACATTACTCCATAATGAGCAAATTTATTTTAATGTGTATTATTTTATTGTTCTGCAACATTCTCTACAATAAAAACTTTTTGCAAAAAAAAATTAACCGACATCTTTGTCTCTAAAAAGTAAAAAATAAGAAATACTTAGGTTGGTGCCAATTTCAACATTTCCTAAACTAATTACTAACAATTATTTTTTTATTATTTTATTACTGTAATATTTGAGTGACCCCTTAATCAAGTTATCCGGCTTATCCGAGTTATCCGATATTTCTCTAAAAATTTGGTTGGCAGTTGGGCCAAATTAAGCCGTTTTTAAGTGAAATTGCGTTAAAATGATTAGATTTATCTTAATTATCCCGCTTACCCGACATTATACGAGCGTCAAATTGAAACGGGACTACCTTATGAATGCTCTCTTTAAGTTGCAAAAAGTTTCATCAAATTCCGTTCATTCGTTCCAAAGTTATGCCAGAACATACATAAAAAAAACAAAGTCACACGTCGAATTGATAACCTCCTCCTTTTTGGAAGTCGGTTAAAAATAAGGCATTCGTTGTTCTATCTTAAGCTGCTGGATGAACTTGTTTGAACTTTATTTTATTTGAGCCAATTTTTTTTAATCCTCCACTGATAACTTTTGTTTTGTTGTTAAAACCAGATGATACTTAAGTTACGCTTATTTTCTTTTATTGTGCTCAAAAGTTTTGAGTACGGCATGCTAGCAAGAGCCAAGAAAATGAGACCTTATCAGTGGAAAATTGGTTTTGTTGCCCACAAGGTGTCTTATTGCCCTTTATGAGCTGCATAACACCATAAACTGTGCCAATCAATCTCAAATAAAGATTCTAGAATCTAGGATTTAAATTATGGTAGATTTACCCTTAAAAAGGTAAAGACACAATGTTTATGCATAAAAAAGGGGTCTAAGGGGCAATTTTTCTGATCTGGTTAAGGTACGTTAAAAAAGATTTATAATATTAAAATTTATTATGATATAAAAATTGTAAAAAGTAAATAGTAACTAATAGAATTGTTTCATCAAACAAGAGAGGATAGTCCATTCTTCTATTACACAATCTTCTTTTTTTATATGCAAAACTGCTGCTACCACACTCGAGCGCTCGCATAATCTGATTCATAGGCGTAAAAATAACGTTAAACACAAAAAAAGCGAAAATGAGAATGAGGATTCGTCCCGATAGTGAAAGTAAGATAAGAAAATGTTGCACACCGCACACACAGTATTTGTGCATTTGCTATTGCTTTAAAAACGGACATGGTCCGTTACCAACAATGCCAATGTTGCTCTCTATATCGTACACCACCTCCGAAGAAGAGCGCTAGGTGCTTTTAGTAGTTGTGGGCGGTTAACTGCGGGTCTGTCGTTGCCGATTAATTAATAGTTAATCTTTAATTAAAACTATGGTTTACGTTTCTTGGTGATTTGGTTGTAGTGTTTAATGAATTATTTTGATTATTCAGCATTTATGATTTGGGATTTTGGAAGTATGGCTATTGCTTTTAGAGGTAAATTCATCATAACTTACTATAAATATTAATACAAATTTTGTAAATAAGGATAATTTAGTTCTATAAAAAATAATATTCTTTAAATTTTATTTCGGTTATATTACATAATTTTCCTTTTCTGTTCTTCAGTAAGGGGAAGTACACAAAACCTCATACAAAAAAGTCTTCTCCAAACCCAGAAACATTAAAGTATGCTTACTAATTATATGGGAGGATTGGTGTAGTGGTCTACCGCGTCTGTACATGAAAAGTCTACTACAACTAGCGTGAGTTCAATTCTCACTGGCGCCTATTTGCCTTTTTCAGTTATTTAATAATTGAAATTGGTTCGAAAGTCAGTATAAGCCGGTGGTTCCCTCTACTACTAGCCCACACAAGTCCTGGACTTAGGGGATGCTTAATTAAGTAGAATAGTACGAGGTTTGGACTTTTAGTATACCGGACGATCCAACAAAAACTTTAACCTTGGATAAAATTGAAACTATAACTTTTTGAAAAAACGCCGTTAATTTTTATTTTAAGGAGGACATCTTGTGACATGTAACCAATAATTGACGTAACTACCCCCATCACTCAGGAGTTACCAGTTCGAAAATCTTAAATAGGAATATGGGACAAATACATTATTGAAAAGGTTCTATAATTCTGGTTATACCAAGGTTTTATTTTCTGAAATCGGTTTAGTAGTTCTAGAGAAAATGTATAGCAAAAATTTAAAAGATGCATTAATTAATTTAAAAATATAATATTTTTACATAAAAAAAACACGTAATAATACCCGTTTGTGGCATTTATAGCTAAACATAATCAAAAACAGTTTATAGGATTTTATTTTAAATATTATTACTTTTACTTTAAGATCTTACACAGTTGATATAACTTGGGAAAATATTTGATATTCCTATTTAAGATTTTCGAACTGGTAGTTACGTCAATTATAGGAAACATGTCAAAATATGTCCCCCTTAAAATTTAAATTAACCTACCTCGGCGTTTTTTCAAAAAGTCATTAGTTTTATAAAATTGAATTTTCATAGAAGATAAGCATGTGTACTAAACTTCAGCTTTTTCTAAGTGGTAAAACAGACAGGGTCTGCTCTACCGCGTCTGTACATGAAAAGTCTACTACAACTAGCGTGAGTTCAATTCTCACTGGCGCCTATTTGCCTTTTTCAGTTATTTAATAATTGAAATTTGGCGAAGGTGTAAGTGAAGCGGACACTCCCTATAAAAACTGGTTCGAAAGTCAGTATAAGCCGGTGGTTCCCTCTACTACTAGCCCACACAAGTCCTGGACTTAGGGGATGCTTAATTAAGTAGAATAGTACGAGGTTAAACAAACATGTAATGTAATATATACTATAGTATACCGGACGATCCAACAAAAACTTTAACCTTGGATAAAATCGAAACTATAACTTTTTGAAAAAACGCCGTTAATTTTTATTTTAAGGAGGACATCTTGTGACATGTAACCAATAATTGACGTAACTACCCCCATCACTCAGGAGTTACCAGTTCGAAAATCTTAAATAGGAATATGGGACAAATACATTATTGAAAAGGTTCTATAATTCTGGTTATACCAAGGTTTTATTTTCTGAAATCGGTTTAGTAGTTCTAGAGAAAATGTATAGCAAAAATTTAAAAGATGCATTAATTAATTTAAAAATATAATATTTTTACATAAAAAAAACACGTAATAATACCCGTTTGTGGCATTTATAGCTAAACATAATCAAAAACAGTTTATAGGATTTTATTTTAAATATTATTACTTTTACTTTAAGATCTTACACAGTTGATATAACTTGGGAAAATATTTGATATTCCTATTTAAGATTTTCGAACTGGTAGTTACGTCAATTATAGGAAACATGTCAAAATATGTCCCCCTTAAAATTTAAATTAACCTACCTCGGCGTTTTTTCAAAAAGTCATTAGTTTTATAAAATTGAATTTTCATAGAAGATAAGCATGTGTACTAAACTTCAGCTTTTTCTAAGTGGTAAAACAGACAGGGTCTGCTCTACCGCGTCTGTACATGAAAAGTCTACTACAACTAGCGTGAGTTCAATTCTCACTGGCGCCTATTTGCCTTTTTCAGTTATTTAATAATTGAAATTTGGCGAAGGTGTAAGTGAAGCGGACACTCCCTATAAAAACTGGTTCGAAAGTCAGTATAAGCCGGTGGTTCCCTCTACTACTAGCCCACACAAGTCCTGGACTTAGGGGATGCTTAATTAAGTAGAATAGTACGAGGTTAAACAAACATGTAATGTAATATATACTATAGTATACCGGACGATCCAACAAAAACTTTAACCTTGGATAAAATCGAAACTATAACTTTTTGAAAAAACGCCGTTAATTTTTATTTTAAGGAGGACATCTTGTGACATGTAACCAATAATTGACGTAACTACCCCCATCACTCAGGAGTTACCAGTTCGAAAATCTTAAATAGGAATATGGGACAAATACATTATTGAAAAGGTTCTATAATTCTGGTTATACCAAGGTTTTATTTTCTGAAATCGGTTTAGTAGTTCTAGAGAAAATGTATAGCAAAAATTTAAAAGATGCATTAATTAATTTAAAAATATAATATTTTTACATAAAAAAAACACGTAATAATACCCGTTTGTGGCATTTATAGCTAAACATAATCAAAAACAGTTTATAGGATTTTATTTTAAATATTATTACTTTTACTTTAAGATCTTACACAGTTGATATAACTTGGGAAAATATTTCATATTCCTATTTAAGATTTTCGAACTGGTAGTTACGTCAATTATAGGAAACATGTCAAAATATGTCCCCCTTAAAATTTAAATTAACCTACCTCGGCGTTTTTTCAAAAAGTCATTAGTTTTATAAAATTGAATTTTCATAGAAGATAAGCATGTGTACTAAACTTCAGCTTTTTCTAAAAAAAAACAGACAGGGTCCTCCAGGGTTAACTTAGCCGGGTTAACGGTTTTTTTTATTTATAGTGAAATTTTATTATTTTAGGATGAGTACGCAACCCAATTTTAGTTTAATATTATCTCGCGTGGGTAAAAAAAAGGGGTTTTTATATTTTAGGGGTGAGGGGTTTGGGGGTTGATTTTATATAAAATTCTTTTGTTAGGTAGATAAATATGTGTACCAAATTTCAGCTTTCTAAGTTTATTCTAAGTGGGTGAAAAAGCATTTGGCAAATTTGAGTACAAATATACCTACATACATATATTTATATACTGGGTGTTTCACGGTAGACAGATCAGATGATTTGTGGCGTTATTTACAAAAATACCAAAATGAAATTTTTACCAGTTAATATAGACTTAATTATCTTCAATTGACTCCAAACAAAAGTTCTCTACCTTTGTTGTTTTTGAGCTAGTGTAACTAGCTGGTTTTTCCTAATCTGATATTTATAGGAAAATTGAGCATTAGTCAAAAATTAATACTGGTAAGATACAAAGATAAAGTTACGAACAAAAGAAATTAGATAAATTTCAGATTAAAAGAAAACCCAAGTCACACTTGCAACGGCAGCTTTTCATCGGCGAGCAGGGTTGTGGGTTATAAACGGTTAGAAATACTTACAGATAGATTGTTGATATGGGCGCCAAGATCATCGTACACTACAATGGATATTATTTTAATGATTGATAAATGATCTAAAAATCAACCATTATTGGTGAGTATTAGTATACTTTTTAGATTAACTATTAACTTTGAGGGATAGGTATTAAAATGAGAGAAATGTTTTTGGTTTACCTGTTATAATAATAATAATCTGCTGTGGAAAAGTACAAAATAAATATACTCTTGAATAACGTTATTCGAGGTTCACAAATATATATATACATATATACATGTTTTGGGTTACACACAGGTAAACTTACTTAAATGTAATAAAAAAATTATAAAATGCGATTAATGAAAATATGTGTTAAGCACTTATTTAAATAGTTACGATAATAATAAACTTAAACGCTCCATGCGTTTCAATAGAAAAATTAAAGTTGTTTTTTTAAAAAGATATGTCGATAGGAGGTACGATATAGTCTTCGAAACTCACGTGATATTGAGGTAGAGTGTTACCTAACATTGGACACAGACAATACTACGTTCTCATCGGTTTCACCAAGAACTGCACAGATAGGTGGTAGGTTATGACTTCTTCATGGTGATAGGAACTCATACCTATGTTTGGTAGTTGCTTATTTTGGAACTCGATGAACAACATGGTATCACCTGGTTGATGGGAAAACGATATGCATGACGTGATTCATACAGGAGATAACCTCAAATATACCACATGGGCAGATATCTTCTAATGTCCGTACGAAGATATCCATACGAAGAACCCTATTAGAAAAACAGGTATTAATTACATGTTTCTTCTAATATAACTCATAGAGCAACAATTTACGATCAATACAAAAGGAAATAATTTAAAGAAAAACCAGTTACCTTATTTTAAGGGATTCTTCTTAGACACGTACGCACATGGCCAAATCAATGGACTCATTGTACATCTAAAAATTAAGAGAAACACAAAGTGAATTTCACAAATTGTAAAGAGCTTGATAAAGGATAATTTAAAAAGAAATTTTCTTACCTAATTAGATAATTAAAATCACTAAAAGAAAATTCGAAACATGAATGCTAGAATTCAGACTCGAAGAGCAAAATGTCACGCCGCCTACTACGCATCAGGTTTTTTGCGCTTTATCCGAAATTTTTGCGACGTTGTCGGATGTATATTTTTAGAAAAATACATATTTTTAGAAAGATAATAAATGGTATTACAGAGAATATGTTATGGTATATTACTTAATAATGGAAAATAACAACCAATAACATCCAGCGATAATTTTAAGAGATAGGAAATGACGTAACCACACCGTTTACATCATGTAACCGGACGGAATTCGTCGATCCACAAAAATGTGAGAGATAACCGATAAACCACGGCAACACTGTTGATATGACCTTTTTTTGACATTTATAACCTAAAAATTGAAATTAAAAACATTACAAAAGTTATTTAATTTAATATTAATAATCAGAGATAAAAATAATAAAGTATCTTTATTATATGTGTGCTCCAATCATTTGTGAAAGTATTACATCTATCGGAGACATAACAACAAAAAAACACGATATGAAAAATATTAGAGAAACCTTAATTTCTCAATAACTATGGAATAGAAAGGTGAGATATCTTTGTATTAATGTTAATTATCTATGAATAGAAATATATTAACCTAATTTAGCAAAAAGATATGGATCAATAAATCAAAAATACATATTTTTAATTTCAAGAATATAGCCATAAAATTATCAAAAACAAATATTCTAAGACACATGTTCATTGTTTTTAGGTAGAACTTAGTGAGAAACATCTATTGGAACAATATGAAACATTAACAACAGAATATATGACCACATAAGTGAATTGCATCAAAATATGGGTTTCGATAAACGAAGAAAGTTATTTATCCAAAAAACAATGTTGTGCCTTATTCAGACAAAGATAATCTGTATTATGTGCTATAATAATCTAAAGGTATTTATACGATAATAAAAATTAAGAAAAATAAAGTAGAAATTTTCAATTGCTACACCACCCCTCTCCGAAAAAGAAAAATTAAACCCAGTTTAATTTTTTGCGATAATTAAATATCAGACAATTAACTAAAAAACAATTTCAAAAAAAATTGAAGGGTGTATATTGTAAATAGTCCATGATTCTATATAGTAAATGATATTTGATGGGTAGTATCTTACGCGTACAAAACGTCCAGATAGGAGACACAATCGAGAACTATATATAACAATTTATGTTTAAGTTCGTCACAATCGGGGTTTGATCATCAAATGATCGACAAAATCGGGAAAGTTTATACATCTAAATCACTTCTAGAATCAGGAACCATTTAGAAAACTAAAACTAATTTAAGATAAAGATAAAGTTAAAGATACTAAAAACTAATTAACCTAGGTATATACAAAGCTTTTAACTAACCAACGGAAACATCTGAGTTAGAACCATAGTACGGCTTTAAATCTTTGATGTGCCAGGTACCAACATCAGTTTTGTTTGTTACATTAGTTAAGCGATAAACGGTTTTAGATAGTTTCTCTGTGACTTGACATAAAATAAACTTCGGTGCCAACTTTTTGGAAAAGTTATTTGCGGCTGAAGATAGAATTTTATTCTTACGCCATACCTTGTCACCTACTGAGAATGAAACATCTCGTTTACGTAAATTATAAGCTTTTTGATTCTTAACATACGAATCATGCATATGCTTCTTTACATCACTGAAAATATCCTTGAGATGTACAAGATCTTCTACAAGATTATCTCTATTTCCAGCTTGTAACTCTATTTCTTCGGTACTATTTAGTTTACCGTAGAAATTTCCAGTTATAGGTATGTTTCTTCCAAAATTCAAGAAACACGGGGAATATCCAGTTGCTTCATTAACAGAAGTGTTAATGGCATATTGGATTTTAGGTATTTCAAGATCCCAATTTTTGTGATCTTTCACATAGCTGCGGATAGCAGTACCAACAATTTTGTTTTGTCTTTCTACAAAGTTCACTTGGGCATGATACTTTGGTGTATACCAAATCTTCTGAACTTTATATTTTTCGGCAAGTTTCTTAAACTCTTTTCCGGCAAAAAGTCCAAACAGCGAGACATTCACGCTCAGTAACACTATAATTTCTCTCTGCTTTCGATAAGGATCTGCTGCAAAATGCAATAACACGTTCAGTATTACCTACATTCTGTGTAATTAAGCCACCGATTCCACGGTCTGACGCATCACATTGAATGGTCATAGCTTCGTTGAAATTTGGACTACAGAGAATTGGGGAAGATACTAAAGCTTCTTTTATCTTTATAAAAGAATTTTCCGCTTCAGGTGTCCATTGAATAGGTTGTTTTTTCTTCCTGGTCTTCAGTAGCTCATTTAAAGGAGAAACAATAGTGGAAAAGTGATTTATGAATCTACGGTACCAAGAACACAAGCCTATAAACCTTTTAACTTCGGTAGTATTGGAAGGACGAGGATAATTTATCATTGCAGAAACTTTTTCGGGGTCGGTACGTAAACCTTCGGAATCAATTATAAAGCCAAGGTATTTAAGTGAAGTCTTAAAAAATTCACACTTATTAAGATTAACGGTAAGATTTGCATCCTTAAGACATTCTTTAACCTCATGAAGTAATTTCATGTGTTCAGATAGAGTTTTGGAGATAATGATAATATCATCAAGGTAAACAAAAATATGAGGAAAAAACTTAGGTCCAAATAACTTATCCATAAGCCTTTGTTGATTTTGTGCTGAATTGCAAAGACCAAATGGCATTACTTTAAAATGAAAAAGACCTCTGCCAGGAACAGCAAAAGCAGTTTTTTCTCTACTAGACTTTTCTAAAGGTATTTGCCAAAAAGCTTTACGTAAATCTATGGAAGAAATGTATTTTGCATCTTTCAGAGAGTTTAGGATGGTATCGATACGAGGAAGGGGATACGAGTCTTTTTTAGTTATGGAATTTAGTTTCCGTCCGTCAAAACAAAATCTGTACTCACCCGATTTTTTCTTTGTCAGAAGGACTGGAGAACACCAACCTGACTGAGATTCCTCGACAACACCCAGTTTCAACATTTCATCTAGTTCTTTATTAAGTATTTCTAATAGGTAAGGTGACATTGGATATTGTTTTTGTTTAAAAGGTTTTTCTTTGTCAGTGTCTATTTCAAAAACAATTTTATCGGTAAGGCCTAATTTATTTTCATTAGTTACTTCACTAAAAGAATCGATAACGTTTTGTGCCCTTATTTTATCTTCTAAATTTAAATTATCGAGACTGCATAATTCAGAAAAATTATTGGGAAAGGTAAATTTTTGTTTTAAGTTATCGGTAGTACATGGTGTTGACCAAGTATTATTTCTGTAATCTATAGTTATTTTAAATTTTTTAAAAAAATCTATTCCTAAATAAAAAGAATGTTTTAGGGAAGGTACGACAGAAGCTCTAATTAATTTACAGTTATTCTCTACTGTGATAGGTAATATAACAAAACCAGTAACACACTGTGATGCGCCATCAGCTGTGTTAACATTCGAAATCATACTTTTATTGATTTTTAAACCAAGTTTTTCGATAATAGGAAGACCGGCTGATCCTATGCAACTATTTGTACAACCTGAGTCTAACAAACCACGAACTGTTATACCAAGTATGTCGACATCTATATAAGGACGGTTATCGTTTTCTTTTTGTGAAAATATGGGAGATACAGCAATATTTTTAGAACTGGAATAAAATGCTTTCACTGTAGCAAGCCAAAGATTCCAATCAGATAAGTTAAATCTACTTTGTACAGGGTACTTAATAGAAGATTCTGAGGTATAGTTAATTTTACTAGATAAGGTATTTTGTTTGTTTGAAGATAAGGAAGAATTTATTGCAGGTACGGCATTGTTTGTGTGCGCGGCATTTTTCCCACTTACTGTCTTTTTCAGTGTTGCGGAATTATTTGTATATACGGCATTTTTAATTGGCAGGCAATTATTCTCAGATACGGTATTTTTAATGGGGCGGTAATTATTTACAGATACGGTATTTTTGAATGGGCGGTAATTATTTTCAGTCAATACGGTATTTTTAAACGAACGGTAGGTATTTTTAGATACAGTATTTTTGTTATCATTTTTTAAGGAACGATATTTATTTTTAGGTACGGTATGTCTTGTCTCGTCAGACTTGACTATAGGTAAAAGATTTTTCGTTTGTACGTCGCGACTCATACATACGGCTTTATCATGAGATACGGTAGGAACTATAGGTAAAACATTTTCGGTTAGTAAAATATTTTCGGTAGGTAAAATATTTTCGGTAGGTAAACATTTTTTATTAGGTACGGTATTTTTCATAGGTACGGCATTTTTTGTAGGTACGGTATTTTTTATAGGTGAGGTATTTTCTATAGATACGGCATTTCTATAACGGGCATTATATTTACAAGGTAAGGGGGCGGTATTTATAGATACAATATCTTTGTTAGGTACGGTATTTTTACTAGGGGCAATATATTTACAAGATAAGAAAGTTTTATTTACAGTTAGGGGTTTTGGCGACTGATGCATATGTTCAGGTTGATGAGGTGGCCTGTGGCCTGCAGCGCACACCTCAGCAATTAGTTTCCCTGGTCCTTATTACAGGTTTTACATTGCATGAGTGTAATGTCGGGAGTACCACATCTATAGCAAAACTTTTTGCGTTTTTGTGAACAGTTACTGTAGATATGATTGGGTAAACCGCAGTTCCAACACACTAAAACTCCAGTAGTTTTTGTGTTGTCATTTGAGGTATTTTGTCGGGACACATTTTTAAAGTTATTTTTAGAGGTATTTGTGTAGTTATTTTGTGAGGTATTCTGGGAGGTAGTTTGGGAGGTAGAGAGTTTAGAAAAATTTTGATTGGAGGTATTTTTGTTAAAGTTATTTTTAAAGTTATTATTTTTGTTGCCAAATTTGGAATTTTGGTTTTGGGAGGTATTTTGGGAGTTAGTTTTTGTATGTTGGTCTAGGTAAGATAACTCTGGTTCAAGAACGCTTACAACATTACTTCTAGCAGCAGATTTACAAGAAAGCCTATCCTCAAGTTTTTTACATAAACTGGATAACTCAGCAACAGTAGAAATGTCTGTGAGAGCCAGGTGACCTACATAAATAGATAAGACATTTTTTCTCAAAATTTTTACTCTTGTGACTTCACAAGGTGCTTTCATAAGTCGATTAAACAAAGTTTCCATTACGGCAATATAGATAGTAACGGACTCATTTTTACCTTGAGTTCGTTCTTTTATTTGTGACCAAAGGTCATCGTCATAATCTGGAGGTAAAAAATCACGTTTAAACGCTTTAACAAAACTATCCCAGTCAGACAAACTGGATTTTATGGAACGAAACCAAATTAAGGCCTTTCCATCGAGAATATCTATTAGGGAATCAAAAAGCTCTACTTTAGAAACTTTTCTAGCAAAAGCTAGTTCTTCAATACGTTCGAGAAATGAAATTACAGGTAATGTTTTTGATGTATCATCAAACTTAACATTCCATTTGTGGACAGGTACATGCTTACTGTGAGAAGGGGTAAAGTTAGATGATGAAATATTCCATTCTCCAGAGGGATTTACAAGTAAGGGATTTGTGACTGATTCATTAAGGGAAATATTGCATTATTTTGCTTCGATAATACCAGCATATAATAGTGCCTCAAGATGCAATGCTGTGGCATACGCCTCATTTTTAAATGAAGTAGCTTCCTGTTTTTTATCATCCGGTACTTTTTCAAAGGGGAAACGTGAAATTCTATTCGAAATGTGTAAAAGACGACAGTTAGCTCTTATAAAAACAGAGTCTGATTTAGGTCCTTCAAAACCATCGATAAGATTTCTTATTGATTCTAAGGTACTATTCACTTGACTTACTTCGTTATCATATTCAAAAGTTGGGTCACAGAGTTCAGAATCAGCAACTTTTTGTTTTTTCAATAAAACAGACAGGATACTGCGTTTTTCATCAGCATTTTTCTGAGTTTCACAACCTCTTATTCTAAGCTCATACTCAACCTCTGATATTAATAGACGTTTAGGGATTATTCTTTCACAATCGGTAGCCATGGTTCCTTTAAAATCAAAATCGAAGACAAAGACAAGATAAATTTGCAGTTAAGTAAAAAAATGCAGGATATTATCACACGCCAAATTCAGTAAAAATCTAAAAAAATCGAAATCGGTAAAAATATAAAAAAAATCAAAATCGGTACTACGAGCTGTGTTTATGGCAATCCAATAACGGTGCCCGCAGGATTCGGGTTGGTTTTAACACAACGGATATTTGCCCGTCAAATATCGCAGGTAAAATTTAAATTTTTGGCGTCAATAAGGTACCAGGATCGTAATATAGAGGGATTTCGAAACCTGTGAGAGGATATTATTTGGATTGGGTTGCCAGACCCTTAATTCTTTAAAAAAATGGACTGGAATATGATGGTCTCACTTTTTCAACAAACATCCAAATAAAATCACCTCCAAAACAATAAAAGCTATTGCTTACAACCAAAGGTTGTCCTCTATAAGCAACTCAAAAATAACTGAATATTATTTATTAAGTTATTTTTTTTTTAATTAGACGGTATTTTAAGCGAAAAAAAATCTAAATATAATTAAATATTTAAGACACTTTAACTACCAATTTTTTAAGTAAACAAATTCGAAATTGCAAAGAAAATACTAGTTAATTTTTTTTTTAAATTCCACCGAAAAAAATTATGCAAAATTTTAATGCAAAAAAAATCCAACGTTAAAAATTTAAAAAATTGTTGTAGGTACTATGTAAGAATATATGTTCTATACACCAAAAAATTGTATACAGACTGTACATATACTTACAAAAAAAACTTGGTAGCTAAATATTTTAGATAGTGCCGATATATTTAAAAATAGTTATTTACACTAGTAGTAATACCAGCATATTTTTGCGATTATGTACTGCACTGTACACAACCAAAGGAAAATTATTTTTTTTTTTGAAAAAAATAATATTTCAGAAAAAAATATAGCAAAAAAAATAGTAAGTTTAACTTGCCATTCTAAACCAACCTCAAAGTTAAAGTTTTTTTTTTTTTAAATCAATCTAAATGTAAGTAAAAGAAAAGTAGGTAAAAGATAGTTATTTTGCTAAATATGCAAAAAAAAATCGGAAATTCGATATCTAACACGTTAAGGGCGCCATTATGTAACTAGCTGGTTTTTCCTAATCTGATATTTATAGGAAAATTGAGCATTAGTCAAAAATTAATACTGGTAAGATACAAAGATAAAGTTACGAACAAAAGAAATTAGATAAATTTCAGATTAAAAGAAAACCCAAGTCACACTTGCAACGGCAGCTTTTCATCGGCGAGCAGGGTTGTGGGTTATAAACGGTTAGAAATACTTACAGATAGATTGTTGATATGGGCGCCAAGATCATCGTACACTACAATGGATATTATTTTAATGATTGATAAATGATCTAAAAATCAACCATTATTGGTGAGTATTAGTATACTTTTTAGATTAACTATTAACTTTGAGGGATAGGTATTAAAATGAGAGAAATGTTTTTGGTTTACCTGTTATAATAATAATAATCTGCTGTGGAAAAGTACAAAATAAATATACTCTTGAATAACGTTATTCGAGGTTCACAAATATATATATACATATATACATGTTTTGGGTTACACACAGGTAAACTTACTTAAATGTAATAAAAAAATTATAAAATGCGATTAATGAAAATATGTGTTAAGCACTTATTTAAATAGTTACGATAATAATAAACTTAAACGCTCCATGCGTTTCAATAGAAAAATTAAAGTTGTTTTTTTAAAAAGATATGTCGATAGGAGGTACGATATAGTCTTCGAAACTCACGTGATATTGAGGTAGAGTGTTACCTAACATTGGACACAGACAATACTACGTTCTCATCGGTTTCACCAAGAACTGCACAGATAGGTGGTAGGTTATGACTTCTTCATGGTGATAGGAACTCATACCTATGTTTGGTAGTTGCTTATTTTGGAACTCGATGAACAACATGGTATCACCTGGTTGATGGGAAAACGATATGCATGACGTGATTCATACAGGAGATAACCTCAAATATACCACATGGGCAGATATCTTCTAATGTCCGTACGAAGATATCCATACGAAGAACCCTATTAGAAAAACAGGTATTAATTACATGTTTCTTCTAATATAACTCATAGAGCAACAATTTACGATCAATACAAAAGGAAATAATTTAAAGAAAAACCAGTTACCTTATTTTAAGGGATTCTTCTTAGACACGTACGCACATGGCCAAATCAATGGACTCATTGTACATCTAAAAATTAAGAGAAACACAAAGTGAATTTCACAAATTGTAAAGAGCTTGATAAAGGATAATTTAAAAAGAAATTTTCTTACCTAATTAGATAATTAAAATCACTAAAAGAAAATTCGAAACATGAATGCTAGAATTCAGACTCGAAGAGCAAAATGTCACGCCGCCTACTACGCATCAGGTTTTTTGCGCTTTATCCGAAATTTTTGCGACGTTGTCGGATGTATATTTTTAGAAAAATACATATTTTTAGAAAGATAATAAATGGTATTACAGAGAATATGTTATGGTATATTACTTAATAATGGAAAATAACAACCAATAACATCCAGCGATAATTTTAAGAGATAGGAAATGACGTAACCACACCGTTTACATCATGTAACCGGACGGAATTCGTCGATCCACAAAAATGTGAGAGATAACCGATAAACCACGGCAACACTGTTGATATGACCTTTTTTTGACATTTATAACCTAAAAATTGAAATTAAAAACATTACAAAAGTTATTTAATTTAATATTAATAATCAGAGATAAAAATAATAAAGTATCTTTATTATATGTGTGCTCCAATCATTTGTGAAAGTATTACATCTATCGGAGACATAACAACAAAAAAACACGATATGAAAAATATTAGAGAAACCTTAATTTCTCAATAACTATGGAATAGAAAGGTGAGATATCTTTGTATTAATGTTAATTATCTATGAATAGAAATATATTAACCTAATTTAGCAAAAAGATATGGATCAATAAATCAAAAATACATATTTTTAATTTCAAGAATATAGCCATAAAATTATCAAAAACAAATATTCTAAGACACATGTTCATTGTTTTTAGGTAGAACTTAGTGAGAAACATCTATTGGAACAATATGAAACATTAACAACAGAATATATGACCACATAAGTGAATTGCATCAAAATATGGGTTTCGATAAACGAAGAAAGTTATTTATCCAAAAAACAATGTTGTGCCTTATTCAGACAAAGATAATCTGTATTATGTGCTATAATAATCTAAAGGTATTTATACGATAATAAAAATTAAGAAAAATAAAGTAGAAATTTTCAATTGCTACACTAGAGCTACACACAAGAATTTTATTTCACACAACAACATTTTTAAATGCCAAAATTTAAAAGAATTACAAATATTTATCATATAATAGTTGTTTTTTTACTAAAAGTCCAAATTTAAAATTCAAATTTATCGTTTTATGTATTATGTAACATAATAAAATTAAAAAGCAATATTTTTATAAAACCCTGTGAAAAACTTAAAATAAAAGTTAATTGGTTTTTCATTTTTAAAACAATTTTTAAATTATAAGAAAATATGGTCAGTTTTGAATATTATCAAAGTTTGTGGTTTGATTAATAAAAAGTAATAAAAAATAAAGTTAAACTCAGCTCAATGTAAATGTTATGCTACAAAAACTGGTGAAAACTGAATACTGTGATTTGTAGTATTTTATCGAAACAAGATACGAAATTCAAGAAAAAGTAAAACAGTGATTTGGTGTCACTTAATTTTTATTATACCTAATTTTACTTTTGAGTTATTAAAATTTGGTAAAATAGAGCGATCCCTTTTATAAGAAAACTAAAACCCAAGAACAAACACACTACTTTTGTCTTGTACCCTCACGTTTAAACTATGAGCGTGCTATAACTTTTTAAATATTTCACAAATAAATAAATTGATCAAAAATAATTGTTATATTACATAGATTAGTTTTTATTTTTTAACCGACCGTAATGTACATGTAGCTAGTTGGTTAGAATACAGTGCGGTCCAAAAGTCACCCCCCCCCCTCTTTTAATTTTTAATTTTTTTAAACATGTTTTTTAAGGTTTTGATTTTTCAGTTTTTTGTGCTAAAAAAATTAATTTTTAAGTTTTTTTTTTGTTAATTTTTATTTATGTCAACTAAAATTTGTTTAAAAGTATAATTTCCTTTTTTTTATCATGAAATTAGGCATTTTTAAAAAATTGTTTGGATTTTTTAAAGAAATTTTGACAAAAATACCCATTTTCAACCCTATTTTAAACCCAAAAAAAATTGTTTAAAAAAAATAAAAAATATACAGTTAAATGGAGAATTTTATAAGCTTTAAAATGATGTATCACACGACATACCTTTCTATTTAAAAAAATGTCGCTCCTTGCCCCCCTGCCCACATTTTAATATCTAAAAGCATAAAATATATGCTTAAAGATAGTTTAAGTTGTCTTATTTAAGAGTTCCATATTTGAAGTCGATATCTAAACTTGTTCAAAAGTTAAGAGGGTGGGGGGGGGGGTGACTTTTGGACCGCTCTGTATAATAAAATTGACTAAATTGCCTCACGTTTTTATCTATCTACCTATCTATCTGCGTCAGCTGAAGCCGCTTCAAGATAGAGTGACCCTAATCAGAATTGGCATTTTATGTCATCATCTAAAATTTTTTCAATCTATCCTACTCTTTATGTTTTTAAGGTGTTTCTAAATCAAAAATTTACAACAAAGTTAATGTTTTTAGTAAAAAAAGTATTGTATGATAAAAAAAATTGTAATTCTTTTAAATTTTGACATTTAAAAATATAGTTATACGCAAAAAAATGCTTGAGTAGCTCTAAAACAAAAAATAGTAGAGAACTTTTGTTTGGAGTCAAGCGAAGATAATTAGGTCTATATTAACTGGTAAAAATTTCATTTTGATATCTTTGTTAATAACGCCACTAATCGTCTGATCTGTCTACCGTGAAACACCCAGTATATGGAAGTGAAGTGAATAGAAGCTTTTTAAAAATAAAGTTAAATGTAACCACTATTTTCAAAATTAATAGTTTGCGAGTTGGGGAACGTTCAAGTATTACGTAACGCGAAATTTGGTCATTTTTGCCCCCACCCCCCCATGTAACGCGGCGTAACATTTCCGCAACTGGTTAACCGAAAACCGGTTATTGGCTGTGGTTTTCCATCTCTAATTTGTTTTGTTTAGAGGATTTAGTGAACTTTTAACCACGCCGTGTGCAATAAAATTTGCAAGGAATCCGTCTCTTTAGGCCTAGATCATTGTTAAAAACGTGATCCAATAAACATTATATAAGTTTATAATTTTTTAGGTGTTACGTAACATTTTTACTGACTAATTAAAGTCGCAAGCAAGTTGCAAAACAACTTTACACTACGATATTTCAAGAACGCTTTGACCCAGAGACTTAAAATTTGAAAACAAAAATAGTAGAGAAAATTTATTTCAAATTTCAAGTCTCTATGTCAAAGCGTTATTGAAATATCGTAGTGTAAAACTGATTTGCAACTTGCGACTTTAATTCGACCATACTATAACTTTTCACTGAATTGAGAGACTTGAAATTTGAAATATAAGCTTATGGTGACTATTCAGACATGACACATAACTAGATTTAAAATTAAAATTTAATTAAAAAATGACATGTTCTGTCAAAAATTGACAAACTACATATGACTGTAATCAGAATTTATTTTTGAATCAAAATATGTAAAATATACAGGGTGTTCCATTTAAAAATCAAAAGTTGAGGTTATTTCCGGCGAAACCGGAAGTGAAAGAATATTTTTTACAATGTCAAAAAAATGCAGTTTATGCAATTATTTACATCCTCCAACTTTCATTTTGATAAGTTTATAAACAAAAAAGTTTTAGGGGTGTACTACTATTTTGTACCGGTATATATATATATATATATATATATATATATATATATATATATATATATACAGAGCGGTCCAAAAGTCACCCCCCCCCCCCCCCCCCCTCTTAACTTTTGAACCAGTTGAGATCGACTTTAAATTTGGAACTTTTAAATAAGACAACTTAAACTATCTTTTAGCATATATTTAATACTTTCAGCTCTTAAAATGTGGGCAGGGGGGCATGGGGCACATTTTCTTAAATGGAAAGGGGGTCGTGTAATACATCATTTTAAAGCTTATAAAATTATCCATTTAACTCCATATTTTTAAAATAAAAAAAAATAAAATTTTGGGTTTAAAATGGGGTTGAAAATGGGTATTAATGTCAAAATTCCTCTAAAAAAAACAAATAATTTTTTAAAAATGCCTAATTTCATCATAAAAAAATGTTAATTATACTTTTAAACTAATTTTAGTTAAGATAAATAAAACAAAAAAAAAAACTTAAAAAATCGAATGTTTTAGCACAAAAAATTGAAAAATCAAAACCTTAAAAAACATTTTTAAAAAATTTAAAAATATTAGTTTAAATAGAGAATTTTATAAGCTTTAAAATGATGTATCACACGACCACCCTTTCCATTTAAAAAAATGTCCCCCATGCCCCCTGCCCACATTTTAAGAGCTGAAAATATCAAATATATGCTAAAAGATAGTTTAAGTTGTCTTATTTAAGAGTTCTAAATTTGAAGTCGATATCTCAACTCGTTCAAAAGTTAAAAGGGGGGGGTGACTTTTGTACCGCACTGTATATATATATATTCTAATTACCGCGCGTCCCGTAATAATCTTTCGGAAGGAAATAGCCCACATACGTACATCTATGGATGGTCATTCCATTACCGTAAAGAAATATAAAAAGACTATTCTGCATCCTGTTTGTATAAGCATTTTCTCGCGGTCATCATCACAAGCACTGCACTAGACATTAGGGTGACCCACCAAAATTTTAAATTGAAAAATTTGCAGGTCTCACTCCTTAAATTTGTTCATTGGGTATCATTCCTGAATTTTTTCAGAATTTTTGAAAAAAATCTAGAGGTCGCTCACAGCCATTCTTTCAAAACATATGTTTCTTAAGCTTTTTTTTTTTTAAGGCCCAAGGATTTTTTATTTAAATCTTTCTAAATGACGAAGCTGTGCCCTTTTAAGTTTGAAATTCACATTGGTTCATTTTAGGCATAATGACAGGCACAATTTTTTTTTCATTATCTTAAAACGTTGTGCGTGTATCCCAATATGTCCCACATAAAAACCTCTCTAATTTTTTTTAATTTGTTATACGGGGTATCCAGAAAAAAATTATTTATATATTTTTTTGACATTTTTGAGAGATAAATGCAGTATTAGGCAATTTAAGTTAAAATCAAATGGGCAGGAAACATATCCTTCTAACATTTTATTTAAATATTAACAAAATACAGGATACACAGTGCTGATAATTCCCGAAAAGGATGAAATGGTACTATTCACTCTTTCCTGTCCTTTTGATTTTAACGACAGATAGATAACTTTCTAATATATATGTTTTCGGTTATTAACCGATAGACGTGCAGTATATATATTTTTTTATAGACTGTCAATTCTTAACTTATTTAATTTAGTTTTAATTTTCAAGGTTTTTTGTCTTTAGATAAATTACAAAATCTACATACATAAGATCTGTAGTATTTTTTTATTGCATATAAAAGATTTCCAGAAATATAAAATAAAATATATGTATCCGATAAAAAAACTTAAAAAAATTAAATTAAATTGCCTAAAAAGCGAATTTATCTCTCAAAAACGCTAAAAAAATATATACAGGGTGATCAGTAACTGCCATGCCAAAGTTTAAGATATAATTCTACATCCAAAAATATGAAAAAAAGTTTCTATAAAGGTTGGTCCGGAAATGAGCCCTAAGGGAGCTACGGTCCTTCGAAGATGACATACTGAATGGGGAACAAAAATAGCATCAATAAAATTTTAATGCGCAGGGTGATTCTTCATTTAAAACTGACCAAAAAAGTATTCTTCACCCAAACACCTAAACTAATTATTAAAGGAGTAATAGCCTTTTAAAAAGTAACGTTTTTGGTGGCACAAAATGTTACTTCATCTTAATTGCTGTTTTTTAAACGGTTGCTCCTACACTGTTGCACTATATGAAATTTTTTATGTATTTTTACTCAAGGAATCCATATTTTTTACAAAAAATCCAAAAAAAGTACACATAAATAAGTTTGGGGCATAAATGTGTTAAGCCTAAAACATTTTTCCGTCTAGGGACGTCTCTGGATAAAAATTTAAAAAAATAAATTAACATAAACTTATTACCTTTAATTATACTAGTATACGTTCAAAAGCTCGTCGCTCTAGCTTAAAGGGTACCAGAGTTATTAATTAAAAACCTTATTTTTATTACAATTTTAAAGGTTTTTGGATGCAGAATCACCTCTTAAATTTTGGCATGGCAGTTATTGATCACCCTGTATATTATTTTTTCTGGGTACCCTGTAATAAAAAAAATATATAGAGGTTTTTATGTGGGAACATTTTGGTCTACACGCACAATATTTTAAGACAATGAAAAAAAATGTTGTGTCTATCATTACGCCTAAAATGAAGCAATGTAGTGCATTTTCGAACTTAAAAGGACACAGCTCCGCCATTTTGAAAGAAAAAAATTCTGATTTTTTTGAGCTTATCCATTTAATATCCCTTTATCCTTCGGCCTTAAAAAAAATAAAAAAGCTAAAGAAACATTTCTTTT
Source organism: Brachypterus glaber (assembly GCA_958510825.1). NCBI lineage: Eukaryota > Metazoa > Arthropoda > Insecta > Coleoptera > Kateretidae > Brachypterus > Brachypterus glaber. Next base: position 28,467,586 of record OY294045.1, on the reverse strand, counting down.
AAAAAATAGCTGTGAGTAACCTCTAGATTTTTTTCAAAAATTCTGAAAAAATTCAGGGATGATACTCTTACCCCAATGAACAAATTTAAGGGGTGAGACCTCCAAATTTTTCAATTTGAAATTTTGGTGGGTCACCCAAATATGTTTGGAATGTGTGTGCAAGTGGGATGCCCGTTACAGGCACGCACGCCTTATAACGCTTTTGACGGAAAGAAGAGAGTGCGAATGATTCCTCCCCCTTTCGTCGGAAACGTTGTTTCATGCGGAGAACTATAGACATGACTAATATAAAATTGCATCATCCAATATACATTGTATATTGGATGATTCAGTTTTAAATTTAAAAATTGAAATCCAAATTTGCATAGTTTGGAAGTAGACCTATACAATTTATATATTTTTCAGTAAATTTCAATTAGGTACCTATAGGCGAGGAGATGTCAAAATGCAAAAGCTAGTGAGTTACTCTTATTTAAACATGTCCAAACCTGTAAAATGCTTGTCAACTGCTACAGCCATTATTTTGTCCTCGTGCCTAAAGCCCATCTCTAGTAACAAAAAAAGGATATAATTTCAAGCGGATATGGGCGTATTTTACAGTACTCATCTAGCGTAAATAACAATGAAGGATTTTTAGTATTCTACTTTTTTTGTAGTTATACCGTCACAAATTCTGACAGAACTTGATTGTGTGCAAGTTTTTTTTTTAATCGTTACCAACGGTAAAAGTACCTATATTTTAATATGGAAAAAATAGACAAAAAATAGACTAGAATTAACTTTTTCTACGACTGCTTTGGAATGTAAGCAAATACACACACTTTCCAAACACAAAATGAATCCATTCTAGCTCTAGATACGGTATGAATATTCCGTATCAAGTGTTAGAATGAGCACATGTAATGCCATCTCTTGTTTATAAAAGTAAAGAAAACTGTAGCAAAATTAACAAAAAATATATACATTTTACCATGAAATATTGAATAATTTAATGCAATTTAAAGTTTTGTGTTAAAATTATATAAAGTTTATTAGTTTTTCTTAATATATGACCAGTTTTGTATTAATTTAGTTCAAAAAATTAAAACTGCTCCATCTATTGTGAAATATTTAAACCTGATATCTGTCACAACAATCTGACATAATCTTCAATTTTTGCATTATAATTTGTAAATATGTGCTAAAATTAAATAAAAATCTTTTTTAAGTACTGATTTGATAAAAATATTAAATAACATTAATTGCTTTATTTAAAAATATGTGTTTTGTTGCATTTACAATGTCTAGTCACAAAAAACATTGTTTTTAACCTTGTCCGCAGTTTAAAGCCATACAGTGTTTCATATTTGCAGTCGAAGAAAAAGTATAGTCTACAACACGTATGGAATAGTCATTCGCGCTCGCGGGACCGTCATACTCGCCTACCGGCTCGTATGACAAACTTTCCGCTTGCGCGGAATATTGTCTATTCCATACTAGTTATACAGTGCGGTCCAAAAGTCACCCCCCCCCTTTTAACTTTTGAACGAGTTGAGATATCGACTTCAAATTTAGAACTTAAACTATCTTTTAGCATATATTTGATATTTTCAGCTCTTAAAATGTGGGCAGGGGGGCATGGGGGGACATTTTTTTTAATGGAAAGGGGGGTCGTGTGATACATCATTTTAAAGCTTATAAAATTCTCTATTCAAACTAACATTTTTAAATTTTTTAAAAATGTTTTTTAAGGTTTTGATTTTTCAATTTTTTGTGCTAAAACATTCGATTTTTTAAGTTTTTTTTTTATAAATTTTTATTTATGTCAACTAAAATTAGTTTAAAAGTATAATTAACATTTTTTTATGATGAAATTAGGCATTTTTAAAAAATTATTTGTTTTTTTTAGAGGAATTTTGACATTAATACCCATTTTCAACCCCATTTTAAACCCAACAAAAAAAAATTTTTAAATTTAAAAATATGGAGTTAAATGGAGAACTTTATAAGCTTTAAAATGATGTATTACACGACCCCCCTTTCCATTTAAAAAAATGTGCCCCCATGCTCCCCTGCCCACATTTTAAGAGCTGAAAGTATTAAATATATGCTAAAAGATAGTTTAAGTTGTCTTATTTAAAAGTACCAAATTTGAAGTCGATATCTCAACTGGTTCAAAAGTTAGGAGGGGGGGGGTGACTTTTGGACCGCTCTGTAGAATATACTATATTGAAAACGTTTAATACCTATGAAGAGATAACGTTTTGGTTTTAATGCACTTTAAAACACATTTTTCTTGCTTTAGAAGTTTCGGTATTTATTAGCCTAAAAATAGAATTTACTAAAAATGTCAAACATTAGGAAGTCGTTGATATTACAGTGAAATAGTGCGTGCAAAGGAATAAAAAACAAGTTGGAATTGGAAACGTAATGTTCGATGGGTTTCTATTCTTAAAATACCATAGATAAACTAATGGCCAATTTGATATATCCCTTCTTGGCCATAAATTTAAAATTAAAACAATTCTATTTAGTCCCATTTCACGCAACATATATTTTTAGAAAACAATGTACTTCCGATAAACCTTTTGATGTTTTCTATTATTATTTTCTACTTTTTTATGTATTTACTATTTTTTAATTACACAGGCCAACAAGGATGTTGTGATCGGATGTTTTTTATTTTCTGGCTTAGTTAAGACCTTGCAAAACAAGCATTTTTTTTTGTTTCCATCACGTATAATTTTTTTCAGGTATAGGCTGTGCCAAAAATCTCATTCTTTAAAATGAAGTGTAGAATTTTTAAGTTATGGACGTTGGTATACATCAACATAATCAAAAGAAGTAATTCGAAAGATTGAAAAAAAAATAAATTTTGGACCACCCAAATGGCGCGGGGTTCTTTTAAAATTTTTCATTGTTTTATTCGAAATCAGCGGTATCAAATATAGCAGAATGCAAAAATTCAAAGCCAAATATCTCCGAATCTAATAAACCGATTTAAATAATTATTTTTTTACAAGTAAGGTATATCCTTTTAATACAGAGCGGTCCAAAAGTCACCCCCCCCCCCTTTTCACTTTTGAACCAGTTGAGATATCGACTTCAAATTTGGAACTTTTAAATAAGATTAGCATATATTTAATACTTGCAGCTCTTAAAATGTGGGCAGGGGGGCATGAGGGGACATTTTTTTAAATGGAAAGGGGGGTCGTGTAATACATCATTTTAAAGCTTATAAAATTCTCTATTTAATCTAAAATTTTTAAATTTTTTAAAAATGTTTTTTAAGGTTTTGATTTTTCAATTTTTTGTGCTAAAACATTCGATTTTTTAAGTTTTTTTTTATAAATTTTTATTTATGTCATTTTTAAAAAATTATTTGTTTTTTTTTAGAGGAATTTTGACATTAATACCCATTTTCAACCCCATTTTAAACCCAATTTTTTTTTGTTTTTAAATTTAAAAATATGGAGTTAAATGGAGAATTTTAAAAGCTTTAAAATGATGTATTACACGACCCCCCTTTCCATTTAAAAAAATGTGCCTCCATGCCCCCCTGCCCACATTTTAAGAGCTGCAAGTATTAAATATATGCTAAAAGATAGTTGTCTTATTTAAAAGTTCCAAATTTGAAGTCGATATCTCAACTGGTTCAAAAGTTAAGAGGGGGGGGGGTGACTTTTGGACCGCTCTGTATTAAAAGGATATACCTTACTTGTAAAAAAATAATTATTTAAATCGGTTTATTAGATTCGGAGATATTTGGCTTTGAATTTTTAATTTTTTTTTGGGTGACCACTTCAAATTTTGAGTAGTTTATTTAATAATTGTTGTAACTTTTAAAATGTGGGTAGAGAGGCATATGGATTATTTTTTTTTAACTAAAATGGGGGTCATGTGCTACAAATAAATAAAAAATAAAATTTTATATTTCACCATTTATTTTTTTAGACATTTTTTGAGAGTTTAAAATGATGTTGAAAATGGAAATTTTCATCAAAATTTCTTTTAAAAAATTTAACAATTTTTGATAAATGATACAAAAACATAAATTATACTTTTAAACTTATTTTAAATTATATAAATAAAAGCTTTCAACAAAAATCTCAAAAAATCGCAGTTTAGCAAAAAAAAAAATTGAAAAATGAACATCTTTAAAAATATTGTTTAAAAAATTAAAAAAAAATGTTCAAACAGAGACTTTGATTTGCTTTAAAATAATGTGGAACACGACCCCCCTTTCTTTAAAAAAAATCCCTTGACTACATTTTAAAAGAAAATTATCAAATATATTCGGAAATATAGTTTAAGTTACTACACTTCTGCTCAAAAATATCGGCCCACCTAAAAAAATACACATTTTCAAATGCTAATAACTCCAAAACTATTCAATAGATTTATTTGACCTTTTTTTTATTTTAAAGCTTGAACTTTTAGCTCTTAATTACTGGAATAAAAATTATCAAAAATCTTTTTTTAAACCCGCAGCAATGAAAATTACACAGCTATGTTTTTTTACTGCTTCTTTCGATATGCGCACGGTTTGCCACTGCATATTTTTTTACAATTTAATTAATTGATTTTATAGGCCAATTAAATGGGAGTAATTTCTTTTTTAACTTTTTAATTTTCCTTTTCTCGTTTAGGAGATATACGGTTTTTTCTGAAAATAAACATTTTTGCAAATAACAAAAAAACTACACAGTGGATTTAATTGATTTATTTTTTAATTTGAAGCTTAAGTCCTTAACTTTTATTTATTTAATTTAAGTTTCTGGTGCAAACATGTTTAAACTGGGTTTACATTGCTTAAATAGTCATGTTTTTTTTACCCAATCTTTTTTGATGCAATTTAACCACAAACTCAAATGTTTCCATAAGTTTTAAAACTTATTCTAAAAGCCACACTTATTGTGACTGATTCCTTCTTTTATTTTTTATCATAAGTCTTCTCATTTAGGAGAAATTAAAGTTTTTCGGAAAAAGTGACTTTTTAATCAGAGGGCTAGTGCCACCCCTGTAAAACTGTATATGACGGAAAAGCGTCGATAGAATATAAAGATCTATTGCACTTCTATAACTTTAGCTTAAATAAATACATTTAATTAACACGTTTTCTGCGTTAGCAACTTTTTGGTTCCCAGCTCAGACTGCGTTTTGAGGCATATATGTCGAACGAACTTTGCACAGACTGTTTAAATCTCTAATGGTACTCCAAAAACAAGTTCTAACGTCTTTTTAAGGACTTTTTGCTTTTTAATTTTTTTTAAACCAAATATTTTATCAAATAAAATAACAATAAACAAATTTTAAATTTTATTAAAATTATTTAATAACAATTATAAACACAAAAAAACGTATTAGACGTGTATGTTTTTTTACAACAATGCTGTTTTTCGTTATTATTAGTTACATTACATTATGGTCAATAAAACATTCAATTTAATTTAACAAAACACTAAAACTAACCAACATTACGGGTTCAGTTTTAGCTTCCAATGATATACCTCCCCATATCATGCACCACCATAACTAACTTTTTCTGCAATGCAGGCCTGTGCATAACGTTCTCCAGGACGTCGGTAGACACGCTGTCTTGCATCATTCCCAAATAGACATATCCTGGTTTCATCAGAAAACCTTTGCCCATTGGTTTCTGTCCCAGTTTAAATGTCGTCTTGCAAACTGCAGCCTGGCACGACGATGGTTAGCAGTGAGTTTAGGTCCAGTTGCGGCCTTATAAGAGCAAAGGTTTCTTTCAAAAAGCCTTCGACCAATAGTGGACCTACTTACTGCTACACCTCTTGTTTCTTGAAGCCGTGATCTCAAATTAACTGAATTTAGACGACGATTCCGCAGGGAATTAAGCTCGATAAATCGGTCATCCCGAGCGGACGTGCACCTATGTCTGCCAGCTCCTTGGCGTCGACTAAAGGAACCGGTCTCCTCAAAACGTTGGAATACTCTTCTTACCGCTGCTCTCGAAATATTTAACTGTTGAGCAACATAACGCTGACTGTGCCCTTCTTGTAGCAGAGCTACAGCTTGGGCAACTACTTCCGGACTTGTTTCCATTTAAATAATACAATTAAATAAAATTTTAACGAGTTAAAAAAGTATTGTCACATAAGTGACAAGTCTTGTCAATCATAAAAAAGTTAGTTACAGGGGTGGCACTAGCCCACCACTTAAAAAGTCCTTATTTACCAAAAAAACATAATTTCTCCTAAATGAGAAGACTTATGATAAAAAATAAAAGACGGAATCAGTCACAATAAGTGTGGCTATTAGAATAAGTTTTAAAACTTATGGAAAGATTTGAGTTTGTGTTTAAATTGCAACAAAAAAGATCGAGTAAAAAAAACATGACTATTTAAGTAATGTAAACTCAGTTTAAACATGTTTGCACCAGAAACCTAAATTAAATAAATAAAAGTTTACGATTTAAGCTTCAAATTAAAAAAAAAATCAATTAAATCCATTGCGTAGTTTTTTTGTTACTTGCAAAAATGTAAATTTTTAGAAAAAACCTTATATCTCCTAAACGAGAAAAGGAAAATTAAAAAATTTAAAAAGAGATTACTTCCATTTAATTAGGCTATAAAATCAATTAATTAAATTGTAAAAAAATATGCAGTGGCGAACCATGCGCATATCGAAAGGTGCAGTAAAAAAACATAGCTGTGCACTTTTCATTGCTGCCGGTATAAAAAAAGATGTTTGATAATTTTTATTCCAGTAAGTAAGAGCTAAAAGTTCAAGCTTCAAAATAAAAAAAAGATCGAATAAATCCATTAAATAGTTTTGGAGATATTTGCATTCAAAAATGTGTATTTTTTTAGGTGGGCCGATATTTTTGAGCAGAAGTGTATTTACGTGTCCAAATATGAAGTTAATATCTTAACTCTTTTAAAAGTTAAGAGGAGGGAGGTGACTTTTGGACTGCACTGAATAAAGTGCTGGGTATTTTAGATCAACTAAGAGTACACTTTTAAATTTGAAGCATTTCATTTCTATACGGTTTGTTATTCTTTCCCTTATCTTCTTTTAAAAATTGCTATGCACCACACTCCCCTTCGTCATTTTTAAAATTTTATCATTCATGGTTGGGCGCCATTTTTAAATGGTCGAATAATAAAAAAGGGTGAGGTGTTTCTAAAAAGCAGTGTATTTAGGCTTCATCTAGTTTGGTAGATTAAGGGAGATCACTCTTTTATAATTGAATAAAATAGGGGAAGCAGGTCCAATCATAATCCACTCAAAAAAATAAATGGATTAGTACAATAGTGTTAAATCAGCTGCAGCAGGTATTACCCATGGGTATTAAATGTCATATTTAAAACTAAACAAGTATAATTGGTTGATAATTTTTTTCCTACGATCCTCTATGAAAATGACATTTAGCACACTCTTTTGTTCTTTAGAAAACGCCTCATATCGCACTCGTTTGATATTTTTATATCACACTCGTGTGATGTATGGAGGTTTGCCTAATTTTATTTAGATTCTACGAATTTTATTCACCTTGTTTTATAAACCATTTTCCACCTTTCACGACAGCCTTTTATATCTTTTAAGTGTTTTAATCCAAATATTTCTGTTTTTCATGTCAAAAATAGAAACTATAGTTATAACGTTACTATTTTGACCATTACTGTCTAGTCTAGACAGTCTAGATCTTAAAAAAATTACTTAATTTTTTATTTAGTTACATTACATAAAAAACATCAAAATACACAGTATTTTTCTTATGAAATGTAAAACAGTACAATTTTAACGCAGTGTATTTTTGCGAAATTGTAAGCGAAATTTAAAATTATTTTGCAAAATTAATAATGAAATTCAATTTTTTTGTAAAATTAAAACTTAATTTTACAGTTTTACTACTATGTATAGAAAAGAAAATGGAAAAAAATGGCGTGGGTGTTGAAACTACAAATAAAACACATTATAAAATGAAAGGTGTTTTTATTTTTATTACATAAATATTTTAACAAACTATACTACTATTATACTACTAAACTAGAATAATTTTTTCTGTGTACAGGGTGTTGCAAATGTCCCATGCATTTTAACTCGTAAACCGTTAAAGAATTTAACCTAAACCTACAAAGACTACAAAATAACATATAAATAACAAGGATAACTTACCGATTGTTAATATAACAACACTGAACAAAACACAGCTAAATTAAAAAAACATTTTCCGGCGTCTCACAACAACGTGCTACCATCTTGGGTCTTGGCCTCAACTGGTGATTCCGCTTCGTTGCTAGTCTTATTAAGGTAAATTTACAATAACTGTAGTAATAAAGCAATTTTGTTTGTAAAATTAGTAAGGTTTTGTTAATTAACATTTAAAGATAAAAAGTTCTTTAAAAGTCATTTGTACTTATACAATGCCTATAGTAAAATTCTGAATTGGTTAAGTAAAAATACTGATTGTTGTATAAAACTAACAATGTTGTTTGCTAAATAACATTAGTAAAATTGCAACATTTTGTAAAAATAATTATTTTTGCTATTTAAATGTACTAATTATTGTGTAATTTTACCCCTATTCTTTTCAGTGTAGTTACAGTAAAATATAACGTTGTTCTGTTATTGTACATACTGTAACAACTTGTATTTAATAACAAAAATTGCTTGAGTTTCAGTATTTAATACGGTAACAAATTATCAGTGTATCATTAATATTATTTCTATTTAAACATTAAATAGTTTATGGTTTGTTCAGTGTACAGTATTTAGTTATTTGCAATTAATTGTTTCAAATTCATGTCAAGACTTACAGTACCTAATACACTGAAATATATACCAACTAATGCACATCCTGTGGTAATATGTAACTTGTTAGCACCGTGTACACCTTTTAAACTATAAACGAGTTCATAATATATTAAATTAAAACTTTTTACATTTTTTGTATAGGTAGTCGCTAAAAATATCGCTCGGCAGGAAACTGAATTGTCGTTTCCTCTCCTGCGAAACTGGATTATCCGTCTAATTAACACCAATATTCATAAATTATCATGTTATTTAACGTTTAACACAGGAAAGATTTACTATAATACAGTTAATATCATGCCATAACATTAAAATTAGCAATCTATTTATTTTACACAAATATATTTGTTTACAAACAACGGAAGAATTCTAATATCTGAGTTTACAAACAATTTGTGTCCTACAGTTTACTAATAACGGGTCTTCCAACCAGAGGTTTCATTTCAAATTAAGAGAAAAATGCAGTTTTTTTTGTGAAAAACGGGTATATTTTTATTTTAATCCAAAGTGCAGACTAGGAGGTTAACTAAATTCGGTTTTTATTTAGTAACTTAGAAACCCTTTGAGATATAGCGACTAGGTTTTACACGTGAACTCATCTTAATAGGCCCATCTTCGTATGTTATTTTCATGTATTTATTTTAACCAGGGGTATGCGAAACGGGGGGGCCTTGTTTGTTTTTTGTCTCAAACTTTTTTCTGTTTAACTTTTTTATTATTTATTTGTGGAAGATAATTCCTTAGAATAGGAAAGATTTACTATAATACAGTTAATATCATGCCATAACATTAAAATTAGCAATCTATTTATTTTACACAAATATATTTGTTTACAAACAACGGAAGAATTCTAATATCTGAGTTTACAAACAATTTGTGTCCTACAGTTTACTAATAACGGGTCTTCCAACAAGAGGTTTCATTTCAAATTAAGAGAAAAATGCAGTTTTTTTTTTGTGAAAAACGGGTATATTTTTATTTTAATCCAAAGTGCAGACTAGGAGGTTAACTAAATTCGGTTTTTATTTAGTAACTTAGAAACACTTTGAGATATAGCGACTAGGTTTTGCACGTGAACTAATCTTAATAGTCCCATCTTCGTATGTTATTTTCATGTATTTATTTTAACCAGGGGTATGCGAAACGGGGAGGCCTTGTTAGTTTTTTGTCTCAAACTTTTTTCTGTTTAACTTTTTTATTATTTTATTTGTGGAATATAATTCCTTAGAATAGGAAAGATTTACTATAATACAGTTAATATCATGCCATAACATTAAAATTAGCAATCTATTTATTTTACACAAATATATTTGTTTACAATTCTAATATCTGAGTTTACAAACAATTTGTGTCCTACAGTTTACTAATAACGGGTCTTCCAACCAGAGGTTTCATTTCAAATTAAGAGAAAAATGCAGTTTTTTTTTGTGAAAAACGGGTATATTTTTATTTTAATCCAAAGTGCAGACTAGGAGGTTAACTAAATTCGGTTTTTATTTAGTAACTTAGAAACCCTTTGAGATATAGCGACTAGGTTTTGCACGTGAACTCATCTTAATAGGCCCATCTTCGTATGTTATTTTCATGTATTTATTTTAACCAGGGGTATGCGAAACGGGGGGGCCTTGTTTGTTTTTTGTCTCAAACTTTTTTCTGTTTAACTTTTTTATTATTTATTTGTGGAAGATAATTCCTTAGAATAGGAAAGATTTACTATAATACAGTTAATATCATGCCATAACATTAAAATTAGCAATCTATTTATTTTACACAAATATATTTGTTTACAAACAACGGAAGAATTCTAATATCTGAGATTACAAACAATTTGTGTCCTACAGTTTACTAATAACGGGTCCTCCAACAAGAGGTTTCATTTCAAATTAAGAGAAAAATGCAGTTTCTTTTTTGTGAAAAACGGGTATATTTTTATTTTAATCCAAAGTGCAGACTAGGAGTTTAACTAAATTCGGTTTTTATTTAGTAACTTAGAAACCCTTTGAGATATAGCGACTAGGTTTTGCACGTGAACTAATCTTAATAGGCCCATCTTCGTATGTCATTTTCATGTATTTATTTTAACCAGAGGTATGCGAAACGGGGGGGCCTTGTTAGTTTTTTGTCTCAAACTTTTTTCTGTTTAACTTTTTTATTATTTTAATTGTGGAATATAATTCCTTAGAATAGGAAAGATTTACTATAATACAGTTAATATCATGCCATAACATTAAAATTAGCAATCTATTTATTTTACACAAATATATTTGTTTACAAACAACGGAAGAATTCTAATATCTGAGTTTACAAACAATTTGTGTCCTACAGTTTACTAATAACGGGTCTTCCAACAAGAGGTTTCATTTTAAATTAAGAGAAAAATGCAGTTTTTTTGTGAAATCGGGTATATTTTTATTTTAATCCAAAGTGCAGACTAGGAGGTTAACTAAATTCGGTTTTTATTTGGTAACTTAGAAACCCTTTGAGATATAGCGACTAGGTTTTGCACGTGAACTAATCTTAATAGGCCCATCTTCGTATGTTATTTTCATGTACTTATTTTAACCAGGGGTATGCGAAACGGGGGGGCCTTGTTAGTATTTTGTCTCAAACTTTTTTCTGTGTAACTTTTGTATCATTTTATTTTTGGAATATAATTCCTCAGGCCAAAGTACATAAAAAAGGTACTCTTGTTGTAATACTGTAGGATTGACCATTTTCGAGAAAAATTCATTTGAAAGTGAAATTTCACGGTTCGAGGACGAAAAATTAAATTTCAACATTTTAGTATGTAAAATGTTGAAAACCGAAATTTCAATTATGCAGAGCTAATGTACATTAAAAACTAAGAAAAAAACGTCATACACAGCCTGTGTAATACAGGTCTTCAAATTATTTTTTCTCAAAAACGGTTAATCCTACATATTATGTATTTTAACTTGAGGAATCATATTCCAAAAATAAAATTACAAAAAAGTTACACAGAAAAAAGTTTAGGAAAAAAACTGAAAGCCCCCCCCCCCCATTTCTCACCACCTGGTTAAAATAAGTACATGAAAATAACATGCGAAGATGGGCTTTATTAAGATTAGTTCACGTACATAACCCTGATCCTATATCTCATAGGGTTTCTGAGTTATTAAATAAAAACAGAATTATTTTTTTAGCCACTTTCGAAGGGGCGTAGGTCCCTTACGACGCATATGTTTATAGGAACTTTTTGTTATATTTTATGATGAGAATCACCCCTTAACATTTCGGACCCTATTTCAAATACATCGTGTATTGCCTGTTACCTACATCCTATTAATTTAATATAACGGCCATTCGCCAACTTAAACCAAGAAGAAAAATATACCTATAGAACTTTCTAGTTAAAATTTAAATATTTAAACGTTGGGATAATATAATACTTTTTGAAAAAGTAAGTTAAAAATCTACAAAAATTTATTTTATGTATAACTATGATATAATTAGGGTGTACGTGGGATTTACAGCTGTAGAAATATTTTTTTCTACGATCTAATAGAAAAGTTAACATTTCTACAAAAACAAATGATGTTTTCAGACCACAAAATAACCTATTTCTTAGCATTTTATTTTTCTACTCGTTACCATGACAGCAAATGCAAAATTGAATTTTGCGCGCTAAAGTGTAGGCAACCGGCAAGCCAATCGTAAAACAGCTGTTTCTCCATTTTTTTTAATATAAAATTATTATTTATTTTTAATCAAACCTCAATTTCCTGTGCTAAATATTTGTGTGCTAAATCATTGTTATGAAGGAATTATGTAGAGTAGGTACAGTGATGAGGATTTTACTTCTAAACCACCAGATATGCAAAAAATTGTAAGTGGTGCGATCTTGTAAGGTTATAAATTTACTGTCTCAATTTTATTTATTTATTTATTTTCGATCGTAGAAAAAACGTTTTTTGTATTACGAGCGGAAAATGTGATTTCTGCTTGAGCGTAGAATTTGCTGATCGAGGCGTTCAGCCGAGATCAGCAATCACGCTCTTAATAGAATAATATCTATTTCAATTCTTATTCATGATGGCTTCATCATTGCCATGGTGGTATTTTTCACCTGGATAAAACCAGAACAATTTGTTCACGTGCTTACACTTCGAGGGGGACAACCGGAGATGGATCCGCCCCAAGTAGAAGCCCCTTCTGCTCCTTCTATGCCCAATTTTTTTTCAATCCTTGAAAGGAAAGGAAGTGCTCAAATGACAGGGGTATCTATAGTAAACACGTGCTACGTGCCACAGACCACTTGAAACTATTATATTATATTTTAACATACCTATACTGCCCTCATAAAGAGGAACACAGCAAGTACAGCTTACACATACCGCTTTCGAGGTTAGCATTTACTACTGAGAATAACGGTTTGTAACGATCCTAAGGAAAAGTGCAGCGAAGATGTTACTTGCGGCGTTCTTTCTATGTAAAAGTTTGTTTTGGAAAGTGAAACAAGATAAAGCAAAAATAAAAGAAATCAAAATTATGTCAGAAAAATGATTTTTTTTACTAAGTTCAAGTAAAATTATAAAAACGTAATTAATATTACTATTCTTATCTAAATTAATGGAGAGCCCCTAGTACAAGCCTAAAGCTTATTTGGGGCTCTCCATGCCTTTGTACAAAAAGTCACCAATAAATAAATAAATAAATAAATTAAATATTTATCAATAAATAAATAATATAAAAAAAACCATTTTTTTAAATATATTTTTTAATAATATAAACCCATTTAAATAAATTAAATAACAACATTATATAATTTTTAAGTTAAAAAAGAACAATATTTTTATAATTAAAAAAATCTAAATCATAGACAAATAGGAATATTTAGCCAAAACTCTATCTTATATTCTGGTAGAATATCTTTGTAACATTGTTAATTTTAAAATAGTTTTACAAAACCATTAAAAAATTTCGAAAGGCCCTAGCGCCGCAGGTGAAAAGTTTACCTTTAAAACATTTTTATAAAATTCACAAAAACGTTAAAAAATCATAGTGTCACAGCCAAAAATTTTACAATTTTAAATTTTATAGAAAGCCTATGCTAATTTTAAAGCAGTAATACAAATTTAAATTTTATCAAAAATGTGAAATCCCAAAGCCACAGGCGAATATTTTAACATATTTGGAAATATATTTTAATTTTAAAACAGTTTTAAAAATTTTAACAAAAAGTTTGAAAGCTTTCAACCTTAGATTCGCGCCTCAGGCGAAAATTTTTACGAATCTGATGGTCTATTTTAACAGTTTAGCAAAAAATTTGTTTATTTCTTTTTTATGTTAATTTTATTTTAATCTTAATTTTATTAATAGTTTATTTTTAATATTTGTTCAAATATAAAATAAATTTATATTTTTCAACTGCGCAAATTTTTCTTTTCAACTGTACATTTTGCTTTGTCAACTGCGCATTTTGCTTTCAACTGTGCCTTAGAATAACCACTGCCCTATGGTGTTACTTGGAGACTACCTTTTTGATGTATTTTTAATTAAAGATTAATATTTTATTGAGAAAGTGTCAAAAAATTTACAGATAAAAAAGTTTGAGGCAAAAAGGTGACATCGCCCCCTCCGGAGGGGAGGCCCCCCCCCATTTTGCATACAATAATAGCATTAATCAATGTTAAGGCATGTCTAAAAATTCGTTACTGTGGTTTATGGGTTTAAAGAGTTATTAAATACAAATTATTTCTTAGACGCACCCTTAAGAGGGCCGTAGCTCCCTCTTTTTGAGATTTTTTTTTATAAAGAATCATCTTTAATTTTTTTTTTCGTCAGTTTTCGTAAACTTATAAATTGTAAGCGACAATAAAGGCCCTTTTCCACATACATATAATGATTATATTATTATCATTAACTAACTCTTCTCAATTTACAGCCTATTTTTTTCATAATATGTAATATTATCTGCCGAAATTTTTTAAAAAGCATTAATCGGTTTTATCAAGGTGGGCATTGAAATCGTACATTTTACAACATAGTTTTATTTAGTTTGACAGGTAAGAATTAATTTTTAAAGTAAGGTTATTTATTTGTCAAATTCAAAACATATCAAAGCAAAAACACAGTCCGCTTTGATTTTTTTTCTAAAAATTAAAATTATTAGAATAAAATTTATCGGAAAAATAAAACAACCTAATTTACATAACTTTTCTAATTATAAAGCATTATAAGAATAATTTAAATAGTAAAATACAACAAACTTACAAAAAATCCAGTACTTACTGTATTTTATCCTGGACGGTTTTTGTCAAAAGCTTAACCCAACTTTTAAAATCTCTCGTCAAAATGATATGATGTTCTAAAATTTACGATTTCAATGCCTCAATTGATAAAACCTATTAATGCTTTTTAAAAAAATTCGGCAGTTATTAAGTAGGTTAGGTAACGTTCAAGTATTACGTAACCAAAATTCATACACTTCATGCCTCGGTTCTCGTGTTATTCAAGGCTGTAGAGATTTCATATTTTGGCTAGGCGCCCTAACACACCCACTATTAGGGGGGGTAGCCAAAATATGAAATCTCTATAATCTATAATAACGCGAGAACCGGGGTATGAAGTATGAATTTTGGTACAATTTGCGTTACGTATTACTTAAACGTTTCCTTACCTACTGTAGGTATATTTGAAAGACGTGAATGAATTAAGCAAAACTACCTCTCTTTGAAAAGGCTTGTTCTTTCATTAAAATGACATTTGTATACCCTTACATTTTGAGAACGAGAATCAGATAATTGAATTCCAAAAAGACGGGCGACTCCGAGATTTACTAGCACTTCAGACGCTGTCATACTAAATAACCTCGTATGTAAAAGTTTGTTTGACAATTTTATCGGTTAAATTCAAGTAATTATTTCTATATTCCAAATCAAGCCTGTTTATGAATTTTACAAATCAGTTTTTTTTTAAACTTTCCTCCACTATTTAGTTCTCCCTGAGTTAAAGTCCATGAGAAAGAAGTGTTTTATCAAAATAGAATAAAACCTTAATTTTTTGTATTTTATGTCATTACTTTATCGTTTTGACCTAAATCATTAAAATTAGTTGAATTCATATGCAAAGGTTAATTTTCTTCCTATGTAATACTTGGTTAAATATCCGGTGTTCTTTCCAATTCCGTCAGTGTAGTCTTGCTAGTATTAACTTCAATATCTGTGTAATTTAAGTCAGTTAATTCAATTATCAAAGATTTTACTGGTCATTATTCTGACCATTATAAATTAGCTTTGAAATGTTTACAACTATGTCATGCTAAGGATGAAGCATTGCTTGATTTTGAGCAATCAATTTAGTTGTTAATTGGCCAAATGAAAATTTAATTAAAATTAATTCTATTCTATTCTATTTTTACAAAATTATATTAAGGTACGTGCGACAAACACTGGCCGGCTGGTTATATGGGCCAAAGTATAAAAGTTGTAGCAGTGCCGGTTAATACTTTCTTCTCATTTCTGCTAGTACCAGGTTCTTTACCAAGGCTGTTTTTCCATTACTTGATACTTAATTGTTTTAATTACTTGCTTTCTTGTTGATCTTATCCAAAATTTTCTGTTTTGTGTCATTCTCGTCGCCTTTTTCAAATGTAACCCTATTTTCCGTTGCTATTTCCGTGATCTACACCAATAACAAAAAGAACGTATGAGGACTCCTTATTGAGGAGGCATTCATAATAATCTTTATTTACCCAACAGTTTGCACCAATTCTAGGAAAAAAATACATATATACAATTATATATAAAAATATACAAAAGAAAATATATATATGGATACATAAATACACAATTTTAACCTACATATTATTGTAGGTTGTTAGTGTATAAAAGTGAGTTTAGAGAACACGCGTTAATTCATACGTTCTTCATGTTATTCTTCCATTTTACATTATTTTTACGTGTCCGAACCATCTTTATTTACCATTCCTCCATATTAGTGGCTCCACTTTTAATTAGTGTTTTTTGGATTTTTTTTTGAATCCTATTTAAAATGAATATTTTGAATTATTATTCCGAATAACTATTTCCGAAATTAAAAAATAAGTGCGATAATTTAGGTGACTATTTATAGGTCAACCAATGGCAAGTGTGTTGTCTGCACGGATCATCTGTGGCAACCGTTTACTATGAGCACTATAATTATTAAAAATTAAAGTTTGTAGATAAAAATTGACAAAAAAAATGTTTGCTCATTTGGCCACCAGGGAGCTGCTGGCCACAGCCAGTCCGGGTAGGTTTGGAAAAAAATAAAATAAAATAAAAAAAAATATGAGAAATTTTTCTGTTCTATTTATATATTAAACAACATACCCTATATGTAGTTGTATTTACTGTAAAAATTTCAAAAATTTTTACCTACCTGTTTTTTTTTTATTTAATTTTGAAAAAATAAAATAAAATAAAATAAATATGAGAAATTTTTCTGTTCTATTAAAGAACATTACCCTAAAATAATTTACAAGGAAAAACTGTTTAGTCCCATACATAATTTACTTTTAATATTCAAGAAAGAAAAATAGAAAACATATTCGAAAACATCTAAATTGGTCCCAGAAAAAAAAAGTGACAAAGGTTTGCATAGGGCCATTTTTTGCAGCGCTGGTTAAAAAAAATATTGAAAAAAGAAAAATTTTTGTAATCCTAATGCGGACAAAAACTCAAAATTCAAAAAGGCGGAATAAATATGGCGGATTTTTTTTTCTAATTTTGCTTAAATTACCCTAAAATAATTAGGTATGTGACTAAAGAGTTTTTCTTATTAAATCTGTAATTATTTCAGGGTAGTATTGTTTAAAATATGAATAGAATAAAAAATACTCATATTTTGCCCAATTTTTCTTTTTTTTTTCAAAATTAAATTAAAAAAAAAAACAGGGCGTTATAAAACAATGATATTTTTGCAGCAAATACTAGTATATATAAGTAAAACTACCCATAAAAAATGGGCTGGCATTTACATTTTTTTTTCGGTTTTGCGCTATTTTTCAATTTTTCTTTTTTTTTTCAAAATTAAATTAAAAAAAAAAAACAGGGCGTTATAAAACAATGATATTTTTGCAGCAAATACTAGTATATATAAGTAAAACTACCCATAAAAAATGGGCTGGCATTTACATTTTTTTTTTCGGTTTTGCGCTATATTTTCGTTAATTTTAGCAAAATTAAAAAAATAAATCAGCCATATTTATTATGCCATTTTGAGTTTTGGGTGTTTGTTTGCATTAAGGTTACCAAAAGAATCGTATTTATTAAATTTTATAGCAAATACTAAGGAAAATAACCCATAAAAATGGGCTCGCATTTTCATATTTTTGTATTGTGCCATATTTTCGTTAAGTTTGACAAAATTAAAAATATTAATCTGCCATATGTATTCCGCCATTTTAAAGGTCGAGTTTTTGGCTATTAAAATTATTAGGATTATCAAAATAAGCCTTTATACCAAATTTCAGCTAAATCGAACATTTTTGAAAAATTTGGACCACCCTAATGTTGCGAAAAAATTTATTTTAAGCTTTTTACTATTTTTTTTCGTAATCGCCGGTTCAAAAAATTGCCCTATGCAAAAAACATACTTGTGACACTTTTTTTTTAACTTAAAAATTCTAAATTCTACAGTTCATGTTAATGAATGAGAATTTTTGCTTGACTCATAGCTGAAAAAAATTATAAGTGATGGAAACAAAAAAATGCTTGTTTGGCAGTCAGTTCGTCGTAACTAAGCCAGAAAATAAAAAACATCCTACACTCTAAAAATCGTTTTGTGAAATTACTAACAATATCGTTGGTTATTTAATGCCACCGATTTTGTTAGTAATATTACATATCAACTTTGTAATTTAACTAAACTGCGTTGTAATCTTGTAAATTCATAAAAATGATTTTTTTGTGATTTCACAACATTTTCCTGTGATATTACATAATAATTTGTGAAATTATTTCGTTATTTTACAATATTACAACACGTCTTTGTAATTTTAAATGTTTTTTTGTGAAAAGCTAAAACATTTATATTTTTTTGTGAAATCTTCAAGTATTTTCGCAAAATTTAGTAAATCTACAATAATAATATTGCGTTTTCATTAAACTAACTTTTGATTTTACAACATAACAATATAAAATCGCTGCAATAATGTTATTATTATTTTTTTTATAAAAATACTAACGTTTTTTTCAGTGTATCACTAAAATCCTTGTTGGCATGTGTTATTAATCCTTACCCAACAGGCAGTAAGTTTTAAATTGATATTTTAAAAGATGATACAGGGCTTTTCAAGTACATACTATTGTCTGCAGTAAGTACCCGTATTTAGATGTTTTAAAATAACTCTTAAAAGGGTCATCTAAATTTAAACACATTACATTTTAAAAGGTTAAAGCTACTAAAACTTTATTAAAGACTTTTTTATTAAAATTGTAAATTAAAATAAAAAAAAATCAGTGTGCATGGCCCTCTTTTATTCCGATTGGTCAATTAATTATTTAGTGGTGTTTTTACAAGTATGCTAGATGCTATCGTTCGTTGGTTTCCTGTGAAACAGGAAGCCAGGTTTTAACGTGGATACGAAACCGTTCGATTACAATAATTGCAATTATTGCACGTGTTTTTATTTTTCAGTTTTCGATTTCGGTAATTTGGGAATAAATAGTATTTTTGATAATTAAAAGAACCAAAAATACTAACGGCTTTATTCACTATTTATTGTTAAATAAATAGAGCATTTTCATAAAAAATTGTATAGACTATACACTCTATAGTATATTACATAATATACTATATATCGTCGGCTTACAAGTAAAGAGCACTAAGTCCAAAATCATTGTTTTGAGATATTGACAAATTTAACTATCATTCTCGTTTTTTAATTTTTATAATAATTGTTTTTGGAAAAAAACTACCACAAATCGCAATGACATGTTTGGACATAGTAATGTCCCATTTGAAGTTAAATATAAAAAAATTGAAGTAGTTTAATTCAACTAAATTTACAAAAAGTATTTAAAGTTAAAACCCTTCTATTAATAAAACGTAATGTATAAAGTAGAAAACAAGATGTTTACATAAATTTTCGAAAAACTAAATTTTTAAAAGAAGGGCTTTTTTTTCCAAAATTTTGATTGTTTAAAGAACGTTTCCAAAATTAATAATAATAATTAATATAAATTTTATGAAACTGCTTACTATGTCAGAACTAAGACAGTTTTCAGAGGCCATCGGCTGTGCCGGCAAAGAAGCATCTCCTAAAGTCAATACATATAATAATAAAACACTTCACGGTGCAATTCTAAGGGCTGTTTTCCAAACTTGCGGCGAAATTTAGTTTTTTTATATTCTTGTTATTTATGCAGTAATTAATGATTTAAGAGCAAAATTTAAAAAATCTATCGGCTAATTTTTTTTATTTAGATTTTTTTTATAAAAATCTGCACCTATTCAATTATTTGTCTATATCTCGGCTATTTCTAATTATAAGAAAAATATTATTATAAATATTGCTTAATTTTCTACAAAAAAGTAAATACCATTTTTTAAAATCTTTTGTCGTTTTGTCACAATACGCGATTAAAGTTTAAAGTAAAACAAAAAAGTTATATACAGGTACAGGATTCATGAGTTATTAAATAAAAACAGAATTTTTTAGCCACATTCAAAGGGGCTTAGCTCCCTTACGTCGCATTTTTAGACATACGTTTATAGGAAGTTTTTGTCATATTTTATGATGTAGGAACCACGCCATGTTTGCTGTCTTATGGCATATATTAAAGGGGTCGATTCTTCATCACAAAACATGAAAAACTAACACAGGAGCATATGTCAGTAAATAAGCCCTAAGGGAGCTACGGCCCTTCGAATATGGACATGTTGAATGGGGAACAAAAAAGCACAAATAAAATTTTAATGCAGCAGTGCGATTCTTCCTTTAAAACTAAGCAAAAAAGAATTCTTCACCGAAACACCTAAATTTAATATTAAAAGACTAGTAGCCCTTTAAAAATTAATATTTTTGGTGGCACAAAATTTTACTTCCTCTTAATTACATTTTTTTTAACTGTTGCTCCTACAGTGTTAAACTATATGACATTTTTTATGTATTTCAATGTATTTGTATAAACAAGACTACAAAAGTCACCGATAATTTAATTTTATTTTTGTTTTGTATCTTGATTAAATAGGTATAAAAATATATGCCTAAGTATACATGTATATTTTATAAATTATTTTTTTTTATTAAATTAATTTTTCTTATTAAATTAATTTTTAATAATATACGTCTCAAGTTTTTGTAGTATTTGTTTTGAGATTTGTTTGCTTTTTCCTAAACTAAAATCAATCAATTCAAACAAAAAAAAATATATTAGAAAAGCATCGCTTTGTTAATATTTACTTACCTGTCAAATCTAAACATTTAATTATTCAAATTTATTTTTAAAAATTATCATTATATGTACTTTCATCAAAAAAAAATTTCAGTTCACTGGTATGAAGTTAAAAAAAAAATCTTGGAGGGCTGAGCCAGGGACGGCCACATGATATCTTTACGACTTATTTTAAAATAAAAACATGTGCTATTTAAGGAAAAAGATAGATTATTTTCCCACGATCCTCTGTGAAAATTACATTTAGCACACTCTTTTCTTCTTTAGAAAACGCCTCATTTCGCACTAGTTTGATATTTTTTATATCACACTCGTGTGATATTTATCTATGGAGGTTTGCCTAATTTTATTTAGATATTTACCTCGTACGAATTTCATTCACCTTGTTTTATAAACCATTTTCCACCTTTTACCACAGCCTTTTATATCTTTTAAGTGTTTTAATCCAAATATTTCTGTTTTTCATGTCAAAAATAGAAACTATATAACGTTACTATTTTGACCATTACTCTCTTGTCTAGACAGTCTAGATCTTATAAAAATTACCTATTTTTTTTATTTAGTTACCTTACATTACATAAAAAACTTTAAAATACACAGTATTTTTCTTATGAAATATAAAACAGTACAATGTTACTGTCTTATATAACAGCATAACCACAGAAATCTAATTTAATAAGCAAACTCAATTTTGCATTTATTTAGGAATAGGCAACTCATTAAACAGCTATGTATTGTATTAAATATAAAACCAAGAAAACTAAAGCTAAATGAAAATCATATTTCCTGTTTGACATACCTACATATATAAATTTGTATGCTATTTATAATTATTTTATGCTTTGCTTTTCTTAAAAATTAATATAAATTAGAAAATTTTAAAATAAGTAACTTCATATTTTTTCGGGATCGTAGGAAAAATAGTGTACATAACTCGTTGGAAAGTGTATTTCATACACTCGTGGGGTTTCCTCACTCGCCTGGTGGCTCGTTCGTAAACCTTCCCACTCGCGTGAAATATGTCACTTTCCACACTAGTTATGTAAGGAAACGTTCAAGTATTACGTAACGCAAATTGTATCAAAATTCATACACTTCATACTCCGGTTCTAAAGTTATAGATTATAGAGATTTCGTATTTTGGCTAACCATCCTTACACACCCCCTATTAGGGGGGTAGCCAAAATATGAAATCTCTACAGCCTTGAATAACGCGAGAACTGAGGTATGTAGTGTATGAATTTTTGTTCATTTTGCGTTACGTAATACTTGAACGTTCTCTAATATACACGGTTCACCTGGGCGATTTTAAATAAAAATTTCGTGGACCCCTACATTTTTTGGAGTAAAACATAACTGATGACATCAGAAATCAATTCCCATTTGAAAGAAAATCGTAAAAGATACACTTTTTTAGACAGATAAAAAAAAATCAAATAAAAAAATCGCAATTTTCAAAATCAAAAATGCTCTCTGGGTTAAAAGTTGCCCATTAGTAAAAAAAGTGGCCACTCAAAAATGAGCCAAATCGATAAATGTTTAGAGGTAGCTCAAAGCACTCAAACTTAAAAAAAAATCGGTACCTGTTTTTCGGATAAAAACTGATACCGATAAAAATTGAGGAAATTTTGGAGGGTTTCTTTGGTAATATTTAGAAACAATACTAAATTTAAGAACTAAAACAATTATATCCCCCCTCCCCTTAAGTTAGAACATGAAAAAATCGCCAATTATTTGAAGATTTCGCGAAAATTTAATTTTTGCAAGTTTTTAAAAGTGCATAAAAAATAGTTTTAAATAAAAAATCTGCAAAATTCTATATTAGTATATAAGCAAATATACATGTTAACCTACATGACTATACAGAAAACATAATTTTTTTCCTCAAGTTGAGTAATTTCGATTAGAAACCGGGTGGATTTTCTGTTTTTTGCCTAAAACTTTTTTCGGTGTACTTTTTTTTGATTTTTTGGTTGGAATACTACTTTTTTATGTAAAAATACACAAAAAAGTTTCTGTGGTTTAACATCGCAGGTTTAACCGTTTTAAAGATAAATGGATTTAAAAGTAAATTTTTACGCATAAAGAACCAAAAATAAAAAAATAAAAAAATATAAAGCAATAAACAAATATTTTAGTAATGAGTGGTTATTTAACATTAAAAACACAAAAAAAGTTTATATGCACCTTGGTCAAAAAATCATTCCTAAGGAAGTAATGTCCTTTTAAATATGCCCATTTTCAATAAATTTTCAAATAATTAATTGATTTTTTTATGTTGATCGATTTTTTTATGTTCTAACTTAAGGGAAGGGGAAATATATATATATTTTTTAGTTTTCTCACAATTAGTATTGTTTCTAAATATTACCAAAGAAACCCTCCAAAATTTCCTTAATTTTATATAGAATCACTTTTTATCCGAAAAACAGGTACCGATATTTTTCAAAGTTTGAGTGCTTTGAGCTACCTCTAAACATTAATCGATTTGGCTTATTTTTGAGTGGCCACAGTTTTTTACTAAGGAGCAACTTTTGAGCCAGAGAGCGTTTTCAATTTCGCAAATCGGAATTTTTTGACACACCCTATTACTCAAAAAAACGTTTTTTTATCTTTCTAAAAACGTGTATCTTTTACGATTTTCTTTCAAATGGAAATTGATTTCTTATGTCATCAGGTATGTTTTAGTCCAAAAAATGTAGGGGTCCACGAAATTTTTATTTAAAATCGCCCAGGTGAACCGTGTATACTATATAATATACTAAAAATTATGTAGTATATTGATTCCAAATTTCAAGTCGATATCGCTGTTTAAAAGCTAGGGGCGCGGAACCATTTAAAATAATAACCCTGTAGATCCAACTTTATACTTTATGTTTTAGTTTATACTTATACTAATACCTATTAAAACGATATTTATCCTAGAACATATTTTGAGAAATAAACAATAATTATTCGAATCATTACCTTAAGTGTCCATTTTTCATCACCATTGAAGGGGAGTAGCGAAAAAATCGTATTTTATTTTTGTTTCTGTTGTCATCATACGAGATAAGCCTGTCATCCCTTAAATTTGCCCTTTTAAAATATGCAAAACATGAACTACCATACAATTCCAGCAACTGGCCTGAGATAACTTATATCTCAGATAAGTCGTTAACAAATTATAGAAGCCTTGGAAATTGAGAAAAAACAGCACACTAGATCTTTAGATAAGAAACGGTTAAGTTATTGCCTTGACATTTATTTGCATTTTTACAAGAAGGGTGTGTTTTTAGTTTATGATAGTGAAATAATCGTGTAATTTATATGTAAACATAAATAAAACAGCCTTTTGAACTTTTTCAAAAGAATGCAAAAAATATATGGACCCTACTAACACTGTAAAAAAGTGCTGGTTAATTATTATACAGACCTTATAAGATCTTATAAGATTAGATACGATAAGAACTCTAAAGAACATAAATTAGAATTTAATAATAATTATTAAGAAAATTTTCATAAAAGAAAATTATTGTAGATTCCTGTAAGATTAAATACGAAAATATACTTAGATTATAATGGGTAGGTTTTAATAAGAAAATACTAATTAAATGTAAAAGATTTATTAAGCAAATTGGTATAAATTTAAATATCAGGTTTTAAAGAGTAGCCCCCCCCCTAGCCATCAAATTTAATGTTTTTAAAATGACTTTTTAACTATTTTGCTTGTTAGCTGTTCAAAAAAAATCGCCTAAGGCTCTAATATATCGATTTTTGTTAATAGACTTTATAAAATAATATGATCCATTAAACTGAAAAATCAATATTAATAAAGATTTTTGCCTGCAGTTTTATGATCAGTTGTATTTTAAGTTTTATAAAATAATTTGCTTATCCGGAAAAACTATAAAATCTTAAAATTTTCTTGATAAGCAATAATTGTGGTATTACAATTTTAATTAATAGATTTTGTAAAATTATTTACATGTCAAATTTTAAGGTGTCTGGGAAATGCTAAAACTTAAGATTTCTAAAAATTTTCGACTGTGGCGCTAAGCATAATAAATTGTGTTTTAAGAGGTTTCACCTACTTATTTGAAAATTTATAAAAATAATTTACTTTTCGAATTCTTAGAAATTGTTTGTCCTGAAGACTGTAAACTGTAAAAAATTTTACCTACGGCGCTAAACTTGATTACCAATGATGTGATATTACAATTTTAATTTTAGGAACAAAAAAAATTAAGCGCCTTCGTACTCTTTTTAAGATATTCCAATTTTCTGTTTATTCGTGAAAATTATGTGCAGTGAGTTGTCGTAAAGGTAATTTTATACTCAATTAACATATAAGATAATACCTTTATAGGTGTTATTTACGTATAGTCTTTAAGAAAAAAACATTTTGTTTTATATAGATAAATCCAATGTATTTAGTTTCTTTATGTTGTTGCAATACTAGGTATAAGTCATTAGCCTAAAGCTTAAATATTTGTTTAAAGTTGTGCTTACTTTGTAATAAAAAAAATATTGATCAATAATATCTATATTATTGATATAGTTTATTACATAACTAGTGTCGAAAGTGACATATTTCACGCGAGTGGGAAGGTTTACGAACGAGCCGTTAGGCTAGCGAGGAAACCACACGAGTGTCAAAATACACTTTCCAACGAGTTATGTACACTATTTTTCCTACGATATATTTAATACAACATATTCTCGAAGGTCAACACTGTTTAATGGGTTGCATAAACGCAAGCATCTTTAAATGAAGGAAAATTTTACAGTTTACTTATTAAATTTGATTTCTATGGATATGCTACCATATACGACTAAAATTCTACAATGTTTTACATTTCATGAGGAAATATTGATGTTTTTTATAAAATGTAAGGTAACTAAATCATAAATTAAGTAATATTTATAAAATATAGACATTAATAAAACATATTAAGTTATATTGACCTGGGTCAAAATAGTAAGGTTATAACTATAGTTTTTATTTTTGACATGAAAACAGAAATATTTGGATTGAAAAACATAAAAGACATCAAAAGAGTCTGTAATGAAAGGTGGAAAATGGCATATAAAACGAGGTGAGTAAAATTCGTAGAATTTACAACGTAAATATCTAAACAAAATTAGGCAAACCTACATACATAAATATCAAACAAGGGTGATATAAGGCGTTTTCTTAAGAACAAGAGAGTGTGGTAAATGTCATTTTCATAGGGGATCGTAGGAAAAATATATTTTTTTATTACAAAGTAAGCACAACTTTAACCTATAGGTGTTTGGTGTAAAATTTAGAAAACTGATTGGGCCCATCCGTTTAGTAAGTTAAGCATTTTATATATAAATATAAAAAAGCTTCGACTTTTTATGTTTATTAAATGTTTATTAAAAAGGTTATTCTTTGTTTTATTTAAAATATTATACAAGTATTATACATTATACAGTTTCTGATTTTAAATGCAGCGGTTAGCCCATTTGATGCAATTGTTACAACTTAAAAAAAATAAATATTATTTATTTTTAGGTTATTCCCTGTTAAAGTAAATGGCGGTAACTGACATTTGTCAATAGCAGCGGTTTCAAAATATTACATCAAGGTTGACCTGAAAACGCCGCTATGCGACAAATGACATTGGCTTACCTAGTTTACACCATGGGTACTATATTTTAAGTCTAGGTACTTTTTATCTACCTATCTCTGTTTACTGGATGTTGTAAACAGATATAGGTAGAATTAGGTACCTGGACTTAAAATATAGTACCCATGGTGTAAACTAATCCATTATTGCACCAAATGAGCGAGTTGTAAATTTACATGGTAAATTCTCTAGTGAATTTTACAAAATTTGTATCTAGTTTTTAAGGAATATATATATATTGTAATATTACATTAAAATAACTAAAAATTTCGTTTTTATTCCTGAAATTTAAAATATAGAATGTGTAAAATTCAATTTATTTTTGTAAATGTTTTGTAATTATCACATAACATAAAAAAATCGATTTTTTTTCTGGAAATTTACAATTTACAATTTGTAAAATTTAGATATATATTATTTATAAACAGTATTTATTACGTAAATTGCTTTTCACAACTTTTTTGTAATTTTCCCTAATATTTTATGGCCACAAAATTACCCAAGATACGTTTGGGAATTTTACCAATTCGTTTTTACAGTGCAAAGTCGTATGTCAAAAATTTCATTTTATTATATTATTCACAGCGCCAGCGCTAGAATAATATTAAATAAAAAAACCGAAAAATTCTGAAAGAAAATTCCAATTATTGTAATCTTTTCTGGAAAAAATATTTTTATTATAGGGATCAATTCTACAAAACACAAAAAATAAAAATAAAAAAAAATTAAAAAGTTTTAATTTTTTTTTTTGGTTTTTTTTTAGAATTTTTGTTGTCAAAAAAAGAAAGTTTAATAAAAAAAATTTGAAAAATAAAAAAAAAAGTTTTTTTGAAAAAAAAAGTCCAAAATGATCAAAATTTGCGTTACGTAATACTTGAACGTTCCCTAGTGTAATTATTATAAAAGGACCTCAAATAGTTTTTTTTTATTTTGCGACTCTTATAAGCTCATAATCACACATTTTGCGTGTTCTTATAGGCATAAGAGGTATCTACTTTTTTTCTGTTGGGTTGGCAACATACCAAAGCATATCTCTTGACGTTTTGCTTGCAAATGTCAATGTCGATTTAAAGTTTAATTTTTTACAAAATTTTGTGTTTGGGTTATTTTTTACCGTGTTAAAATTGTTGTTTGGTTAATTGCAGTGAAAAAAGAAGAGATGACTGTAAAATATATCAAAATATCATTTGTTCTTAGAATTTAAAACATAGTGTAAACTGTAATGCCAACCCTAAACAAAAATCTCTAAATCAGTCATCAATTTAAATGTAAGTTTTTTAAATTTTCGAGCAAAATAGAAAAAATTGTATAAAGCACTCGTTTCATAACACGTTTTTAGAGCACTAGTACTCTAGAAAACTCACCGCAAGCGGTTTTCTAAACTTTTACTCGTGCGCTAAAAACGTATGTTATGAAACTAGTACTTTAATATACTATTGTTTGTCCAGAAAAAATACGTATTAAATTGAAAAGTATATATTTTTTCATGTTTGTTTTCTTGTTGCTTTAAAAGATAAGTCCACAGCCCAACCGGATACTGGCTAGCTTTTAGTGATAAAATTCAAAATGGTGGTTTAATAATTAAATTTTATTAAACATGTTATTAGTTCTTTTTTCTCTGATAAGGGATATCGGTTGGATAGTGGTTGGAATGTTTTTACTGATAAAATTTTGCGGCCAATGTTAATTTTCTTATCTGATGATTTCTGTTTTTTTTTCTCCTATAACATTGTATATACAGTAGGGTGGACTGAATTTTCTTTGCCCAATCAAATAGTACCAAAAGTTGCCTAAATTATAGCCTATAACCTGTAATTTTTTCAAGATTTTTTGGAAGTCGTCTTGATTCCCTGCGGGAGCTTTGAAATAAAAAAAAATTGAATGCACCAATAATGCTTTGTATGGTTTAATTATGCAGGAATGCTCTTTTAATTGTTTTAAAAACACTGGGAAATACACTGCCCAGTAAAAAAGCTTTCTCATTTTTCCACCCGGCGCGTAATAGTATATTACATACCGAGGTAGAAACTGTTTCATTTCCTGAGGAGCGTAGCTCCAAGGTTTTGCTAATTCCCGAAGGACAAATGAAATGTTGAACCGTGGTTTGTATAGTATTTTATTCACAGCCATACCTGTTTTATTTAAAATGATTTGCCTTCTTTCCCACTACAAAAACTGTTTGAACTTACTCACAACTTACTGTACTAACTCTAATATTGTAACCAATGTTTAGTAGTCTAACTCGAAATTTACACAACATACTTTTGTTATAAGAAATGTAATTTCTTTAAAAGAAATAAACTTATCTACAAAAACTGTTTGAATTTTGACGCCATATTAATAAGTTTAGTTGCAGTGAAGTTTGTTTCAAATGTTGCTTTTTGAATATACCGTGCGATTATAAAGTGCCGAACACTTTTTAATGCAAAACTGGCATTATCGATGAGTAAAATGCAAGAAAGCTGTGTGCGTTTTACTGGCCACCGAGCTGTTGTACGTAGCAATCACATGGGCTTGTCGCGCACAACTCTAACAGAGGCTTGGCTTCAAACGAAGAGTATTTTTTTTTAAACTGTTCGGCACTTTATAATCGCACTGTAGAATAATAAATAGAAATCAATAAAATAAACTTTGTTTTTTTTGTTAATTAACAATCTTAAAACATTTATATTCATTCAATATAAATTAAGTAATACATTTAAATGTTTTTATCTAAAAACTAGTAGAATGCCTACGTTACCTCGTTATTTTAGCGATAGAGGGCAGCGCCTGTTTTTGTTTTTGAGTGCGTTTGTTTTTTTGTTTTGTGACAGCAGACTTTTATTGAGACTTGATTAAGTTATTAAATATTAAATATTTGTTTACATGAACTAAATATTTATTTGACTCAAATAAAATTTGTTACTCGCAACCAAATAATTTAATTGGCCATATCCATATATATCTTTTTTATCAGTGTACACTATAAAAGCCGATTTGTGCAATTCGCTATGCAATTCTCCGTCAATGTGCTATGCAAACTGCATTTACAATTGTAACTCAGATAGTGTGCGCATGTGCGCGGGCAATTCGGTTATATTTTAGACTAAAATTTTTATTTAATATTAGTTATATTTTAGTGATACTTTAAGTACCAGCTTTGTCAAAGATTATAATTTAACTTTTTTTTATTGAGATTTCAGTGACCTCTACCTCCCTTAAGAAGCATTTTTGGAATAAGGTTATTTAGATTAAATCAACATAAAATCACGTCCAGTATCTGAGGTTTACATGCGACAGGAGAGTTTTTGGACTTTTTAACAGGTGATTCTACATGATAAAATATGACAAAAAGTTTCTATAAACATATGTCTAAAAATGCGTCATAAGGGAGCTACGCCCCTTTGAAATTGGCTAAAAAAATCGGTTTTTATTTAATAAATCAGGAACCCTTTGAGATATATTAACGAGGTTTTTGCACGTGAATTAATCCTAATAAGGCCCATCTATGTATGTCATTTTCACGTACTTATTTAAACCAGGGGTGTGCGAAACGGGGGGGCCTTATCAGTTTTTTGTCCTAAACTTTTTTCTGTGTAACTTTTTTGCAATTTTATTTTTGAAATATGATTCCTCAGGTCAAAATACATAAAAAAGGTACTCTTGTTGTAATACTGTAGGATTTACCGTTTTCGAGAAAAGTTCATTTGAAGGTGAAATTTCACGGTTCGAGAACGAAAAATTAAATACTAAAATGTCGAAAACCAAAATTTTAATGATGCAATGTTATTCTACATCAAAAACTAAGAAAAAAAAGTTTCCATACATGTAGGTCGAAAAAACGCTTTTAAATCTAGACCATAGCTCCATTAGGATTGATTTTTGGAAGTACCTGTATATGATTTTTTCTTAGTTTTTAATGTATATTCTCCCTGCATCATTAAAATTTTGATTTTCAACATTTTAGTATTTAATTTTTCGTCCTCGAACCGTGGAATTTCACCTTCAAATGAATTTTTCTTGAAAACGGTTAATCTTACAGTATTACAACAAGAGTACCTTTTTTATGTATTTTGACCTGAGGAATCATATTTCAAAAATAAAATTGCAAAAAAGTTACACAGAAAAAAGTTTGGGACAAAAAACTGATAAGCCCCCCCCGTTTCGCACACCCCTGGTTGAAATAAGTACATGAAAATAATACATAAAAACGGGCCTTGGTACACGGAAAAAAAAATTATAGCTAGGAGCGCTATAACACACATACCAAGCAAATTATAATCGCTTATTATATAAATACAAGGCTTTCTCTTACAATTATGGCAGTCAGTGTAAAAATTTATATGAAATACTTTAATTGTTTAGTGAATAATAAAATATAACAAATAGTATGGCATTTATAGCTTAAATAGATTTAATTATTGTCCGTGCTAATAATTTTTATAATATAATAAAATTTCTGTAAATTTATAATAGTGCCTGTAATAAATATAATCGTGTCTGTAATATATATAATCGTTTCCAATTTATTTTTAACATTATTAGTTATTGTGTCCCTTATAATCTATAGCTTAAATCACTATAATTTGCCACTGTTACCAAATATCTTATAATGTATAGCGCAGAGCCCACTAATTTCTTTCCGTGTAGGATTAGTTGACGTGCAAAACCTCGTTGATATATCTCAAAGGGTTCCTGAGTTATTAAATAAAAACAGATTTTTTTAGCCACTTTCAAAGGGGCGTAGCTCCCTTATAACGCATTTTTAGACATATGTTTATAGGAACTTTTTGTCATATTTTGTGATGTAGAATCATCTGTTAAAATTTCCGACGCTATTTCAAATACACCGTGTATATCTGTAACTATTAATTAGCAAACTACAGATTCTTTGGAGTTATAACTTTACACTGTTTTTTTTACTATACAACCTATCTATACTATATTCAATATATATTATAGTTAAAGGTCCATTGAATAAACTTCTTTCATATATGCACCTAAGAATGGTTTCTATCTCTGTCTTTGTCTCTCATATTGTGCGACTTCCGTTGGCCGGAAACTGAGCAACCTGATATCCAACGCACACGTGATTTGCCTACCTTAATGCGTCCCTTCGAATCGTAATCATACTCATGAATGGGTGTCTCTGCCAGGGTTTATTTTTCGTTTCCCTTTTTACTTTCGAGTGACCTCGGAGAGAAGACAAAAAGTTTTTCAGATTTTTACGAGGATTTTTATATACACCCAGAAAATGTAATTGTAATTTTAATACTAAATTTTATTTGTTAATACATGTTTGTTATTTATATCGTGATATTAAATACTACAATGTGTGTATTAAATACAATATGTTATTATACTACCACATACCAATATGCTGGTACATTTGGGATCCAACGCAACATGTGTTTATTAATACTAGCATGTATTAGTAAAAGTTACTGTAACATTTGGTAAAGTATATCACACTTATAGTATGGTATACTAGGAAAAAATAAATACATTTTTTTGTAGAGCGGCGCCTAAAGAAAAATTTACTGCAGTCTTTTAGGTATGTCATAGTTTTTTTTATAAAAATTCTATAATTCCATAAATATTTTCAATTAAATTGTTTAAAAATACGTACACTATTTTTTTAAGGTGACGTCACTTTTGGCTAGACCCCCTACCCCTTCGTCACTTTTTGTCACCTTTTGACCAACCTCCTACACTCAAAAATTTGCCGAGACCATTTTAGTTGATTCTAGACCTATTTGATGCGTATAGTTTTTGAAATTTGCATCAATGCAAGATAAACAGTTCCTACCAACATAAAGGAAAAAATCTATATTCATATGATATAAAACTTGGCAAAGTACAAAATCTCTAAATCGAAAAAAATTGAGATACGACGTCCTGAAATTTACAAGACGATATGTAAAAAATATGGGGTGTCAAATTTAAAAATCGAAAGTTGGTATCATTTGACATAAATGTACTTTTTATGTTAAACGTTGACGTTTTATGGCAATAAGAGATGCTTTAAATTTGAAACCTCTAACTTTTAAAATAAAAAAAAAAGGGGGATGTACCTTGGTCTTGTTACACCCGGTATATGAAAAAACAACTACTCATTATTAAATATTTCATTTGATAGTTTAAAAACCTGAAAACCTACCAAATGGCAGCCATCCACAGAGGGTCTAGTTATTTACAACAACGGCAACAACCCTTTCCGGTTATTTTTTCGAGCCCGCGTAACGTGTTAAAAACATTATGCGTTAAGCATATGGATACCGGCAAGAGAAGACAACCGTCTTATTATACTCATCGCAGCCTTATAGCTAAGAGAATATTACAGAATAGAGCTCTGTACAACTAGAATTATGAAACAGAAGACGTCTACCCTATCTCTATCTCATTTGTGCACGGCACGCCACTACCAACTTAAATAAATTAAAAAAATATTGCATTTTTTTCAATTTTTATCAAAAATTACCGTTGATTTTTGTGAATAAAGCTAAAGAAATGAATATTTTTTGCTAAGAAATAAAACTGATGATTTAATAGTATAATAAAGAATGAAATATAAATCATATTAATTGTTCTTAGGTTGATTGCTTAATCTGTTTATTTATTTACAAAACATAACCTCAAATACGAAAAGGTAAATATGAATTTATTTATTGTTTATCATATTTATTATTAACTATATATTATTATTATATATTTTAATATTGTTACCAGTTTCTACATTTCAAGAAATTCATTTTATGACGAGCGTTATTTCTGTTATAGCTACCAAAATGCCAAGATGTTTTTACAAGGGTTGCAAAAGTCCAAAAGAATTTCGCCTAGGCTTTAAATCTAAGGTATAAAGAAAGAACTTACCTTTGGTGAACAATATTTAAATATCAAAACTCATAAAAGTACTATAATAGTCAATAAAACCACAATATTTAGAAAAACACACAAAAAAATGAAATCAAAACAATATCAAACGCAGCTCACGCAATGACAGTGGCTAAAGAAAATGGCGTTACTGACAGTGCAGCCAACATAAAACCTAGGATATTTTCTTTTCTTTATGTTGGTGATATTACTTCTATCCTTTTTGGGTGGAACTTTTATCCTTGTCTAATCTAAATGGAGAAATCTCCATTACATTTAAATTTCTATAACTGAAACCAAAATTTTTTATACCAAAAACTATCAGGTGTGTAATTTTAATTTTTTTTCAGGGACAGCAAAAAAAAATGTTGACAACACCTCACAAACCGCTTTAAAATTTTAAAATGGGAACGTTAAAGATTACACAGTAAATGCAAATATGGTAATTTTACAGCAAATAAAGTAGGTCATATGTTGCCAGCAAAGAAAGTGGTAAATTTAAATCAGTACTGTAAATTCACAGTTATCTGTAAAAATGTGAATTTTTATTTTGGTAATTTTACTGCTATTATTATGGTAATTTTCGGGACTGTCTGTAAAAGTGCTGGTTTTTTTGGACCACATGCATGAATTTTAATGCAAAATTATTGTACCGACAGGAAAAGAGCTGGGATTTTACTAAACCCAGTAATATTGAGGTTAATTTAATAAATCTTGTAAATTCACATTCTGACATTGTAAATTTGCTTTAATTATTACAGTTAAAACTACTGTAAGATTGACGGACAAATTTAGAGTGTACACTGAACCAAAATTTTACGTGACATTAATAAAAATTACATGGATTTTGCGCCGATGTTCGTTTTTAATTGTGACAAAGAAATTTTTATTATATCAATAAATTGGTTGTCTAAATGTAAAATGTATTTAAATAATAAAATTCGTTAAAACAATGAATTTATACATAAAGGCAAGGAATTTTAAGCCTCGATACAATAACAGTGTTCATCGGTGCAAAATTTCAGTGTAAAAATTCGATCGAATACTTACACATACACGGAAAAAAAAATTATAGCTAGAAGCGCTATAACACACATACCAAGCAAATTATAATCGCTTATTATATAAATACAAGGCTTTCTCTTACAATTATGGCAGTCAGTGTAAAAATTTATATGAAATACTTTAATTGTTTAGTGAATAATAAAATATAACAAATAGTATGGCATTTATAGCTTAAATAGATTTAATTATTGTCCGTGCTAATAATTTTTATAATATAATAAAATTTCTGTAAATTTATAATAGTGCCTGTAATAAATATAATCGTGTCTGTAATATATATAATCGTTTCCAATTAATTTTTAACATTATTAGTTATTGTGTCCCTTATAATCTATAGCTTAAATCACTATAATTTGCCACTGTTACCAAATATCTTATAATGTATAGCGCAGAGCCCACTAATTTCTTTCCGTGTATGGTAAATGGCCCCCGATTAAAGCTAAAATTCAATTTTATTGGAGTCCTCAACACGAAAAAAAAACTATAGCTAGGAGCGCTATAACACACATACCAAGCAAATTATAATCGCTTATTATATAAATACAAGGCTTTCTCTTACAATTATGGCAGTCAGTGTAAAAATTTATATGAAATACTTTAATTGTTTAGTGAATAATAAAATATAACAAATAGTATGGCATTTATAGCTTAAATAGATTTAATTATTGTCCGTGCTAATAATTTTTATAATATAATAAAATTTCTGTAAATTTATAATAGTGCCTGTAATAAATATAATCGTGTCTGTAATATATATAATCGTTTCCAATTTATTTTTAACATTATTAGTTATTGTGTCCCTTATAATCTATAGCTTAAATCACTATAATTTGCCACTGTTACCAAATATCTTATAATGTATAGCGCAGAGCCCACTAATTTCTTTCCGTGAACTGACTGATTAAAAGTCTTCATTGGCACAAAGTTTTATAGTTGTTGTGCTTAAATAAAGGTACCAGGTCAGAAAAAAAAATACTTGCTTAATTTAAGGTACCAGGCCAGAAAAAATAAGAAATGCGAAGCATTGCGTTTCTTCACAACTTGTCACTATAAACAGAGGGGTGAAAATTATTTTCAAAGTAGCATACGTTTTAAGGGTTTAATGAAGTATATTTATATGTACGGAAAAAGTACAGGGTGTTTGTTCAGAATACTATATTCTATAACTAGTATGGAATAGACAATATTCAAGTTTGTCATACGAGCCGCCAGGCGAGTATGACGGTCCCGCGAGCGCGGAATGACTATTCCATACGTGTTGTAGACTATACTTTTTTTTCGACTGCAAATATGAAACACTGTATGGCTTTAAACTGCGGACAAGGTTAAAAACAATGTTTTTTGTGACTCGACATTGTAAATGCAACAAAACACATATTTTTAAATAAAGCAATTAATGTTATTTAATAATTTTATCAAATCAGTACTTAAAAAAGATTT
Source organism: Brachypterus glaber (assembly GCA_958510825.1). Classification (NCBI taxonomy): domain Eukaryota; kingdom Metazoa; phylum Arthropoda; class Insecta; order Coleoptera; family Kateretidae; genus Brachypterus; species Brachypterus glaber. Next base: position 28,431,423 of record OY294045.1, on the reverse strand, counting down.
TTATTTAATTTTAGCACATATTTACAAATTATAATGCAAAAATTGAAGGTTATGTCAGATTGTTGTGACAGATATCAGGTTTAAATATTTAACAATAGATGGAGCAGTTTTAATTTTTTGAACTAAATTGATAAAAAACTGGTCAAATATTAAGAAAAACTAATAAACTTTATGTAATTTTAACGCAAAACTTTAAATTGCATTAAATTATTCAATGTTTCAATTAAATTATTCAATGTTTCAATTTTGCCGCAGTTTTCTTTACTTTTATAAACAAGAGATGGCACTACATGTGCTCATTCTAACACTTGATACGGAATATTCATAGCGTATCTAGAGCTAGAATGGATTCATTCTGTGTTTAAAAAGTGTGTGTATTTGCTTACATTCTAGAGCAGTCGTAGAAAAATAGATTACTAGTAAAAAAGTATGATTCTACATCAAAAATGGTTTGTATAATCTGACCTGTTTTGAAGGGTAAACATACTGTAGATCAAAACGTTAATCAAGAAATCCGAATTAGCAAAAAATATCTAAAAATGCAACTATAGTAATGAGAAAACATCCATCAGGCGAGGAACGGACTGAAGAATAAATATGGGGGGGGGGGGCAAGACACAAAGCCAACTTGTCTACAAAATTTGTCAACTGCCGCAAGTTTTTTCTTCCTCGAGGGCCTCCAGTAAAATAAAGACCAAAAAAAAAATTATGAATTTGCCAAATCCTTTGGCTTCTTAAAATGACTATAAAAACGCATTTTCCAAATCCATTAAAGTTTAACTGTCCCACATATTTTCTCCCTCCAATAAAAATGATGACTAAAGAAAGCCCATTTCAGGACAATTTCGAGAGAAAATTTATTAAAATTTTTAATTGTACTTTAAATGCTGTAAAAAGATTAAAATTAATTTAGGTCATTACTTGTATTTTATGTTTTTTTTTTGTATATGTTTTTGTATATACTTCCCCACCCTGTAATTGGCGAGAGATGTTGGGTGGTGTAACTAAATAAATAAATAAATAAATAAATATATAAAAAAATCTCGGGGCTAAATTTTCCAACTTGGAAATTATTGTCGGGCTGCTGCCACCCTGACTCCCTAAGGCCCTTCCCTGTATTAGGTACTGTTTCATTTAAATCAGTAAATCTGTTCAAAAGTTTTGTTTTGAGCTGCCTTGAAAACTATATACAGGGTGGCAATTTGAAAACGAGCATCATTTAATATTTCTTTAACTGATGACACTATGAAAATTTGGCGAAACACGTCAATTTACATATCAAGGGGACCACTTTTGAGCTATTTGTTGTTGTATTACATTCTACCACCTGACCCCTAAAATTTTAAATAGCAACCCCCATTTATTTCGCCATTTTTAAATTCCTTATGTAATTCTAGATAAGTTACATCTCTTTTTAAATTTTTTTGTCAAAATTGAAGTGCTTATAAGCTATAGCTCACGAATGTATGGAATGTATTTAATTTATAAATTAAAACAAGCCGTGAAGATATTTTATGCTAAGCATTCCATTACATACTATTGACAGTAAATAAATACGAAAAAAAAAAAAATAAAAATAAAAATTGAAAAAAACACTTTCAACATTTTTTAGTTTGTTTTTCTTAATTTTCGTTTGGTAGAAATGATCCTTATAATAAAAGTAAGTTTTCCTGAAAAAATTACGTTAATCGAAATTTTCTTTTAGCTTTTTTCGATTTTTTAAATGTTTAATTTTGACAAAAAAAAATAAAAAGAGATGTAACTTATCTAGAATTACCTAAGAATTTCAAAAATGGTTTAAACACCCATATAATAACCGTTTAATAAACAAAAATTTTAACAAAAATAGATCTTTGTATTTATTGGGTTGTTTTAATATTAACATTGTAATGTTTAGGCATCAATGAAAATAAAACTGCCAATAGTTTATTCTATTGTTTATTGGTTTGGACTGTATAAATTATACACATAATATGTGTCCTATCTATTATAAAATAGCCAAGGACAATAAATATATCTATCTATGTATCTATTATGTTATATTATATTATATTATAATACATGCGTGACACAAAATGCAGTTTAGGAAGTGTCAAAAATAATACACTGTTTTAAACGGAAGTAATGCGGAAGTCCAAGGTTTGTAACCTGACAAGTTGTGATTAAATGACTCTCATAACCTATAAGTGGTTAAAGATCAACTGATCTGAAAACTACATTTATACCAAAACTCTACATTAACATTCAACAACAAATACTTGAGGTTAAAAAGATTGAAGTAAACTATAATAGTTATTTATAATACAAGGGCAAAAAGTTAAGTTTTTCGATTGAGTAGGTTTTTAGAAGCCGAGGGCTGGCCGATCGGGCCGGCCCGAGGGTAAGAAACCTACGTGCGGTTTCATTTTCAAATTAAAAAAGCTATAGCTTGGTGATTAATTTCTGTTAAAATTTGTCTGTTATGAAAATAGTAATACTTCTGAACCGTTCTATGAATATTATAAATATTGAAATTGATTTTACAATTGAAATCTTGTGTTATTAATTTATTTTAGTGGATGAATACAGATTAATCAGTTAACATATATTTTGAGGTTATGTTATAGAAGAAATTTTTATTTTGTATGAAATGATTATAACTGTATCTGGTCAAAAAGAACAGTCAGTTCAAGACCAAACGTGACCTAAAGGTCATATTTATAAATATTAGTACAGTAAAGGTAAAGGATCTTCTTTTAAAAAGCTTAAAAATAACAAGTTTTAGTTAGCGGGCGAAAAAAACTTTTTGGCCCTAGGGCCACAAAGTTCAACTTTTCGCCCGTAAAACATGAACAAAAAGTGTCGAAAAAAAGTTACGAAAAACTAGAAAATGGCGAATTAACTAGGTTTTTCAACTATTTTGTTTAAAAACAACACCTATTTAAAAAAAACTAAATAGTAAATTAATAAACTTTTTCTTCGGAAGAAACACCATCCACCATCTAGGTTCAAAATTGTAAAACAAAGACTCACTGAAGCGAATAACCATTTGGTGGGGGTTGGTTTAAACGAGTGAGATAGACCATCTAGTCTCCACCAAGGCCTAGAAGTGGAGGGAGCGCACCGAGAGTTTTGAAAACACTCGGTCGCATTCAGTTAATGCTATAGAGTCAATGTAGGTAGATGTAGAAGTTTCCATGTATACATTGTATAAGTAAATACGTGCGTATTTGACAGAAATCCCGGTCGCGCGATATAAGCCGTAGTGACGATAAATAAGTGCTTTTAAAACGGAGTCGGTAAAGGGCACAATGCAAATTAGGCTGTCTCCTTCGAGAGAAACCCTCCACGGGGAGTGTCCTGTGCCCAGTTACATTGATTTGGATTATACTACGGCACAGCCCACTTGTACTGTACTTCCTTTAGGTAATCTCATTCATATTTTTAGTTTTAATTAGTTTACATCTTTTCATTGATGATGCAGAACTTCTACCAAAGTAACTTTGGCAAAGTTATCCAAAGTTGCAAGTAATATTATTATGACATTATTTGGTGAAAACTACTTTTATTTCGAATGACTGTTAAAGCTCCTAGTTATTTTGTAAAAAAGGCTTACCCAGCCTTATCTGTTAATTATGGAAAGCAATATGAGTATTTTTAGAAATAAGCCGACTTCAATGAGTATTTCATTAAAACGCTTGTTAAATTACTACTAGTTTGACCAATATAATATTTTGCACATTTTTTCCATACGCTTAATTTACATCAAAGCCTCTAAAATTATTCCAGTTTATATCCAAATCGAATGACTAGTTTACGAGTAATTCGCGTTTTTTTGAAGAAGATTTTTCTACTTTTATAGAAATAGTTATAAAATTAATGTATATTTTAAATGAAAGGTATAACTTGACATATAAAATTAATAAATATTTTTGTTAAAACTAAAACCAAGGTGTATTTTATAATTTTCTGTTAGCGCAAGACAAATTATACCGACCAACCACATAAAAAAACTAAAATATTTTATCCAAATATATGTCTTCTTAATACACTTAACCGTCTATAAAGTCTTAAGCTATAGCTAGTTGTTTGAAATTGTATTTGTCTTAAATAATACCTAATATTAGGTTACCTAATTTAGGTACTTACTATAAAGCTCTAGTATTTTAATAAGACATGCATTTTTACAATATTATAGTTTTTTATGTGGCAGTATAAGAAAATAGGGAATTTTTATTTTCTTTTAGTCCAGATTTTTCCAAAAGTTTTTAATAATTTTACATGTTAAGTTAGACGTTTCACTTACAATTTGTACTTACAATTTGTACTTTGTAAGTTACAAAGTAGGTACATTAATTTCAAAAATATTGTTGCAAAAGTACAAAAATTTTCTTAAAAAAATACTCGAAAACTAGTCATTCGATTTGAATATAAATTGGAATCTAATCTTACAATTTTAGGAGCTATGAAATATCAAAATTTCAAGCAATTTAACTGTGGGCCCGAAACCCTGTATAACGGGAATTATATATAATATATATATAAAGCTGTACATTCCTAATGGAATTTGAGCTACTCCTAATGGAGTTTTGCGTATCCATTTTACTATGGTGGATCAGTCCATTTATTCGTGTTTAGTCAATTTCTCGTGCGTTTTTGTCTCTTCTACCATTTTCCTCCATATCCGTCTGTCTTCTAGTTTGGTTTTCGGTCCTTGTATTTCCATTGTTTTTAGGTCTCTAACCACTTGTTCTTCCCACCGTAGTTTTGGTCTACCCCTGGGTCTATCCTCTACTGGTTTCCATTCTGTGATTCTCCTTACCCCTGCTTCTTTGTCTTTCCTGTATATTTGTCCGTACCATCTGATTCGCTGAGCTTTAATGACCTTTACTATGTCTTCTTCTTTCAGTTTGTTTCTTGATTCTAAATTCGTTAAAATTCTCGTCTCTTCACCTATTCTTACTGGTCCGTAAATTTTCCTCATTATTTTCCTTTCGAATGTTCTTAGTTTTTTTTCATCTTTTTCTGTTATTTTTATTGTTTCTGCTGCGTAGGTTACAATCGGTCTTATAGCTGCTTTGTATATCCGTATTTTCGTATTATTTGCTTTAAAAATTTTACAAATATTTTTATCTGGAGTAACTCTCTATAGTTGAGAAACTTGGACAATAGGAATGTCAAAAAATTATATAATTATTTAAAATGTTGTGCTGTAGGAAAATGAACGTAAAATGGTAAGATAGAGATAATTTGTATCTTACGTTTGAGGAAAATGGTATTTTGTAAAAACGCCTAGTTAGGGAAAGAAATAAAATGGAGGGGTTCATAAAGGCATGTAAGCCTATTTAAATATATTTGTCAGAACAAACTGGGAGTATGAAGGCAGGCCGGCATAGAATGGAATACTGCTCACAAATAAAGGAGTTGAGTGTAGAACTATTAGGGAAATAAAAGAATTGGCTCAATATAGGGAGAGGGTAAAGAGCTACCTAAAAACCAGTATTGGAACTTATAACTGTCAATAATGTACTAAGTCAAGGTGATATTTTTACTTTCCTGTACATTCTGTATGCCAAATGAGATAGTTCAACCAATATAGCGTAAACCACAGGATGTTTTTAATTGTTTCGGATGTTATTAATGTTAATTTTGTCACATTATTAGTTAAAAACTTTTATGAATAAACATGAATGTGTAAATAGTTTTAAGTTTATTACTGTTACAAAGCCCAATGTATTTAATTTTTTTATCAAACTTAATTAAAAATTGTTCTTTAAATTAAACACAGGCGTAATTTGGGGGGTCAAGGGGGCACTTGCCCTCCCAGCTATGCTGCGTACAATAGAATAATATAATACCTATATAATATATAATATATTATATGTTTTAGTTATACCCAGTTTTATTTAATTAAGACTTTTGAATTAAAAGATACTTTTTTTCGTGGTATTTAATTAATTGGCAAAAAGTTTGCCTGTGGCACTAGGGCTTTCTTATATTTTTTTAATTTAGGATGGTAAAACTTAAAAGTAAAATTCGTAAATATTTTCGCTTGCGCGCTAGAGCTTTCTTGCATTTTTGTAAAATTTAGAGTAATAAAACTGTTTAAAAAGTTTATAAAAAATGTTGCCCCAGTAAGGCTTTCTTAAAAAATTTTATTTAAGCGCAATATACCGTCCGCCCTGTTGCCAATAAAATATTTTTTAAGTATGTATTTTTTTTGTAATGCGTTCTAATGTAGTAATTTTCTATGCCATGGTCAAAATAAAGATGATGTCACTTTTAAAATTCACAGGGTATGACCAAAAATTTCGCAAAGAATTTCTTCGTTTCTGTTCCACCACAAAATTATTATTTTAATATTAAATGAAGAATTTATTAAATACTATTTATGAAATCATAAATAGTATAGAATTATCAATAAGTAGGTATGGTTCACTAGATAAGCAACTTGATTCAAATTATTTGAAGACATACTTAAGTAGATATTTCCTATATTATTATGAATAGCATGTTGCATTATTTTACATAATATAAAAACTTAGTTTTTCCTTTTATACAGCGTGTTTTAGTTACAGTCTGTAACTTACAGAACCTAAAATCAGGCACTTACATTATTAAACGAACTAATAACTCTTCTTTCTAGAATAGGCATACCGTTAAAATAAAGTATCGCCAACATCTCGGTTTGTTTGTAAACAAATAGTAGGTATATTCAGGCCTGAACAATAACAATTACCAGTAACTGGTATTGTTGTCTCTGTTAGAACAAAGATGTGCGAGTAAGACAGACAAATGTTTATGTTGCCGACGTTTTTGTCAGTTTTTACGAATGAAATGCCTATTCTAGAGAGAAGTTCGTTGATATTATTACATTAATCACCTTATAATGTCCCAATTTCTGTCCTTTTTTGTATTTTACTTCCTCTTCTATTTACACTCTAATAGCTTAATACAGCAAAAAGTGATTTTGCTCTTTTTTCACTCAGATCTGAGTAAGGGCGTGATTTAACTTTTTTACATCGCTGTAAAAAAATTGATTACAGCTAACTTAGCTGCTAAATCAGTGCTAATGCTGTATTGTCATTTTAGTAAAATTTAGCTCAGTTGTGTAAGAGTTTTTTTTTAGTATTTACATCTTAAAAATATATTAAATGATATCATTTTAATTCAGAATGCAGTCAATATTGGGCATTTTTCAAATGAATATTTTTGAAACAATTTCGCATCTGCTGTGACTAAAAGTCAGTTGGTGGCCAGCTGACAGTAAAAGAGGTCCGAAAAGTTTGCGTTTGCCTGCTGCTCCGATCCACCTGTTACGTAGTCTATCTTGGGCACGTGCGAAGGAAAAAACATTACGGACACACCGAACTCTGAACGACTGTACCCTGTAGTCATAGGTAACCTGTTGTTAGAATTGCGACGCAAAATTTAGGGATCAAAATTTAATAAATTTGAAAATAATTATATTACAGTAACTTAAAGTTTTATAACATTCCGCAGCTTAAGGCATATCCAGAAGCTTGTATAAGAACATAAAACATAAGAATGCTATGCCGTGATTGGCTTACAAGATACATGGCGGCCCATCAAGCCAATCACGGCATCGCATTGTTATGTTTTATGTTCTTATGCGAGCTTTTGAATAGGCAGTTACCTTCCTATAGTATATTCAATTTCAACATGCATTGGAAGTAAATAAAAGAATCGCGCACGCGGCAGCTGGCGCGTGGTTTCATTGGTTAAAACACTCGAATGTTGCGAGAGTAGGGATGTAGAAAATTAAACAGGTCAGTACGTGAGTACTTGCGATGAAGCGTTCAATGCATTGCAATGGACCGTTATATATAAATATTTCGTTTTGAGTCCTACCCTGTCACTAAATTCGTTGTTGTCACGTGCGTTTGTTTACACTTACTGCATTTTGAAGTTGAATATACTATAAAACCTGAAAGCGTTGGCAAATTGAAACATTGGGTACATTTGTTACCTGACAACATTGCTCTCGCTTGAACGTCCGTCAGTCAGTCGTCTGTCTGACTGTCCGTCCGCAGAAATCGTCTGCTAGCTTCTAAACTGTAAAGGCTATTTTTGTACGTAGTAGATAAAATACTTTGCTGAATCAATAATTGTTAAAAATAACAATTATTGTTATTTTTAACACATTTTAAAAATACGCTCAGGGGGCAAAAACCCGTAAAAAACGGTCACCCTCTCTCCGAAAGTATCCACCCCAAAAATTTCGGAAAAAATCACTGAAAGATACCAAACCCGTAAAAAACGATTCCCCTCTCTCCGAAAGTATCCACCCCAAAAATTTCGGAAAAAAATCACTGAAAGATACTCCGGAAACCTTTTTGTACAAATAAAGTCGTACTTGTCCAATTATTTTGAAATTAGTCACTTTTCCCATTGGCTTTAAAGTGGCTTATATATCAACGAGATCCCTAATTATGGCAAAATACTTTTCTCATATAATAATATCTGAACAAATGTATCGCAGCACACCTGATCTCTAATATAGGTAATATTTCAATTGGTATCTTGTAGATGCCTGTGTGCAATGAGCCTTTGCTTTGTGCACTTGGTAGTCGGAAAAATAATTGCGGCGAGTTATGAATGCTATCGGATTATGAATTATATACGACCAGTATGTCGTATGTTAGGCTGGGACGAAGTATAATAAATAAAAAGATTTCTAAAAATGTGAAGAAAAGATAAGCCGGTTTATATTTGTTGCTGAATTTGAATTTAAGTTTAAAATTACTTGATGGTTTGAATCATATGCCAATTTTTTGTCGGGTCACCGGAACTAACCCGGTTACTGAAACTCGTTTTTGTGAGAATCGGTTACATACGGTGAGGGGAAACGATGACGTCACTAACCGGCAGTAACCGCGTCTAACACAGGTTCGGAGGTGAGTTAGATAGAAACTTAACCTATAAATTGTTTATTTACACCATAATTTACAGGCCTGTGGGAATTTTTCTCGATTTGTATGCAAAATGTAAAAAATAGAGTAGGTAAGGTATTTCAACTTTTATTTTCTAACTTCTAAGTGTTTGCTTATGTGGTTTAAAAATTAAATTCTTATATAAAAAACTATTTAAACTTATCATTGTTGTTTATTACCTTCCCCATGAGCAAATAAACTTGGAAATGTAGTTTAAGTGCTTTTTTATAATATCTTATCCAAAGGAAATATAAAAAATATATACCTTATCAGTTTTTTGGGAGAAGTTAGGTTAGGTACTTGTCAAAACCTCAAGAAAATAACCAATGCGTTTTTGTGAGAACTGTCGGTTATACGAATTTAGTGGTGGGGATAAAAACCGTACGGTACCTTCTTCTTCGTCGGGCTTTTTTTTTTTGGTTTTGACTGCCTGGGCCATCCAACCAACCAAACTCTTATTCTTTTTTCAATCCCTTCAACATAGGTCTGCACTAAAGCAGGTCTGGGTTGTCCCATTCCTAAGTTGATTCTTTTTTTCACAACATACCTATGTAGGCTGTCATAGTGACCTTGTTTAAGACTATGTAAGGCGATAATCAAATCGGTAATGCCAATTCAAGCGCAAGTATTCTGTTAGTAAACAAGAGCGAGCACTGATAAAAAGGTACTGAAAATTACAATATTGGTTCTGTGAAAAATACCCAACTTATTTTGAGTTTTTACAGATTTGTTATATTTTAATCTTTTTTTGGAATTTTAAACAAAAACTGTGCTATTACTAATTAATTTTGTAATTTTTAAATATTAATCTTGTAATTTCAAAATGTATTTTTCTAATTTAAAATCACAAATGATGTTGTGTAAAAGTACAACGTAATTTGACAATATTACTACGGAATGTTGTGATTTTACCAAACATATTTCGGAATTTAATATCCCACCACCCGGAGCATGCGCGGAAAGTTCACTTCCATCATTGATTTAATCGACTATCAAACAACATTTAAACAGGTACACATTGCGACGCTTTACTATTTTTGAGTGTTATAACTTGTTTAATCGTGAAAATTATATGCAGTGAATTGTCGTAAAGGTAATTTTATGCTCAATATACATATAAGATAATATATTGTAATATTACATTTTAAAAAACTAAAAATTTCATTTTTATTCCTGAAATTTACAACATAGAATGTTTAAAATTCAATTTATTTTTTATGTTTTGTAATTATTACATATCACAAAAAAAACTCAATTTTTATTCTGGAAATGTACAATTTACAATTTGAAAAATTTAGATATCTATTATTTAAATAAATAAACAGTATGTATTATGAAAATTGCTTTTTACAACTTTTTTGTAATTTTCCCGAATATGTTATGGCCACAAAATTACCCAGAATACATTTGAGAATTTTACCAATTCGTTTTTACAGTGAGTCTAATCCCAATTGATTAGTCGCGGCTGCCGCGATCGCTTGTTATCACAGGAGTCCAATTCTAGCACGCCGTATTAATACAGCGAAGTTCGTCTCTGGAAATACTTTCACTCTTGACTATATTGTAAAAAGTAAACTGAATATTCAGTTATAAAAGGATAGGAATTCGGAAGTTATTATCCTATACAATTGTACTTTAATTTTTGTTAAAAACACGGAACATTTCATGTCCGTCCTTAAATATTAAACTACGTGACTTTATATAGTGTTTTTTAACAAAAATTAAAGTACATTTGTTTAGGATCATAACTTCGTATCCATTTGTAACTAAATATTTAGTTACATATGGATAGGAAGTTATGATCCTATACAGATGTACTTTTGTTAAAAACATTAAAGTTCTAAAGTCATGTACTTTAATATTTAAGGAAGAACATGAAATGTTGCGTGTTTTTAACAAAAATTAAAGTACAATTGTATAGGATAATAACTTCCGATTTCCTATCCATTTGTAACTGAATATTCAGTTTACTTTTTACAGTGTACCGTAGAAATTTTCAAACTAAATGTGTGGGGGATATAAACTGCTTAAAAAACACTATGGTTTAAATTAATATACCTACTTAAAAATTAAACTTTTTTTAATACCCAAAATTAAAGATTTATGCGTTACAATTATACCTACGTATAGAAATATAAATATACTAAGTATATTTTCAGGGTGCTCCCATGGGGGTGGGTTAAGGGAGCGCCATCCCCCCCACAACCACGCTAGAGTTGGAAAAATTCACTGTCGAACTGGGAAACAGTTGGTACAATTGTGTGACAGACTTGGGAAATTGGTAGAATAGCTGGAAATATTGATTGGCAGAGTTGAGAAATTAGTGGATGCTAAGACCTTTTTTTATTTTTTGGTTAGTAAATTTATTAGTTGGAATAATTATAGTGGTACAGGGTAAGGACCTTTTTTCATTTCCGTAAAGCTTTTTTTGAGTTGGGAAATTTCTCAATGTTTAGTTGGGAAATATTTATCCGGCCCTCCTAAAAAATATGCCTTGTAGCACCCCTATAAATTTTAATTTTTATAACAATTGAGTATATTTAAATACTTCTTTGTTTAACGGTTACTTTTTTTTCAAACTTTTTGTACTTGTTTGATATATTTTACTTAAACCACTTAATGAGGCTCTTTTTTCGGATGCAATTTATTATTATTGTTTTTACTATTAACCTCCTTTCTGGCGTTGAACCTGCAACGCACGATATATTTTGACAAAACCAAAGCATAATTCAGTTACCTATAGGTATAGATAGCTATCTAATTTATTCTGATTCTTCCTATTGAATTTGAATCCTATATTGCACCTTGTGCCTATTTGGGAACACTGGCATTAAGAACCCTAAATTCTTTAATAATCAAAATACAAACTTTATGGGCACCTAGTTTTTCCTTGGTGACACTGTTTTTCAAGTTGAGGTATCTATTGAAAGAGGGCAGTATCTAATATAGCCGGTAAATATTTAAATGGGTGATCATGTCACGCACTTTGTAAATTAGCTGGATTCGAATTTATGGTAGTGTGTTGGTTTTGTTTAAAAACGAGATAAATTCTAAAAATTGTTTTGTTTGTATTCGTGTTTGTTCTTCATATGCACAATGGGATTGAAAAAAAATGTAACAACATTTTTACAATAAAGGAGAAAACATTTTTTAACATTTTTTATGAATTATGCAAGTCAAAAGACCTATCATAATATTTTTTTCGTTGCAAAATAAAATTATGTGCAATAAAGGGTTAATTACATATTATATATAAGATTCTTCATCAGCAGCTCAAAAAAACTATTGGAAACCAAATCTGTGCCCATTGCACTAATACACTTTTAATTCGATGCAAAAGGCATAAACGAACTATATCTAGTTACTTTGCATTGCATCCTATCAGTTAAAACGTAATGGAGCTCTCTACAACTAGAATTATGAAACAAAAGACGTCTACCCTATCTCTATCTCATTTGTGCTACACTTTCCAGCCAACCAAATAAATACTGTATTTGTTTTTCATACAACAAATACAGTATTTATTTGGTTGGCCGGAAAGTGTAGCACTGAGCGGCACGAACAAACATAGCTAATGTGAATCTGTAGAATAAAATAATTCTACTAAAATTTAGATGGCGCCAGTAATATTTTTAATAAAAATAATATAGTTACACTTTTCGCCCGGCCAAGTAAATATTGTATTTGTTCAACAAAGAACAAATACAGAATTTGTTTGGTTGGGTGGAAGTGGGAGTGTATGTATGTCTTCTATCCTTTTTGGGTAGAACCTTTGTCCCTGTCTAATCTAACGGGAGAAATCTCCATTCAGTTTAATTGTCACTGCAATGAGAATTAAACTGAATTACGTTTTAACTGATAGGATGCAATGCAAAGTAACTTATGAGACAAAGAGACAATTTTTGCTGTTACTGCGAAAAAAAGTTTTTTGCTTCACCTTATTTATATATGTCTTTTTGTTTTGATTACGTATCCTCCAGAAATTCTTCTTTTTAATTGGATTCAATTATATTAAATCCAATCGATTTTCTTTTTTCAACAAAGAATTACACAGAAGCAATGTAAAACTTTGTATGTACGCGCAATTATTCAAGAATAGAATGTGGTAGTTATTATTTTTATAATAAATAGTTATTTATTTTATAATTATAATCGTTTGTGTGTGTGCAAAATCATTATAATTATTTTATTCTCTCGGACACGGAGTGGACCTCGAGGGAACTTTTTTTTAAATTCTACACACTACGTTTAATACCTGAGTTATATCAAATAATTACTCAAAAATTGAATATTAATCAAAAATAGTGTTGCCGCCTAAGGCCTATCGTCTCGCTATCGTCTCGTTATCGCTGAACAGAACGATAGCGAGAAGTGGAAAAATATCGTATCGTTGTAACGAGGCCTCTCGCCCGTAACGAGACCGAAGCGAGAGCGATAAGTATCGTACAGTCAGAGACAGTCGAATGTTGAAGCAATTAAAAATAGGACAATGTTGAAGCAATTACTGCTTGCGATACGATTTAAAAAGATAAAAGCCTTTTATAATGGTCACATATATGCAGCAAAATATCCTTTTACGAAGATATATGCATTTGAGTAATTTTTGACATATTGTTTTTAAATGTGACATTTGAGACAAATTCATTTAACTAATATTAGATGGCTGAAATATTCAACTTTTACGGTGGAACGATAAGTATCGTTATCGCGAGAGGTAGGCGATAACGAGACGCCTCTCGTTATCGTTTGTGCGAGACGATAATTTTTGAAATATCGCATCGTAGTTACGATACGAGAGGTATTTATTGGCGATAACTATCGCTTTAGACGGCAAATAATCAGTTTTATTTTATGTAGGTACTTAGTAAGTACTACTTACTCTATGGAAGGAATTAATCATTGCAAAGATAAACAATATAAAAATATTGCTAAAATAGTATATTTTATAACTAGCGGTTATGAAAATTCAAGATTAAAAAAAAATTGACAGCTAATACATATTGGGTGATTCACCTAAAACAAATCACGCGGTTTTTGACGTTATTATTAGAGTTATGAAAATAAAAAATTTACCAGTTAATTTGGACCTCTTTACCTACAATTTCCCCTGGACAGAAGTTTTCTACTGTTTTTTTGTTTTTGGCTTAACATTGATAAAGGTTATCATTTTAAGTAATTTTTATTTGGTAATTTTAACCAGGGACGTGCAAAATGGGGGGGGGGCGATATCACCTTTTTGCCCCAAACTTTTTTATCTGTTGATTTTTTGATATTTTCTTAATAAAATATTAATCTTTGATTAAAAATACATAAAAAATGTACTCTTTATGTAAAACCGTATAGCCAACCGTTTTCGAGAGAATTGCAATTAAAGAGACAATTTCACGTTCTGAGCATCAAAAATCAGAACTAAAAAATGCAGCAATAAAAATTTCAATACCTTTGGTTGATTCTACATTAAAAACTATTAAAAAAAGTCCAAACGAAAATCAGTTTTAAGTGTACTACGGCCTCTTAAAGAATAACACTTTTTAACACTTATAGGACTGACATTGTGTATATTTGAAACACAAAAAAAACATTAACATAAATATTTTTTATAATATGGGGGCTCAGAAGAATTCTTGCGAAAGTCCCCTATTTGAAGTTTTACCCCTATTCCAATATCCACAAAATCAACGTAAAAATGTGTTTTATGAACATTTTCATTTATAATAATTATAATTATTGCAAGTCTAAGTTAAGAAATAAGTTTAAATTTTAAAATATAAATTAGTTTATTTGCAGGCTTGTGGCACAAAGCCTGAGGTATTTGCCACAACGCACAGTGGTCAGTCTGCCACTGAGAATAATAGTTATTTATATTTATAATACAAGGGCGAAAAGTAAATTTTTTCGACTGAGTAGGTTTTTAAAAGCCGATGGTCTTCGGCCCGAGGGTAATAAACCTAAAAAATCAAAATTAACTTTTTACCCGCTTATAATAATTTTTTTTTTAAGTTTCAAAACCGGGTATATGCTTTCCCGCTTCAGCTTCAAAAACGGGTATATCCACAAATGCCACAATAATAAGCAATGGGGTGAGTGGATATTCGTCTGCAGATAATGAAGTTGTTTAAGCATTTTTTTTAAATACTTTTGGACTGTTTAATTTTTAATGTCAGAGTTTGTTATTACGTTTTATCTTTCAAATATTTACTTTTTACAAAACGGGTTAAATTTTGCATTCACTTCCAAAAACGGGTCGTTGCCGTCAAATAAGTCGACATACTTTTTATTATTTTTTAGTACAATTTTTATACTCCTAAGTCAACTTTTAAATGAAAAGCATTTTTTTCTTTGTCCTGAACATTTAGCATCGAAGGACATACTCGGTTTTTGAAATAGACGACTCAATTATAATAAATTATTAAAATATATTTAATTCTAAATTGCAAAAAATATTTCTTTTGCTATCGTATTACCTATCTAGTTATCCAAACCACATTGCTATCCAATCAAACCGCTAAAAAAATTTAATAAAAAGGATTAGTCCAATACCAATAACTTTTTTATTCGATTGATTCTAAAAGAGACACTTTTTTTTCATGTTTTACGGGCGAAAAGTTTTTTTCGCCCGCTAACTAAAACTTGTTATTTTTAAGCTTTTTAAAAGAAGATGCTTTACCTTTACTGTAATATTTATAAAGAAATATGACCTTTATGTCACTTTTGGTCTTGAACTAACTGTTCTTTTTGACCATATACAGTTATTATAATCATTTCATACAAAATAAAAATTTCTTCTATAACATAACCTCAAAATAAATGTTAACTGATTAATGTGTCCACTAAAACAAAAAATTTCAATTGTAAAATCAGTCCTAATGTTTATAATATTTATAGAACGGTTCAAAAGTATTACTATTTTCATAACAGACACATTTTAACAGAAATTAATTACCAAGCTATAGCTTTTTTAATTTGAAAATGAAACCGCACGCAAAAGAAACAATTCAGTTGTTTTTTTAGCAATTTGATTGGATAGAAATTTGTAATGGATAACTAGATAAGTAATAAGACACTAAAAAGAAATACTTTTTGCAATTTAAAATTAAGTATATTTTAATAATTTATTATAATTAGTAACAATCGAATAAAAAATATTGTATAATACACGGACAAAAGGTAAATTTTGATTTCGTAGGTTTATTACCCTCGGGCCGGCCCGATCGGCCGGCCCTCGGCTTCTAAAAACCTACTCAATCGAAAAACTTAACTTTTTGCCCTTATACACGGTGTATTTGAAATAGCGTCGGAAATTTTAACAGGTGATTCTACATGATAAAATATGACAAAAAGTTCCTATGAACATATGTCTAAAAATGCGTCATAGGGGAGCTACGCCCCTTTGAAAGTGGCTAAAAAAATCGGTTTTTATTTAATAACTCAGGAACCCTTTGAGATATATCAACGAGGCCTAGCACGTCAACTAATCCTACCAAGGCCCGTTTTTATGTGTTATTTTCATGTACTTATTTCAACCAAGGGTGTGCGAAACGGGGGGGGGGCTTATCAGTTTTTTGTCCCAAACTTTTTTCTGTGTAACTTTTTTGCAATTTTATTTTTGAAATGTGATTCCTCAGGTCAAAATACATAAAAAAGGTACTCTTGTTGTAATACTGTATTATTAACCGTTTTCGAGAAAAATTCATTTGAAGGTGAAATTTCACGGTTCGAGGACGAAAAATTAAATACTAAAATGTTGAAAACCAAAATTTTAATGATGCAGGGCGAATGTACATTAAAAACTAAGAAAAAAACCTCATATACAGGTACTTCCAAAAATCAATCCTAATGGAGCTATGGTCTCCTAAATATGCACCATTTTTAAGGGGCTATTATAGCTTTAAAAGCGTTTTTTCGACCTACATGTATGGAAACTTTTTTTCTTAGTTTTTGATGTAGAATAGCATTGCATCATTAAAATTTTGGTTTTCGACATTTTAGTATTTAATTTTTCGTCCTCGAACCGTGAAATTTCACCTCCAAACGAACTTTTCTCGAAAACGGTTAATCCTACAGTATTACAACAAGAGTACCTTTTTTATGTATTTTGACCTGAGGAATCATATTTCAAAAATAAAATTGCAAAAAAGTTACACAGAAAAAAGTTTGGGACAAAAAACTGATAAGGCCCCCACGTTTCGCACACCCCTGGTTTAAATAAGTACGTGAAAATGACATAAAAAGATGGGCCTTATTAGGATTAATTCAGGTGCAAAACCTCGTTAATATATCTCAAAGGGTTCCTGAGTTATTAAATAAAAACCGATTTTTTTAGCCAATTTCAAAGGGGCGTAGCTTCCTTATGACGCATTTTTAAACATATGTATATAGGAACTTTTTGTCATATTTTATCATGTAGAATCACCTGTTAAAATTTCCGACGCTATTTCAAATACACCCTGTATTATAACTATTTGTTAGCGAGCAAAAAAAGTTGTTGGCCCTAGGGCCACGAAGTCTAACTTTTTGCTCGCAAAATCAATCAATTTAATAAAAAATACTAACCTACATTTTTAATAAATAATAATTTATTATTAACATTACCTACTTAGTTGAACAATATTTTATTTCAATGTAATGAAGTGATTTAACTAGATCAATGCAACGAGTAAGTTTAAACTGATCAGAGTTGCTTTTTATCTTGGTAGCCAGGTTGAATGGGAAAAAATACAAACTGGCCACGATGTCAGCGGCAGTGAGACAGGTGCGCTTCCTCTTCGTGAAGAAGCAGAAGCACCTGCAGAACCGCGGCCTCGGATGAACCTGCCTGTAATGTTTGCCTTGGAAAGCGTTCACCTAGTGATCGGTTTTACTTTTGCGTATTTTAAATTCTGGTTTGGGATTTGGCTTTGTCGGTTAGACATAAGACAGTTTTCATGGTTCATATATTCCAGGGTTGTAAAAAAGTACACTTTTTTTTAAAATTGTCCAGGCCGGTGGACAAAACTGGACAAAATTGGACAAAACTGGACAAAATTGGACAAAACTGGACAAAATCAAAAATTATCCCTTATAATATCACATGGTCACGGAAAAAATATTAATATTTCAACTTCCAACTGGAGTCTGACTAGTCTAGTGTCTAGTCGACTAGAGGTGTGCGTGTGCGCCGCCGACGGCATATACGTATAGTGCCCCGCCGTCTTTACGGCGCGGTGCAGAACGCCGACTGGGAATGAAATAAAATGATTCATTTGGTGAAACTTTAAAATTAATTTAACATTTTTCCTAAAAATTTTCTTTAAAAAAATTATTTTAGCAGGCGCAGCGCCGTCGTAAATTTTTCGTGGGGTGGCGCGAAGCCGCTGCAGGCTAAAATTGATACAAACACCGCCGCCGCGAAAATTTTCGCGGCGCACACCTCTAGATCTGACATATCCCATCCTATACTATTCCTATACACTTAGAAGTGCTGAATCCTAATCTGGCTTCAGAATTTGCCTTTATACTCAGGATTTTAAGAAAAATTGTCACATATTTTTTGTATTTTTCGTTATGTTTTATGTTGTTTTAATTATTTGAGTGTTTTTTTTTTTAATTTTTCTATCATAGAAATTATATGTATAAATACGTATTTAATAAAAATAATTACGTGTTTTAAAATTTAATATTTAATTTAATTTTGATTTTGTCCAATTTTGTCCAGTTTTGTCCAGAATTTGTGGACAAAATCTGTTTTTTTGATTTTGTCCAGTCCGCCAAAATTTGATTACTTCCGTCCAGTTTTGTCCACTCGGACAAAATTAAACAACCCTAATATATTCCCTCTTCTGTGTGTGGGACTAGTCGGATATCAATCCGGGATATGTAACCTACCTAGCACACCATTAGTAGTAATTTTCGCGTATGTGCTAATGTATAAACCGAACCATAAGGTGGGTGAGCCAACTATTGACATGTTTCTTATATTGCCATCCCTCTTAAACTTGTTAGTTCTTCCTATGTGTCAAAGATGACACTGCCAGTATATCTATTATATCGAAAAGATACCTGTAATTATGATGTATTTGTATCCAGTTGATAAAGGCCTAAACAAAAACCCAGTTCGTATCTCGTGCTCTCCCACTATAAAAACTTGTAAAATTGTGCTGACTGTCTCAAGCTGGGTAGCATCGATTATTGCAGGGCAAAAACGTAATAAGGTATGCACAAACATGCACTTGTTTGGCCCATATTGTTTCACGTAATAAAAAAGGAAAGATGTAATTTTTTGAGACTGTTGTCTATGTAGCGGTGTTCCTAATATTGCCTTGCGAAGTAGTTGACAACAAAAAAATGACAAAAACAAAAAACAATAAGAAAAAAAAACGAATAATTCAGAGAGTTCTAAATCTTGGTTCTGCTTTTTATTCGAAGAAAATCGCCAGGCCGGTATGAGATTATAATGGATAGTTCGTGAGGCTTCTTCTTTTTCCTGCTATTCTGTCTTGGCATTTTCCATCTTGGCCAGTTTCCAAACGGGTTAGGTTCCGACTTTTCTGCTGAATATATAACATTAGGTACTGTTGTTTTTCTATTCTACTTGAAAAGCTGTATACGTGAGACTTAGATACTAAAAACAAATTGTTATTTAAGTCCCTAAAAACAGCTGAAATTGTTATTGTGTCACAATATTTTCTTATTAGTTTGTTAACTTAATCAGAAATTCGTGAGTATTTTAACATTTTTTGTTATAAAAATTTCAACAATTATTTTATTATATTTATTAATTTTCAGAGAATGGTAATAAGCAACCAGTTATAAATCTCAATGTATAAATACTTGCCTACGCTTTGAGAGCCACTGAAATCAGTGCTGCCACAAACCTCGCTTTCGGCCGTGTGATCTTCAGCCGTAATACCCACCTCGTTCTGATAGTGGTTTTTCATGCTTTTTGATTTATAATTATCTCCTTTAATACTTATGTGACAGAAGACTTCAAACACCGTGTATATAATATATTGTGGTTTCAATGTTATGAAAAAAATACTGTTAATTTTGACGTGTTTAGAATAATGACCACAGACAAATCGCGCCAACTTGATTAGTATTCGTGTGATGTTTAAAAATTTTTCAACCGGACATCCGCGCTCTTAAAACTCTGGTTAGCGATTTGATACAGAACTTAGTCTTTATGTTTTAGATATTGAGAATTAACTTTAAATATCCGCTCGGAAAAGCAATATTTTATGACGAAAACTCTGTGTTAAATGAGGTACACCAAATGTGAAAAATACTGTATGGAACTTGAAAATTTGGGGGCCAATCATTCGTGAAAATTTTATCCAAGTTTTGTCTTGTCTTGAAAGAACTTTTGCATGACCCTAAGTTATTCTCGAATGGTAATATTTATTTATTTAATTATTTATTGTAGAATAGATAATATCTATTAGATATACAGAATGAAAGTATATTTTTGGACAACATCCTGACTTTTTAATCTTTTTTTATAAAAAGCATACAGTTTCACAGAGGAAATTAGACTCATTCAATGAAAAAGAGCAATAGTAATGTGAAGGGGCTAACGGGAGGAACGTATTCCGCGATCTACGCATGCGCTTGGTTTTGTGCTCTCTCTCTCTCTCTCTCTCTCTCTCTCTCTCTCTCTGTTTATTTGGTCTTTTTCTTCCGAATAATTAACCAGGGTTTCTCTATATAATCATGAGGTTTCCAGTGCGCAAGTACTAATCGGATATGTATCCTGACTTGCGCACTATCACTGATAAATTACTACTGTAGTAATTTCTTCGCTAATATAAAAAGTTATCATTAAAAACACAAAAAAATTATCTTCAAACGTCCATTATTATTAACTTAAAATTCAACAGTTCACACGATTAATAACCACAAATATATGGTTCACTTTAACTTGTACATAAAACATTAGTATAAAAATACTCTAGGCACATCATAGAAGATGGTAAAACAAAAATACACAAGGCACATCATAAAAGATGGCAAATTCGCTGCACTGAAATGTGCCAAGAAAGATACACCCGTCCCATTCAAAGGCCACGCTGTAACTCTGGTTTTGTGCTGGTTTGGTGTTTTTTGAATGGAAAGCGTTGGTTTACGTTAACGTTGGTTTACGTTGGTTTTTTGGTTGCTTTGGTGTTTTTTTTTTTTAATGGGGGTCGTTGGTTTACTTTCGTAGCGGAATACATCCCTCCCGTTAGCTCTACGTTAGTAATGACCAAGGAAGGTTATACCGGGGCCTCAGTTCTAAATTGTTATATCTTGAGACTACCCTATTGAAAATGACGGGCCTGTGCGGGTATAAATGGTATAAAAAGATGAAGTTCATCCGTTATTTTCAATAGGGTAGGTCAATTCAATAACGCATAAAGTGACAGGAGCGTTAAGAGTCGTATCGGTACGGGTGGGGACGTTTTAGCCGCTTGTTAATTGAGCTAACTTTGAGATACAACAGTTTATAACTGAGGTACCGATGTCGCATGGCCTGTTGATGACCAAAAAAAAGTCCAAACCAGTATCAGTTACGTCCTTATTTATGAATCCAACTGTAAAAGTTAACAAAATAAAGGCCAATAACAGTTACCGACAAAAAATACTATATTAGCTTTATGCCCTGAGGCAGTCACCCCACCGCACGGTCCTGCGAGGGAGTGGGGCATGGCCCCCATGACCACACCTAGTAGTGACATTTTTGGATTTACAATCTGCAATGTTTGGACTTTTTATAGTTTAAATATCATAAGTTTTTTTCATATGGGTAAACAAAAATTGTAAAAAGTAGCAAAATCTACTGAGAAATCAAAAGTTAAAGAATTACTTCTATTCGTTTTATAAATTACACACTGTAGACACCTATGCGAAAATATTTGGAGTAGTTTTTGCATTATATAAAGTTTGTATATTTGTTGAAAAAGATTTAAAAGATCAGCATCCGTATACATAAGATATCTGTTTTTACTACCATAGATTTTTTTGTTGTTAGGTTAAAGTAAACTTAGTTTTCATTAACATGTTTAGTTCAGTTTCCTCTTAAATTTTACGGGAAGTAGTGCTTAGTTTTTGCAGATTTTTTATCATGTTTTCTAAAGGTAAAAATAGTGCATGCATTTCATATTTTTTAAAAGCTGTAACTATTCTTTTTCCCGAAAAGGATTCGCTTCATTATACTGTCCTACTAAGCTAGAAATCACTCCATTTGTCAATAGGAGTGTTTTCAAAATACTACATCAGAGTTGACGTAAAAACGTGTGACAAAAGGAGTTACTGCTTACTAGATTAGTAGGGCACTATACCAGGGGCGATTCAAGATTTTTACTGTGGGGGTATGGATCTAAAATTTACCACAGGGGAGTAAAGCAAAACCAAAGTACTTATCAACCAACAATTTTGACTCCAAACAATTTTTTTACATCGAAACAATTTTTTCCAACTACACAACAGTTTTAACCCAACCAACAATTTTGACATTGGAAATGTCTTATGGCTCAAAACCCATGAATTTTTGTTACAATTTTCACGATTTTTGTTGGGATTTTCTTTACGATTTCTCACAATTTCCTCAAATGTCACAATTTTTGTTGAGATTTTCCTTACGATTTCTCACGATTTCTCACGATTTTGTCACAATTGTCACGACTTTTGTTGGGATTTTCCTCACGAAGGTCCAAAATGATCAAAATTTCCGTTATGTAATATTTGAACGTTCCTTTAATTATAATACCATATTATGCTATATCATACTATATTATAATACACATAATTAATATTTAAAAACAAAAAAATATAGTTTTGCTCGAAGTTTTTCCCATTGTTTCAAGGACTTCAACGTATCTAGAAAAAATATTTGAATTAAGAAAATAGTAAAGACAGTAAATAACATAAGATTTTTAAGGGGCAAAAGGTTATTAATATAAGTATAAACGCCAAAAAATCGACTCTTTTTAAACTTTTCAAAAGTTTTGCAAGTACTGCCTTTAGGTGACCTTCAAAATTTATGTAATACTTTTAGGCGGGTCCTCGATTTTGTGACACTTTGTGAAAGGGGGGTAGATAGGTGCAAGCTGGCTTGACGTGACAAAGTATAGGTATAGTTATGTAATATTTTTAGTTTTTTTGTACATTGTTTTTTTTTGATTTTACCTATGTGACGAGACAGGGGTAGGGGGGTTACTAATTGTGACACTTTGTGACAAGAGGGGGAGAGGTTCCAATATCCAATAAATGTGTGACATAATATATGGACGTCCCCTTATGGTACACTTTGGAAAATAAGTATTCATACAAAAAGTCCTTAGCTACAAAATATTTTTTAAACTTTTATGCAATATACATTTTTTATATTAAAATGTAGTTTTAAATACCCTATTTAACTGTTTTTTTTTATTTTTTTTATTTGCCCATGAGTAATGCAGTTTATTATATTATATATTATTTTTGAAAGTAATCCCAAAAAAAAAAGTTATGGGGGTTAAACTTTTTCAAAAATCGAAAAAAGCTGAAAGAAAATTCAGATTAACGTAATTTTTTCAGGAAAAATAACTTTTATCATAAGGATCAATTCTACAAAAAAAAACTAAAAAAAAAGTTTAAAAATTTGAATTTTTGAACTGAAGTTTTTTTAATTTTTTTTTAGTTTTTCGTTTTTCGCAAAAGGAAAATTTAATAAAAAAAATAAAAAATATAATTTTTTTAAAAGATTTTTTGAAAACTTTTTTTTTAATTTTCTTTTTCAATAACTTTTTCGTTTTTCAAAAAAGGTTTTTTTTTTAAACGTATTTCTTTTGTTATTTTTTTTGATTTTTTTTTTTAGTATTTGGGAAATGCAAAATTTTTGTAAATATTCGTATACTTTTTGACAATACCTATGTGTGCCCATTTTCAAGATGGCAAACTAAAGGGTTCACCTAAAAATATATAAAAGGTGAGCACGCGCGCTTCAAGATTCGACACAGTGCCGCGATAGACGACCTCGCGTGGTAGCGGACTTGTTGCAATTTATCTCAAATAAGCTGAATTTTTTAGAAAACCTGACTTATAACATATTATTTATTTATTCAGTATAAAAATTAATCAAATCCCATATTTCTAACACTTTCAAACGCGGCGTTTGAAACGCCGTGCTCACTATAAAAAAAATATTGTCAAAAAGTATAAGAATATTTACAAAAATTTTGAAAGAAATAAAAACTGTCGTTCTTTGATTAGTTTATAATATAGCCTTTTTTGGACATGACACGTTTTTGTCCCAAAGTAATAATTTTTAGTATAATTTAAAAGAGTAGTAAAATAGCTTTAAAATGAGTACTGAATCAGCTTTCTAGCTTTTATATTTCCCGAGAATCGTAAAAAAGATTGCACTGACAAGCGATATAAGTGTTTTCAATATTTTCATAACCGGGTATATCCAAAACGACAGGTTTAAAAAAAAATAGGAAGTACTTATTGATGGTCCTAACAAGTATGCAAAATATGGAAACAATTGGAGATGGTCGTGTATTAGAAAGTTGATGATTTACTAGCTTGGAGCCTTATTAAAAAAAAATTAAAAGAACCAGCATAAAAAAATAAAGGGGCCCTATTGATTTTATAGATAAATTATTTCTCTTGCTCCCTTTGATTATTTTGGGGGATTCCTGGGGCTTTGCCGGCGCGGGCCCTAAGTACCCAGCCTGCCACTGCTGACCTCCGCTGAATGCTTATTTACGTTCAATTTGTGATTAGTACGCCTGCGACGCGTAGGTTTCTAAAGCTTGTTGACATACAAAATGCGATATTGTTTCGTTCGAAAACGCTCGTAACACGGACCAACAGAGTAGCTCTGTGGGAGGAGCGCAGCCTCCCAATTAGTCGAACGGATGGAGAGAGGCGGCACCTGGTGCACCAATCCCTACATGTTTGTCGGTCAATCGCGATTGTTATCGCACGGTGCGAGGATTTCTATTAATCAAAACAAATTATAGTTGGCAGGCCTGCCAAAAGCCCCTCTGCTGGGGTTCTTAAGGCTCGTCAAGTCTTTTATTAAAAAATGAAAATTACCCCCCAAATTGTCAGGGGCGTTCATATCGAATATTCGACGGAGAAAAGACCCTCATGGTTATCCCCTATAACCGCACCTGCAAATGCTTAGGATGTATTGCAAAAAAGACAACATAATTAGCGCTCCCCCTAATGCATTAAGGCCTATCCAGAGGCTTGTAAAGAACATAAAACATAAGAATGCGATGCCGTGATTGGCTTACAAGATACATGGCACATCAAGCCAATCACGGCATCGCATTTTTATGTACTATGTTGTTATGCGAGCCTGTGGATATGCCCTTAATATTAGCCCATGCATACACACAATATTTACTCGTTGCGTACAGTGCCGGATTTACGCTTAGGCACAAAAAGCAATTGCTTTAAGCACCGTCAAAAAAGGCGCCGCGTCGCGGTTTTACCTAAATGTCGAATTTATTTTTTAATTTAAAATTATTACATTTTTATAAAGGGTTGGTTAATTTCAGGGGCGGATTTATTACATTTTAAGGGGGGGGGGCATTAGGGTGCCCAAAGATTTGACTTTTTTTAAATTTTAAAGGTCTTACCCCCCAAAATTGTTCATTGGGGTGAGTAGATTACCACGCTATTTTTTCAGAATTTTAAAAAAATATTTAGAGGTGGGGCACAGCCGTTTTTTGCAAAAATAATCGTTTCTCCAGATTAAATTTTTTTTAGGGCCTATTAAAGATAAATAAAAATGCTTTTTGCACAGTACGGAGATCTAAGATAAATAAGGAAGAACCCTGATTTTTTTCAAATTTTTTGATCAACAAACGGTCTTGTTGTGACCGGTTGTGACCTAGAAAAGTCAAAATTTTGATGTTATCCCTAATTTAGGGTGCTAGGAATAGCACATTCAATTTTTTCACCCCGGTCAAATTTTTTTTGGTAATACCTAAATGTGTCCTGACTTATATGCCATATATAAATATTTGATTCTATATACAGGGTGCACATTTTTTTGAGGCTTAAAATAGGGTTGAAAATGAAAATTTGTCGTCAAAATTTCTTTAAAAAAATCCAACAATTTTTAATAAATAATGCAAATGTAGATGTAAATTTAAATGTAAATGTAAATTATACTTTTAAACTCATTTTTAATGATATAAATAAAAAAAAATCCAAAAACATCTCAACAAATAGAAAATAAAATTGACAAATCAGCTTTAAAAATGTTTAAAAAAAGATCCTATAAACCTAGGTTCGAAATTCAATTTTAAGAATAGGTACTACCGGGTGTGAAAAAGTAACATTCCTAAGTGGGCAAAGCTCGCTTAAAATCTTTTTGTGGTCCTTTATTGATAAAATGTCAAAAAAATACAGATAAAAAGTTTAGGGCAAAAAAGTGACATCGTCCCCTCTATTTTGCACGTCCTTGGTTAAAATTACCAAATAAAAATTACATAAAATGATAACCTTCATCAGTGCTAAGTCATGTGCAAAAATTATTTACTGTGGTTGTGGGGTTAAAGGGATATTAAATAAAAAATATTTTTTAGACGCACCCTTAGCACGGCCGTAGCTTCCTTAGGGCTCGTTTCCGGACCAACCGTTCATAGGATTTTTTTTTTCATATATTTGTATGTAGAATTTTTTTCGTGAGTTCTATATTAATTTTGTTCTTATCATTTTTGCAGGTGGTTACGGACATTTAAGAAGTCCAGCATGTCCCAGTACGGACGATATCAGAGACGAAAGTTCACCCCCACCCAACCAAACCTTAGCTTATATGAACCTACATAGGAGTCCTGCGTATCATAGTACGCTAAAAGACAGTAAGTAAATATGTATAGTAAAAAAAAATTTAACTTTAATTTTTTGAGTTATACCTACCTACTTTCTCTCCGCTTGTTTGTCCAGTTGCCTGCCACTCGCAGGTACGTCTGCGCCACCTACGCCTTTGCGCACCAGTCGACTTGTCTGTCACTTGTTATTCATTTAAAAGCTATCGTTATCAGGGGTGCTCCATTGGGGGGGGGGGGGATAGTGGGGCCGCTAACAAATATGAAATGTCCCAACTCTATTTACCCAACGATTTTCTCGAAAACTTAAAGAGATAATCAAATTCTGCGAAAACCATCTTAAATAAGACAAAAAACTATATTTTAGCGTATATTGGATACTTTTAGCTCTTAAAATGTGGGCAGGGGGGCATAGGGGTGCATTTTTTTTAAGGAAAAGGGGTCGTGTGATACATCATTTTAAAGCTTATTAAATTCTCCATTTAACTATATATTTTTTAATTTTTTTTTGGGTTTAAAATAGGGTTTAAAATGGGTATTTTTGTAAAAATTACTCTAAAAAAATCAAACAATTTTTTAAAGTTATTAATTTCATGATAAAAAAACGTAAATTATACTTTTAAACTAACTTTAATTGACATAAATAAAAATTTACAAAAAAAAACTTAAAAATCGCATTTTTTAGCACAAAAAATTAATGAATCAAAACCTTAAAAAAATTGTTTAAAAAATTAAAAAATATACACTCCAATAGAGAATTTTATTGGCTTTAAAATGATGTATCACACGACCCCCCTTTCTATTTAAAAAAAAACTCCCCCCTACCCAAATTTTAAGAGCTGAAAGTATCAAATATATGCTAAAAGATATTTTAAGTGTCTAATTTAAGATGGTTTTCGCAGAACTTGATTATCTCTTTTAGTTTTCGAGAAAATCCTTGGGTAAATAGACCCCCCCCCAAAGGAGCACCCCCGATAACGATAGCTTTTAAATGAATAACACCCGGTATATATAAATGGATTTAAAATTTGCCGACGACCAAAATTTTTTTCCAACTCATCTGCTGAAAATGTTGACTGGGTAATTTCGTGGGGTGACACCCTCACATACCCCCAGGGGCGGATTTATTTCACTTTAAGGGGGAGGGCATCCATAACGAAAAAAATTGCGCCTTCGCCAAAAATATAATTTTGAAGGTATTTCTATGCTAATATATCTTGCTGGCCATGCCCCCCCTCTAAATCCGCCCAAGCATACCCCCACCTCGTAACGCTCTTGATCATCCTCCCACTGCAATGGAATTCTCACATTAAATTACTGGCATACAAGCTTTTCTGATATCAATATTTTTTATTTCAATAAATTCCACATTTTTTTTTTTTTATTATAATATACCTATAAAACGAGGGGCGTTTCACTGACCTATTTTTGTACATGTATTGTAAATAATGTACATTATTTACAATATTGTACGAATAATGTAAATAATGTAAGAAAAATGTAGTACTGTATGGTAATGTCGAAATAATGTAAATAATGTAGAAAAATGTAGTACTGTCGAAATAATGTCGGTAATGTAAGTAATGTCCACTTAATGTAAAGTACTGTAGGGTAAGGTACGAGGCAGACACGGACTGGCTTCTTACGGCACGGTCGGAAAAATATTAAAAAAGGCCCGTGAACGGCTCAAAACCCATAAAAAATTGGAAAATCGAGGGCCCGGTATAGGCAAAATAGACCAAACGACCCTGTCTTACGGCCAGTCCGCACTGGTACGAGGTAATGTGGGATGTTAGGTTAATATTAACATAAATTTAGGTTAATATATGTATAAAAATATATTAATAAACAAGCCGTGAAGATATGTAATGCTACGCATTCCATTATATATCATTCACAGTATATTGTATAATTTTCCCAAATACTTAAATAAAAAATTAAAACAAAAAAAAATACTTTTTTTTTTAATTTTCTTTTGAAAAACGAAAAATTAAAAAAAAATTAAATTATTAACTTGAAATTTGTAACACGTTAAAAATACTGCTGCCAACAAAATATTACTTTCCCCTATAGACCCCTATATATATATATATATATATATATATATATTTTTTTTTTTTTAATGAAATAATACCCCATTTTACCCCCGTACCCCAACCCCATTTTTACCTAAAACAATTTCAGCCTAAAACCTTGGATAACACTAGTTTACAAATTTCAACTTTTTTTATGCCCAACTTTATTTACATGTTTTCTATATATTCTGTATATTATATTTTTATATAATAAAATATACCCCATTACATACATACAGTACATTACCCCATCTGATTTTTCCAAAAACAATCCCAGCCTAGAACTCTGGTTAAGCATGCTTAGCTTGCTAGCAAACTGTGATCAAAATATAAAACGTCAAGAAGCGTAAAAAAAGCAATACAAGGGTGGAGATAGAATTTTTTAAATATTAAATTCTTTTTTTTTTGTTGTACCCCATTAAGGCCTAATGATAGAATTTATTTAATATCAAATTCATTTTAAGCGAGTCTCAAAACCTCCAAATATCAATTTTTGTAAATAGTAAACGAAAATATATTATTTCTCTAACTTTCCCCTTATAAAATCTTTAGGGTCGGTTATCTCAGAATCTGAACCAACGATTTTTTTTTCTTAACGGATTTGGATTCAGCATCAAAAAATATGTAAGAGAACATTAAAATAAAGTTCGCATAAAACCCTTGTAAACTAGTGTAATCAACCTATGGTCCCAATTTGAAGTCTTTAGCCCAAAGCGTTCTTGAGTTATCGTGGTCCCAAATTTCCCGGACACACAGACCGACAGACCGACTGAGAGACAGAATTTTTTTGACCGAAATTATATTTTTTGGATATAAAACGTCCACCATTTACGGCCCTGCTACATAAAGAAAAACTTGATAAAAACTTATTAAATTCCGTAGTTTTCATTACACATTATACATCAGGTACATAAAAATGATTAAAAATAATACAAAATAATACATAACAGAGTTATTATTTAAATGATTAAAAAAAACCTTTTTAAGAACAAAAATTTAATGTTAAATTCGTGGTTAAACTGAACAATTTACTTAAAACCACCAGAAGTAAACAACACTGCCGAAATTTTATAGGTGTCACGTGGTCTTTGAGCGATCTGAGCAGACGAAATAATGTAAATACTGTAGGAGAGCATGCGCATTAATAAAAATAATGTAAATAATGTAGGTACTGTCGTAATGTCAATTAATGTCAGGTACTGTAGAGTAATGTAAGTAATGTAACGTAATGTACGGTAATGTACAGTATTGTAAGTAATGTAAGGTAATGTCAATGTAATGTAAAGTACTGTCGATGAAAACGTACATGTATTGTAAAGGTGAAACGCCCCTCGCTATAAAATTACATATTATGTAATTTTTCCAGGTTATAAAGGCTCAGGCCAAACGGGCGGCAGCGACACATCCAACACGTATCCCGGCAGTCTGGATACGAGCCTGCAGACGCTGAACGTGACCGCTGAGGACCAGCAACAGCAACACATGTTTCACCCCCGCCACTACTCCTCCGAAGAGCACGAATACCAGGCGCTAGAGCCCGCGCACCAACAGCCATATCTGGAAAGTTCGCCAGAGTTTTACGCCGGTAATCACATTCTCGAGTCGAAGTACCATCCACATAATTATGCTAGAGGTAAGTTTATTTTCAAAAGCTACAGCTATAGGGCTCCTGAATCCAGGGGCTTTTTTTAACAGCACAAGCAAATGCGTTTAAAAAAATGTCCCCCATAAAAAATATATAGTTAAATGGAGAATTTAATAATCTTTAAAATGATGTATGACACGTCCAAGTCCATTTAAAAAAATGCTCCCCTATGCTCCCCTGCCCAAATTTTAAGAGCTAAAAGTATCAAATATACGCTAAAAGATAGTTTAAGTTGTCTTATTTAAGAGTTCTAAATTTGAAGTCGATATCTCAACTCATTCAAAAGTTAAGAGGAGGGGTGTTACTTTTGGACCGCACCGTATAGTTCAAGTCTATTGTTCGCTTGATTGATATTTATTTAACTTGATATTTAACAATTTAAAAATAAATATTCAACTTCGTTTTGGGGTAAAAAAGAATTATTTTCTTGTTTTCGTTACATTAAAAAAAGAATGTCAAAATATTTCAAATAAAAGTTTTTTTTGTACGGGTCACGGGGCCCCGTGTTATAGGGGTCTATATTTTGAACGTTCTGGTGAGCTTAATCGCCTAAAAACTAGTGCCTATAGAAAAATAGGGACCGTATAGGGGTTTCTCCCAATCCGATTGAGCTGAAAATTTGAATAAATCATCCTTAGATTTATGTAAGATGTTTTGAAATATATTAAGGCGATATATAAAAGGGTGTCCAAATGCCAGACTGTGCTAAAAGGTTCTAACACCGGGTGAGTTACGACTTTAAATTAGTTATATCTCCCAACCAATAGAATTTGAGTAAAAATTTTATTGCATTTTTTGTGCTTTCATTTTCTTTTCCCTTTTTGTTTCTAGTAGCTTTCATTCAAGAGTAATAGGGCAAAAACAGTTTTTAGGGGCTTTTTAGGACCATTTAAGGTCTTCCGAAACTCGATACGTGGTAGACATTTTTGCCGTTTAATGACTTTGGTATAAGGTTACATCTGAAAAGTAGTTTTTATTTAATATCTCTGGAACCTTATGTACACTTAAAAAGTAGTTTTTATTTCATATATCTGGAACCCTATAAACTACTGTAACCAATTTTTGTACATGCCTTAACATTGATAAAAGCTGTTATTTTTGTAACTTTTATTTGGTAATTTTAGACAGGGACATGCAATATCAATATCACTTTTTACCCCAAACATTTTCATCTGTAGATTTTTTGACATTGTAATAATAAAATATGATTATTTAATCTTATTTACAGTGCGCGTGAAAAGTATCGAACACTTTGGATAGTAGTTAAGTTGAGTGCCCAAGAATGACGAAGCAAAAGATTTGAAGGGATAGGGGAATCTCAGCGCCAGTGCTCCTGATTGGCAGTGTTCAAATTAGATGAATGGTTTGTTTTGCAGACTGCGGACGCAACAATCACCGAAAAAACTCCTATCCCTACTACTGCACTGGTATTGAGATTCCCCTATCCCCTTCAAATATTTTGCTTCGTACATTCTTGGCCACTCAACTTACCTGTCATTCAACGTGTTTCGTAATTTTCACGCGCGCTGTATAATACCATACCCCGGCGATTATCCGGTTATGAGTCACACACACACACACACCTATATATAAGTTACTGTGTTTATTTTAAACTTTTATGGCTTAAAACCGGATTATCGCCAGGGGGTGATAATAATAATGAAATTTACTTAAAAGGAGTAGGTTACCTCCTGTAGGTACTTAGTTTGGAGTAAAAAAATATGTTAGCTTATTCGTGTACAGAAGGTTACACCAGCGAAAGATTGCGCATAGCTTGTACAGGGATTAAGCGGCAGATTAACCCCTCTAGCTTATTATCTTCTAGTTTAAAGACAGAAGTGAATGGTAAAATTTAACAGTAAAATTTAAACAAAATTGATAATAGGTTACCTATTTTATTTGATAATACATTCCTAATTACTATTTAAAAGCGTTATATTATGTTATGTTTAATTCGTTATTTTATACACCTGCCAAGTTCTCCCCACATAAATATATGCACATGTATGGGAACAAAATGTCTACTATAATTATTTAAACGTTATTCTTGGAAGAAATGTGTTTTTTTTTCACCGTTCAGAGATCATAAGAAGCACAAAGCGTGACGGGAAAAAGTAACACTGGCCTATAGGTTTAAAAATAGTATGCACATAAATAGAGATCGGATTTTACCGAGTCGTGACGTCAAAATCCATAGCCGGGTACAACAAATTAATAATAATTTTATAAAATTGTTTTATAAACTATCAAACTACTACATTTGCAAAGAAAAGTGTATAAATATTATGAAAATCCGCTAACGTTTTTATTTAAGTAAAAGAAAATTAAAAAAAAAACAACACATCCGAAAATTATGATTTAGTTGGACTTTTAAATAATCCTAATTTTATTTAATAGTATTGTAACATGGTGGCTGGGTATTACTTTTATCAAGTTAAAAAAAAATGGCCAATCCTTTTCTATTCGCAATAACAGCTCACGTGACTTTAATAACTTGTGAAAAATGTTTTTAAAAATTTCTTCGAAATTATTATTTTTACTCAAATCTTTTGTTTTTCATATTATAAATAAAATACACAAACTCTCAAAAAAATCTTTTTGTGTTTCATTCAATTGTTGAAGAGGTGACTGGAAGGTGAAATCTATTTGAACTCGTTATACACATGTACTCTGCAGAGCTCTAAACTTTTTTTCCGTATGCGTGCGACGAAATAAGTGAGATGTAAGATCAAGCGTGTACCATGTACGTTATTTTATTGGTTGGAATCACGCGCATGTGGAAACAAGGTTTTTATTGTAAGTCATTTCGTTTAACTTAACAATGCGAATTAATTTCTTTTTTTGCTGTTTTTCGTTTTTAATATAAATATTGGGCCTAATCTAATATTCATTTATCACAGTTCATTTCATTAGTTAAATAAAATGATCGTAAAACCATTACTTACTTACTACGGTTAAATCGTGGATTAAAGATTATCCAGAACTGGAGTTCTACCGCAATATTTTACACTGCACATTTTGTAAAAAAGACAACCTGGGAAAGAAAAACTAATATTTTAAGATATGTGAATAGAAAAAACCATAAAGCAGATGAGGAGCAAGGACAATTTAATATTTAAAGATAGTAAAAATATATAAAATTAATTTTAATCACAAGTTATAAACGTCACGTGACCTTTTATTGCGAATAAAAAACGATTGGCCAGGCAGATTTTTTATTAACTTGGTAAAAGTAATACCCTGCCATCATGCCACAATACTATAAAATTAAATTTGGATTATTAAAGAGCCCGACTAAACCTTAATTTTCAGAATTGTTATATTTTTTATTTTTTGTTTACTTAAATAAAACGTTAAGGGATTTTGATAAAATATATGTAATTTTTTTTGGTAATGTAGTAGTTTGGCAACATATTAAACATTTTTATAAAATTAATATGAATTTGTTAATTTATCGTACCCGGCTATGCATTTTGACGTCACGACTCCCTAAAATCCGATGTCTACACATAAACCTAGATATTATCATATTTTTTATATACAGGGTGATCGTTTTCGAATATCTCGCAAACCAAGTACAGTATGAAAATTCTAAAAAAGAGGTCAATATGGTTTTTCGAGGGGAAAACCTAAGTATATAATTTTTGGGGCTGCACAAGTACCTACATACAGGGTAGTCCAGAACTGACGGAAAAAAAATTAGGAGTGATTCTACATCCAAAAATACAAAAAAAATCTTATAAAGGTTGGTCCGGAAATGAGCTCTAAGCGAGCTATGGTCCTCTTAAGGGGCATCTAAAAAAGAGTTTTTATTTAATATCTATGCAATCTTGTAAACCACAGTAAAGAACTTTTGTACATGCCCTAACATTGATAAAGGCTATCATTATACAGTGCGGTCCAAAAGTCACCCTCCCTTTAACTTTTGAACGAGTTGAGATATCGACTTCAAATTTATATCTCTTAAATAAGACAACTTAAACTATCTTTTAGCATATATTTGATATTTTCAGCTCTTAAAGTGTGGGCAGGGGGGCATGTGGGACATTTTTTTAAATGGAAAGGGGGGTCGTGTGATACATCATTTTAAAGCTTATAAAATTCTCTATTTAAACTAACATTTTTAAATTTTTTAAAAATGTTTTTTAAGGTTTTGATTTTTCAATTTTTTGTGCTAAAACATTCAATTTTTAAGTTTTTTTTTATAAATTTTTATTTATGTCAACTTAAATTAGTTTAAAAGTATAATTAACATTGTTTTATGATGAAATTAGGCATTTTTAAAAAATTATTTGTTCTTTTTTAGAAGAATTTTGACATTAATACCCATTTTTAACCCCATTTTAAACCCAAAAAAATTTTTCTTTTTAAATTTAAAAATATGGAGTTAAATGGAGAATTTTATAAGCTTTAAAATGATGTATTACACGATCCCCCTTTCCATTTAAAAAAATATGCCCCATGCCCCCCTGCCCACATTCTAAGAGCTGAAAGTATTAAATTTATGCTAAAAGATAGTTTTAGTTGTCTTATTTAAAAGTGCCAAATTTGAAGTCGATATTTCAACTGGTTCAAAAGTTAAGAGGGGGGGGGGGTGACTTTTGGACCGCTCTGTATGTAATTTTAATTTGGTAACTTTAAACAGGGGCGTGCGAAATGGGGGGGCGTTGTCAATTTTTTGCCCAAAACTTTTTTTGTCTCTAAACTGAAAATACATGAATCAAAATTTCAATAGTACAAGGTGAATCTACATCAACTGTAAAAAAAGTTTCCATACACATGGGAGGCATAGCGTAGTGGCTAGCGCGTATGCATAGCAAGTCTACTATCGTGAGTTCGATTCTCACTGGCGCCGATTTGCCTTTTTCAGTTAATTAATAATTGAAATTTGTCGAAGGCGATAAGTGAAACGGACACTCCCTAGAAACTGGTTCGAAAGTCAGTATAAGCCGGTGGTTCCCTCTACTACTAGCCCACACAAGTCCTGGACTTAGGGGATGCTTAATTAAGTAGAATAGTACGAGGTTAAACAAACAAACAAACATATGACTGTGTTTTTATAAAAATAGTTGCATTATAAGTTTTTGGGGTCGCTAATCACGAATCTGTTATCATGTTTTCAAAATTCAAAATGGCGGATCCAATATGGCTGACCGAATTTGTAAAAT
This sequence comes from Brachypterus glaber, assembly GCA_958510825.1. NCBI lineage: Eukaryota > Metazoa > Arthropoda > Insecta > Coleoptera > Kateretidae > Brachypterus > Brachypterus glaber. Next base: position 28,395,816 of record OY294045.1, on the reverse strand, counting down.
TAACTCTGATTGTACTAGAAATTGGTATATATAGGTTTTTGGGGTTGCTGATTACGAATCTGTTATCAGATTTTAAAAGTTCAAGATGGCGGACCGAATTCGTAAAATTAACTCTGTAATAGAAATTGGTATATGTGGGTTTTTGGGGTAGCTGATCACGAATCTGTTATTTTATTTACTTTCAGCAACCTCGAAAACCCCAATATACAAATTTTCACAAAAATCACCCCCAACCCCTAAGGGGGTGGATTTAGAAAAAAAATTCAAGATTCAGTTTTAGAAACCTCAAAAACTCCTATGTACAAATTTTTACGAAAATATTGAAAACATTTAAAAATATTTACCCCCTCACCTCCGCGGGGATGGAGTTAAAAAATTTAAATTATCAGATTCGAATTCAGAAACCTCAAAAATCCCTATAAAGCAATTTCCAAATTTTTGTAAAAAATATTGTTTTTTCCCATTTGCCCCCACCTCAATATTCACCAAAAACAATCCCGAGCGAGAACTTTTAGTAACATACCTGTATGCCAAATTTTAAGTCTCTCGAAAGATGCTACATGTGCATACACGGTGTATTTGAAATAGCGTAGGAAATTTTAACAAATGATTCTACATCATAAAATATGACAAAAAGTTCCTATAAACATATGTCTAAAAATGCGTCATAAGGGAGCTACGCCCCTTTGAAAGTGGCTAAAAAAATCGGTTTTTATTTAATAACTCAGGAACCCTTTGAGATATATCAACGAGGTTTTGCACGTCAACTAATCCTACCAAGGCCCGTTTTTATGTGTTATTTTCATGTACTTATTTCAACCAGGGGTGTGCGAAACGGGGGGGGCTTATTAGTTTTTTGTCCCAAACTTTTTTCTGTGTAACTTTTTTGCAATTTTGTTTTTGAAATATGATTCCTCAGGTCAAAATACATAAAAAAGGTACTCTTGTTGTAATACTGTAGGATTAACCGTTTTCGAGAAAAATTTATTTGAAGGTGAAATTCCACGGTTCGAGGACGAAAAATTAAATACTAAAATGTTGAAAACCAAAACTTTAATGCAGGGCGAATGTACATTAAAAACTAAGAAAAAAACCTCATATACAGGTACTTCCAAAAATCAATCCTAATGGAGCTATGGTCTCCTAAATATGCACCATTTTTAAAGGGCTATGGTAGCTTTAAAAGCGTTTTTTCGACCTACATGTATGGAAACTTTTTTTTTTAGTTTTTGATGTAGAATAACAAGGAATCATATTTCAAAAATAAAATTGCAAAAAAGTTACACAGAAAAAAGTTTGGGACAAAAAACTGATAAGGCCCCCCCGTTTCGCACACCCCTGGTTTAAATAAGTACGTGAAAATGACATACAAAGATGGGCCTTATTAGGATTAATTCACGTGCAAAACCTCGTTAATATATCTCAAAGGGTTCCTGAGTTATTAAATAAAAACCGTTTTTTTTACCCAATTTCCCTTATGACGCATTTTTAGACATATGTTTATAGGAACTTTTTGTCATATTTTATCATGTAGAATCACCTGTTAAAATATCCTACGCTATTTCAAATACACCCTGTATAAAATTTTATCAAACTTTGTATGAAGAAGCGGTCTTTTCTGTATTTAGTTTTATCAAGCTTGACGTGATTTATATATTTTTTATTCTCTAGCATATTAAGAGTGTAATTTACCAAAAAAAACCTAAAAAAATTAATACAAAATTGGAAAAAATTATTATGATCTAGGTGGTAAAAAATTGAGGTGGTTATATAAAATTAAATGAAAATTACAAAAAAAATATAAGAAAATTGCTTTATTTAGCAAAAAAAATAAATTAAAATTTAAATGGCTGACGTAATTGTTAAATAGCCCCTTTAATTAAAATAAAATTAAAATAACAGAAGAGTTTTTTTTTTAATTTTTGATAAAAAATCTTAATTATTGTACATAAATCAATCTTTACCAGATACAGACACATATCTGACCAGTTACAGACACCTATATATTTTACGTTGATAACGGATTTGAACGATAAAAAAGGGTGCCTGTAACTGGTACTGAGAAAGAATGATATTTTATTTAAGAAATAAACTCAAAATTATTAACACATGTGGTAAAATACCTAAGATATTGAATAATAAGTGAAGTGTCGAGAACCCAGTTACAGACACTATTGTATGTAAGTGGGTATTTATGATTTTTACCAACCCAGTTACAGACACTTAGTTTTTTTTGTAAAGTTATTCGAAAAAAAAAAACGTTTTATTTTAATATTTAGTTATTCTAAAAGTTATCTGGATATGATAAAAAAAATCTAGGAAAACCTATAAATCAAATGAAACTAAAATTAAGAGTAGCGTGTTTCTTAAGCTTACCTTTAATTAAATCGACGCAAAAGTCCAACTTCTGACTCGCGACTAAAGATTAATTTTTATCTGCGCAAAACTTACGCATGTGACTCCTACTCTTTTAGGGGAGCTTCCCCAATTACAAATAATTAATTATTTAAATATTATTAAGAATTTTAAACTTTTGAATTATTGGCATTTTACTGAAAAAGTGTCTGGGTCTGGGTCAGTGTCTGAGAATTTTCTTCTCAACCACTTTGTACTAATAACTTTTTTTCGAAAAATTACGAGGAAGAAAGTTATATCCAAAATAAGTACTAACCCATTTAATCCAAGATGGCGGAATTTCCCAAGGGGACGGGGTGACTAATTTTCGGATTTAAGTTCCTCTTGGATCCCCAAATCGAACTCAAAAATAATTGCTCTGTGTCAATTTATTTATTTTTTTGTTTATTCCTAAAGTTACTGGATCAGTTGATTGCCAAGGATACACGTACCGAGAACCGTATTCATTTAAAAACGTACTGTGCTTACAAATCACTGACTATTGTTCCCAAATAGGTGATGCTACGCCGCCAGACATTAGATCATTAATGGACGTTGAATTATAATTCAACGATCTGCGAGTTCGATAATGGAGCTCTCTACAACTAGAATTATGAAACAAAAGACGTCTACCCTATTTCTATCTCATTTGTGCTACACTTTCCAGCCAACCAAATAAATACTGTATTTGTTTTTCATACAACAAATACAGTATTTATTTGGTTGGCCGGAAAGTGTAGCACTGAGCGGCACGAACGAACATAGCTAATGTGAATCTGTAGAATAAGATAATTCTACTAAAATTTAGATGGCGCCAGTAATTTCTTTAATAAAAATAAATAGTTACACTTTTCGCCCGGCCAAGTAAATATTGTATTTGTTCAACAAAGAACAAATACAGAATTTGTTTGGTTGGGTGGAAGTGGGAGTGTATGTATGTCTTCTATCCTTTTTGGGTAGAACTTTTGTCCCTGTCTAATCTAACGGGATAAATCGCCATTTAAAACCGTTTCGTTTTAGTTACCAAAGTTTTGGTCGTACTTGGTATATACACCGTTTGATTTCGGAATGCTTTGGTGACCTACGGTTGAACCGATGGGATATTAAAATCTGTAAGCTTGCTTTCTGATCGGTTATAGCTTTGGTTTACATTACATATTTTTCTAATATCTTCTTTCTTTCATTCTTATATGTAAATATTCACAGTATATACAGCTGTTTTTTACACCTTTCTATTTACAAAATTCTTGAAGAAAATCTTTCCGTTGTCTATCTTGACAGAACAAACGAATACACTACTTGGACTATGTTTTGCAATATAATTGCCGTTTTTTTGTGGAGCAGCGGTTACTAACCAAGTTAGGGGAATATGTATTTCTCTCTCTCTCTTTTTAACTCATCAATTAAACAGAGAAAGAGTAACATACTGGTTAACCGGCGTTACCACAAAAAATTGACTAATGTTAGCCCACATTGTAAAATGATAGTAGGCTGTTGAACATTTTATTGAATCTTAAGTGTTTTAGTACTTAATTTTAAGTGTTTTAGTCAAAAGGTAAAAAACATATTGAGGAAAAAGTTTAACAACTTACTAGTAGTACCTATACGTCATCCTACAATGTGGGTTAACAATATTGAATAACACAATTTACTTATAGATCAGTGTAACCACCACATTTGAAAGTACTGGTAAATAACTTGAATCAATTTATTACCAATCATAACCGCGGTTTGGATATTTGGCAAGCAATACCAAAAGGCTTTTAGACTATATAGACATATGACCTGTAGGTAAACCACTCGATAAAAAACCTTGTTTACTACCAATAAAATACACGCTTAATATTTAAAAACGAGATACACATAATTTACCTCGTTTTTACTTATTTAAGCTTAAAAAATGTAAAGCTAATATTAAAATAAAAATTTGTTCAGTGACAAAGGATTAAAGTTTGGAAAAAACTGTTTTTTGCCCTGAACTCCTATTTTTTTATGTCCCTGTAAAATTTTATTTGTAATGTATTTTTTCGCTATTTTTCTTATACCGAATTTATGATTTACTTTGAAGAGTAAAAAGAAGGTATACGATAAAAATAAAAACGAAAAAAAAAGTATTAAAAAACAATCAGGTTTTTATACATAGAATTATCGGCTGAATCCAAAAATGTAAAAAATTACAGTGTGTTCCATTAAAAAAAAAATATTTATGCCGTTTCCGGCAAAACAGGAAGTGAAACAAAAAAAATAGTTCCGCCATTTTATAGTTATTTTATAGCCAATGTAAAATTGTATAAATCACCCAAGTTTCATTTTTATCGAATGAAGATTAATCTTAATTTTGGGGGTGGACATAAATAAAACTCACCCAGTGTGTATATATATATATATATATTTTTCAGGAGCTGCAAGGTATAACGATCCCTATGGTGACTCGTACACGTATGAAAATTCTTCGTTCCAGACAGTTCCCAGTGGTGCTATTAACGGACAGGACCAGTGGGTACAAAATCACGAACACCCTCTAGCTCACTCCCTTCCACATTCTCATTCCTCATTATTTTCCCCTGGAATGGGTCAATTAGGTCAAGACACCAAACCCATGATCCAAAATGGTATGATTGCGGGGTATCCTAACAATACCGGAGCTGGACCATGTTTTACAGGTAAATTTTTGTGATTATACTATAGTATAAACTATAGTTTAAAATGGTTTTGCGCGCCAGATATTTTTTTTACATTTTTATGTATGTTTCTCGTCCGTAATTAATAAAATTCAAAAAGCTTATTCTCTGAATAGCATACAAATAGAAAAATAGGTTGAAAGCTAGCAATACTAGCAAAGCTAGCAATACAAGTTTTATTGCTAGCATAAAAAAGACCCAAAAAGCTAACTGTGTGCTCAAACAAAAGTTTTATACAAGTTCTTTAAAAAACAATATTTAACACTCATTTTAATTAAATTGGGAGATTAGCTCAGCGGTCTAAGGCATCGATATAGCGTTGACACTGAGCTAATGATCGTGAGTTCAAACCTCACGATTACCTTTTTCAGTTAGTTAATAATTGAAATTTGGCGAAGGCGTACTTCTAGATATATTGGTTCGAAAGTCAATTAAAGCCGGTGGTTCCCTCTACTACTAGCCCACACAAGTCCTGGACTTAGGGGATGCTTAATTAAGTAGAATAGTACGAGGTTAAAAATAAACAACAAACAACATAAATTGTTTAAATAAAATAATAATATAATGGTAATTTTTTTTATTTTTCGCTGACTGGTTAAAAAATACTACATAATTTTAAATTATTTCATTTTTAAATTCATTTAAAAAAATATATACATATTTTTTAAAAATGATTTAACAAGAATCCTATGAATTTCATTTATTTTCGTCTCAACTCACATTTTCAAGATGAGAACATCAAATGTCATAACTTAAATATTCTTTAAATTGGATTAAAATAACCTTGACATTTAAAATGCGACTATCGTTAAAAGACCTTAAGGAGTGCCAAAAAGGCAAAAATGTACTTTATTCAGACTAAAATATAATTACAAATTATAATTACAAATGCTGACTGCACGATGGTCAAGGATTTTGATGTAATTTGGTTTCTGGGTTCTATATGACACCAGAAAAGATCCCCTAGAGGGTTTTCTCCCAAAAATCCCTACTTTGTGAGATATGAATTTTTTAGTTTTTTGAAGAAATCGTAAATTTTTGATTTTTTATTTTTTTTTATTTCTAAACTTAAAATACTATAAAAAAGCTAAATATTTTAAAGCGTACCACAATAAATTGTAAAAAAAATAAAAACAATAGTGAAAATCGGCTTATGTCAGTATATTATTGCATATAACTAAAATCTAAACAAAATAGTGGGGAAGGTAAATAAGGTTGGTTAAAATAGATACATTAAAGAATATTTTCTGAAAATTAAAAAAAAAATTGGGATTGGGGTTTTTGAGAAAATTTGAGTTTAAGCTTTTGTTAAATATCTCAAAAAACAAAAGACAATCGAATTTGAAAAATTGGATTTATAACAAAAAATAAGTGTTTTTTCAACTGGTGAAAACAGGTTTTAAATATCTCAAACCGTTTTTGAGTTATTAAACTTCAAAGTCAATTTTTCTAAAAATTTACGATTTCTTAAAAAAACTAAAAAAATCATATCTCACAAAGTAGGGATTTTTGGGAGAAAACCCTCTGGGGGATCTTTTCTGGTGTCATATAGAACCCATAAACCAAATTACATCCAAATCCATGACCATCGTGCAGTCAGCATTGCCTGAATCGACAAGGAAATGCCCATAAGTATTTAGGGACTAGTTTAGGTACTTGCACAACTTGCATCTCAAATACAAAAGCTAGTAAAAAACTTTTGTTTAAGTAAACTTGTAGCTTGTTGGGTTTATAGTGGCTGGCATAAAATGAATGTTGATAGCTTTATTTATTTATTTATTTATTTAGGCCTTTAGGATACAGACGGGTGCATGACTCAAAAAGAGCATCCCGGTATTACATGTGTTTAATATAAATAAAATATAATATATAACTAATAATATCAATTAATAATACCCAAAATTATAATACAAAAAAAATGAAAAAGGCAAAAATTTACTTTCAAATATAATTAAAAACAGTTTCCATCTAGAGGCTAGTTTAGATACTTGACGTCATTTACTTGCACGCTTTTATGCTGATATACGAGGGTTATTAAAAATATTAAATAACTTATTCTTTAAATATGGATTTTTGTTGCAAAAATATTAAAATTGGTTTAAAAAATGAATGAACCATATCGAAAAATAAATAAATTTTTAAAATTTTACATTTATTTTTAACCTTAGTTTTGTGTCAAATAAAAATTGTAAAAAATTCAACAAAAAGAAACGTCGAAATAGTTTTTTTAAATTATTTTATAAGAATTTTTCGATGTATATTTGAGTTTCGGGATTTTGTACACCTACTTTGAGTACACCAGGGATTGACCCTTTGCTGTTCATAAAGCAACAATACAGGTCATGTTTAAAGTTATAAACAAATTTAGGAAAAAAAAAACAATTAAAACACAGTAGAAGTCGAAAAATGAACAGAAACAAACGAGGATCTGACAGTACTGACAGTATAAACAAACTACTAATAATTCGTCACCCCAGTATTGGTTTGCCATATCTCTATTTTTGGACATTTTAAGATTTTTACTGAGAGATAAGATATTAAATGAATACTGGGGTGATGAATTGTTTTACGACCGACAGCATTTCAGAGCTGATAGAGATGCGTACTGCGCAAGGTCAGATATATTGCGTTACGTCATTTTGCTGCCCCGTTCTGTCACAAAATAATCTTGCGCAGGCTGGGCTTTTAGTCCTCTTTTCTTCTCTATGGGTTTTTCATGTCTAATATTATAATATTATCTATGCGTTAATGATTATTAATTTTTCACTTTTAAGATTTAACAATCCTATAACTTTGAATCTGTTTTATGATGTTTAATTATGTAGATTTAAATTAAAAATGGTAACAATGCTAATGGTCTTAATGAACTTACTATTGTTTCATTTTGACCTTCAAAAGGTTTATATTCAACTTTGTTTTAATATAATTCATTCGAATGTCAAGTTTTCGAACATTATTTTCTTCTGAATTAATTTAAAAAAACTCATTTAAACAGTACGTAATTGTAATTATTTTAGCAATAACACCTGTTATTGCATTAGTAAACACAGGCCCACAAAGAAATAAGTGTGAGGTTTAATTTACTTTTCTGACGTACTGAAACTGAAAATAATATTAACCTTTATTTGACGTAATGACACCTTCGACCCTTGTATATTTATTTATTGTCATTCTACCCAGGTAGCAAAATAACATGACATTCACGTGAAAGTCACGTTAATATGTGACATGTGATGTTAAGATTGTAGTCTCATTTAACAAGAATGTAGCATGGTGGGGATGTCCTAAGTCCGCCCCTAATAACATCACACAATGACATCCCGAAAATAACGTGTTTGTGACATCATAAATCCACATTCCTGTTATATCTAATATCTTATGGATGCCGTTACTGGTACTTTAATATTTAAATATTTTCGGATATTAGCTTTTTCTAAATTAAAACCATTAAAAACGCTATAACCCTATAAAATAAATCGGATTTAAAATCAATCAGTAATTGAAACAATCACAGATTGAAACAGATAGATTCTAAATGCGAAATTGCAGATTAAGCGGAGAATATATTCCTTTAATCCGTGTCCGTGGTCTTGAGAAGCCCGGCAGAGCCCCCTATTCATTGGAAATCGTATAATGTGTATACAATTTCCTTATAATAATTTACTCTATCAACGTCATCTTATATCGATTTTTTTGCTTCGAACGTCGGTGAGAAGCAAAATAACATGACATTCACGTGAAAGCCACGTTAATATGTGACATGCGATATATTCACATTTCGCTAGGTTTGGACATGTCTCGAGTGTTACGTTGCAAATGTGATGTTAAATACATGTTATTTTTCAATATTATGTGATGTTATGATTTAGTTTAAAAATACACCCAAAAGTGATGTTAATTTCTTGTAATATAACATCCCTTGCTACCTGGGTAAGACTTATTGTATGTATGTAGGTAGTACTATATCATATTAGACAGTTTATACAACGTCTCACAGAGTGCTGTCAAAGAAAAGAGTGTAGACAATAAAATCTGGTAAAGTAAAAATTGTTATTTGTTAGTTGGTAACTATGTTTTGGCATTAGATTTCACAAATTATATGTGCGCACATTTTAAAAGAAAATGTTTAATTAATGTTACTATAAGTCGGTAGAAAATGCTTTCCATTTATTTAAAACTCGATTTGGTAATGACAGAATAAAGAAAGAATATGATTAATCTCAAATGGAGAATAAAAAAAGATCAACAGTATGCTAGGTATGACAAACAAGTCTATTTTTGCATAAGGCACTGTAAAAATATGTCATAAATAACCTTAAAAATATATTTTCACAAATTTATAACTAGAAGAGAAACTTGGCATATCTGAAAAAGGCTAAAAACACGTTTGCGGGTTTGCCATTCCTATAAAGGTTGGTCCGGAAATGGTTAAATTACCAAATAAAAATTAGGTAAAATAATATGCTTTATCAATGTTAAGGCATGTACAAAAACTCGTTACTGTTGTTCATATGGTTCCAGAGATATTAAATAAAAACTACTTTTCAGATGTACCCTTAGGAGGGTCGTAGCTCCCTTAGGGCTCATTTCCGTACCAACCTGTATAGGAACTTTTTTTCATATTTTTGGGCCTAGAATCGCCCCTTAAAATGTTGTAACTTATTTCTAAATCGCCCTTTATACACTATCTTTTGCACGACCAAATAATGGTAGATAAAATTAAAATGGAAACCCATGCGTCTAAAATCGGGTGTTTTATTTTCGTATAATTTAATCAAGATGCCTATGAATTTCGAACTGTCAGTTTCACTGTGAAACTTCCACATCTATCAAAACTTCCACATTTTTCGCGATTTCAATTATTTTTTAATATGGTTGACACAACCGTCAGTTTGAAAAAATGGACAAAGACGATAAATTTTAATTTAAAAAATGTCACTTTTAAAGATTTTTTTTGTTAAAATCCTCGTTAAAATCAAATAAATTCGTTTAAATCGCTAATTTATTACCAAACACCACCAAACCTAATTTTTGTACCATAATATTTTAATATTATCAAGGTTGCCATGATTTTTTCCCTTGGGAGAAAAGCGGCAAGTTTAGTCCCGAAAATGAAAGCGTAACATTAAGTATTAGTATTGGTCGTGCAAAAAATAGTTATTTATGGTACTAGTGGGTAAAGTAAGATATTGCCCATGAGAAAATTAACCTGCGAGGCGTCAGCCAAGCAGGTTAATTTTCGAGAGGGCAATATCGGTTTACCCATGAGTGCCATACAAGATTTTATCCAATAAATAGCTTAGGAATTCATATGTTTATTAAAAATTTTAATGAAATTTACAAGAAAATAATTTGACAAGTGACAGTTGAGTGGGTAAAATAAATAATTATCCACTTAATAAAATAAAGCTGGTAATTGTCTTATTATCTGTATGTATTGGATAAACTATTTTTATTCTGTTGCAGGTTCTGGACCAATCCAGTTATGGCAATTTTTACTGGAATTGTTGACCGACAAGTCATGCCAGGGTTTTATTTCCTGGACCGGGGACGGTTGGGAATTCAAACTAACGGACCCCGACGAAGTAGCCCGACGATGGGGCATTCGTAAGAATAAGCCAAAAATGAATTACGAAAAGTTGTCGCGTGGTTTGCGGTATTATTACGACAAAAATATCATTCACAAGACTGCCGGCAAACGTTATGTATATAAATTCGTTTGTGACCTACAAAGTTTACTTGGGTAAGTACAAAAATACTTTTAATATCAATGCATAATGTTTGATTAAACCAAAGATATAAACAGATCCGTCAATCACTATCAAAAATCTTATTATTATTGGTGACTTTAACCTTCCAACCATAAACTGGAATTTAATTCTACCGTCCGATAGTATAAACACAGCAGCACTATTTACTAATATGATATTGGACACTAATTTATCCCAACTAGTCACCGAATTTACAAGATATCGTGTAAACAACAATCCATCTCTGCTTGACCTAATTCTTACAAATGATGAAAACTTAATAAGCAATATTGAAATGTTACCGCCTATTGCAACCTCTGACCATGTGTCAGTTTTATGTACCATACAGTCACTTACTCAAGCTTCTCAAAGAAACGTAACTAAAACTTACACATATACTAACTATAATATCTTATCAGATAATTTTTCCAACGAAAACTGGATTGATATGCAAGACGCTAACAACACTAACGAGATGTGGCTAGCTTTTTATAAAACCGTTAGTAATCACATTAAAACTTGCTCCACAAGCTACGAAAACATTACTAACGCATCCAAGCCTTACATAACTAGTGATATAATACAGCGTTCGAAGATAAAACGTAACCTTTGGCGTAAATACAAAACATCATTAAATGAAGCTGATTTTCTAACTCATAGGAACTTTTCAAATGAGCTCTCATCAGAAATCCGGTTTAAGCGAAGTGTTTACGAAAACTCTCTTCTATCCAAGGGTGCCAAGGCTGTGTACAAATACACCCGGTCTCAACTTTCGTCCTCTGTTTCCACTCCCATTGTAAAGAAAAGTAATGGGATTCTGTGTTCCTCAAATGGCGAAACAGCTGATACTTTAGCAAACGTTTTCGAAGAATCGTACTCTATGGAGCCAGATGGACAACTTCCCCCAATAAGGTGTCCTAGAGTTGAGTTAAGCTTAGAAGAAGTGGAATTTACAGAGGAGACTGTTCGTAATCACCTTACCAAGTTATGCACGTCAAGTTCTCCTGGTCCTGACTTCATTTCGAACAAGGTCCTCAAAAACTGCGCAGATGTTTTAGCGAAACCACTCTCTAAAATTATGCAGTCATCTTTTCAGAGTGGTACTCTTCCAGATCAGTGGCTTTTCGCTTCAGTTACACCCATATTTAAAAAGGGAGACAAGTTAGATCCGAACAACTATCGACCTATCAGCCTGTTGCCCAGCAGCTCAAAAGTTATGGAACGAATAATCGCTGATGTGCTTGTCGACTTTATACTAAAAAATAAAATCATACCCGATGCACAGCATGGTTTTCTGCCTGGACGCTCCACCACCACTAATCTTTTGGAATGCCTTCAAGCATGGAGTAAATCAATTGATAGAGGTGAACCTGTGGACGTACTATATCTCGATTTTTCCAAGGCTTTTGAACGAGTACCTAAAAAGAGGCTTCTCCATAAGCTTAGGCATTTTGGAATTAGGGGTAAATTGCTAAGATGGATTAAAGCATTTCTTTACAATAGGCATTTTTCAGTGAGAGTTGGTAAATCGTCTTCCTCAACTAGAACAGTCGGTTCAGGTGTACCACAGGGTTCAGTACTTGGACCAATACTCTACCTGATATATACAGCAGATCTTCCATTCCACCTTTCATGCTCACATAGTTTTTACGCTGACGACTCCAAGTTATATGCCAATCCTCTCACCGATACTCCACTTCTTCAGCAGGACTTGTATAACCTTGAAAAATGGTGCGAAGACTGGCTCATACCTTTAAACCCACAAAAATGTACAGTACTACACATAGGCAAGAATAATCCCCGTCAAATATACTTGTTAGGTGGTAACAGTGTCAAGCCAGTTTACAGTCAAGTGGATTTAGGTGTCACCATAAACAGTACATTGTGTTGGTCAGAACATATTAGTTCTGTTGTGAGAAGAGCGAACTCTGTTTCATTTATGATAAAAAAGTCTTTCAGCTCGCCCAACTCACAGCTTTTTCGAACGTTATACAAGTCTTACATTAGGCCACTTTTGGAATATAATAATGTAATTTGGAGTCCCAGGTTTATTAGAGATGTGCAGCTACTCGAGGGAGTCCAACGGAAGAATACTAAATGGGTTCAAGGTCTCTACCATCTCGATTACCACGAACGTCTAGAAATCCTAAATCTACCTCTACTCACCGCTAGAAGACAACGTGGCGACATGATTCAGACTTACCGAATCCTGCAAAACACTTACTCCAAAGACCTGCGCCACTTATTCACTCTGACAAATGATCCAAGACTTCGAGGACACAGCTTTAAACTTGTGCGTGAGAACTTTAAAACCAGTACCAGAGAACAGTTCTTAACAAACCGTGTTTTTTTGCAGTGGAACTCTCTTGAGGAAAGTGTAGTTAATGCAACGTCAATAAACAGTTTTAAAAATCGCTATGACCTTTGGCTTGCCAATTCCTTAATGTAGTTTTTCTTGTTTAATCATTTTATTGCATTTATTTATTTATTTATTTATGTTTTTTTTTTTTTTTTCGATAAACAATTGTTTATACACTTCGTTATGCATTTTTGGGCACAATAGGATTATTCCTCTGCCCTTTTCAAATTTTTAATAATAATAATAATAATAATATTCCAGGCATCTTCGCAAACCACACTCATGAGTGACTCTTCACCTTATAGCACCATACTAATTAATGGCGCCAACATACGCGTGCCATGCTTCCCCTCAAGCGATAATTTAGAATTAATTTGTATACTTTTGCAACTAATGACCACACAGTAAATCAAAGTGCGGTTTTAAAAACTTGAATAAAATCTCTACAAGAACCTACCATGATTTTTAAGGAAAAATAAATCATCCTCCAAATTAATCAAAAAAAAAAAAATGAAAAAAATACTTTTTACGCCTTTGTAGAAAATCTACGGATTATTTACAAATCTTGATAAAACGACTAATGTTGAGCGTAATTTTTATAGCTTAATGTACCCACAATAGCCTTGTAAATTTTCAAACTGATCCATCAAACCGTTTTTCCGGACCGATTGATCAAAGTTTTACAAAACAAAGGAACAAGTATAACATTAGTCGTTAATTTGTAAATAAATCGTCAAAAAGTCTTTTTATCAGTTTTTTCAAATTAATGAAAAGGATAAAATTATTGTTTTTTCTTTAAAAATCATGGTATGTCCTTGTAGAGAGTTTATTCTAGTTTTTAAAACCGCCCTTTAATTTACTGTGCGGTCATTAGTTGCTGAGATATCGATGATCAAAAACAAAAGGACCCTTTTTCATTTAATGTCGGATATCTTAGACTAAAATCGACGTAGAGAGAATAAAAAAAGCAAATTGAAGCTGAATAAACAAGCTAACTAACAAATGAATTGGTTTAACTGAGAAACCAAATGTGCGAAAACTCGACGTAGAGAGAATAAAAGGAAATCAAATTAAAGCTGAATAAACAAGCTGAATTGGTTTAACTAAAAAAAAAAATCCCAAGAAAATTTTTCCCGAATAAAAGAATTTAAATTTTTTGTCTCGCGTTTTTTTTTATGATTGCGAGATAACAGTATCCCACAATTTTTTTTTGCCAAAAGTTCTCAAAACTAAAAAATTTAGGGTTCAAAACTCTTTTTTTTTTCATCTCCATACCACCATTTTTCACTGAGAGAACACCTTTTAAAAATTTAGGAAATTTTTTTGTTCCTTTATTTTTTTCCATTAGTATATGTTTTAGACGGGGGTAGGGGGCTGGAACCGTTACGAAAAAGTATCCCAAATAATGTCCCAAAAAGTTTCCCAGAATATGTGACGCTTACGATATCAACAAAGTTCTCGGATGGGATCATTATTGTTATGTGACGTCCAAAAGCCCAAAGTTATGTGACAATCCCAGCCGAGAACTTTAAATTTATGTTACGCTTACGATATTAAGAAATATGCAAGTCGATACCCCCAAGCAACAAAGCCGTAACTCATATATTGTCACTTTTCACGACAGCTAAATTTCTAAAATATTTTTTTTTGTTATTTAAGGGTGGTAAATGATTGAAGTCGAAAAGGAAGTCGTGTGATACATCATTTTAAAGCTTATAAAATTCTCTAATTAACTGTTTAAGTATTTATTGTTTATTTACTGTTTGTTTCTGCTAATATTCAAGTTTAGAATTTCTTACTTTAGTGATTTTAAGTAAACTTTTGCTTAAAGTGGACTGTGGAGAAATCTGAGTAGTACTACCATGTGTGTCTTTTTTCAAGGCGTTTACCTATGAGTATAACTCAAAATGGGTCTAACTTGAGTTACATCCTTGTTGCTTGGGAGTGTCGAAGTAAAAAAACCGTGTCTGGTAACTGGAGGCTTAAAACATATTAATGTTATCACGGTTTTGCTTTACTTGCACAGTAGAACGTATTTTTAAATACCTAAACACCAAAACACTAGAAAATAAAATAAAAAAACGACCACTGATCAAGCAAAATTGTACTTTATCTACGAGTATAACAAATTTCTATTAGAAATACCATTTTAGAGTACGGTTGCTATTTTAAAATGCATTCTTAGGATGTATAAAAATTAAGGGTATAGTGAACATTTTCTCGCAATCAAGTCACGTTACTATCGTGCGCTCTCTCCCACTCTATGATTGTGAACGGCAAAGTGGGAAGAACATATGGCCCCGCGACTTGCTTAGGAGAAAATATTCACTATAGTTCATTTTCCACAAGATTGAAAATATATTTACCGATAATAATAATTCAATAACGTATGTTAATTTTTGTTCTAGTTACACCCCTGAAGAGCTGTATGCAAAGGTTGATCTCAAACCAGAGAAAAAAGAAGACGACTGAACTACGAAACAAAAAACTGTCCATCGCAAAAACCTAACATGTTAATGTCTTAAATGATTTTACGGAAAGATTAATGTAACAAAATAAAACGCTCAAAATATAGATTTTATAAATTAGACTTATACCAAAAGCAAAAACTTCCATTTTTATATGGACCTTGTAAATTCATTTGTTTAAAAATTAATTTCATAAAGAACAAATAATTTTAAAGTTGATTTGGTCTTTTAATAAAATACTTGGAACCCTTAAAAAAGTGTAAAACAGTCAAGGTATATTAAAATTAAATTATTTATAAAGTTTCATTTTTGTGTCTATAGATATAGGTATACTTAGCATCCCATAAAATCGGTAAAAAAACATTTACCTAACAACCAAATATAGGTATACTTAGCATCCCATAAAATCGGTAAAAAAAAACCATTTACCTAACAACCAAAAATGTTCAAAAATTATTTTCTTCTAAATTAAAAGGGTTTTGTATTTTTGAATAAGTTCTTTGTATTCGACGTGTATTTATTAAACTTTTTATAATATTCAAAGAATTACGAACTGACTGTTCAACAATGTTTCGAAATTCAAAATATTACATTTTTATAAAAATAAATTCATGATAATTAATTCATTTTTATTTAAAAAGTCTTCGTTTCTATATTTTATGTTACTTATATATTTTTTTTTTGTGAAAAAAACATATACGATTTGTCCCTTTTTTACATTTCTTAAATTGTTCAACACTCAGTGTATTTAATTCTTATGTGAACACCCTAAAAAAAGTAAAAACAAAAAAGCTTCTTTTAAGAAAGCTTAAAACCCTTTAAAAAAGATTAATTGCTTTAAATCAATCTTTTATTCGATCTTTTTTTATATTGCAAGAAACTTACAAGAACAATATTACAAGAATCTTTTTTGTATTACACTTTCAAGGTATTTATTTATTTTGTATTAGCCAAAAAAGAATGTATTATTTAGTTAATAAATTAAATAAACTTAGTATATTAGATATTGTATAAAGTTAAGATATTTGCTCTCTGTGTCTCTTTATTGGCGCTTAGTTTTCTTTAATAATTGTTACATTTTTTTAGAGGGCGTATTTTTTTGGTCATCTTGAATTTTTAAAAATCTTTTTTTTTTTTTTAAAGCCCACTTGTAAATATCATAACTTTGTGATAAGATTAATTAATTCGGATAGTTTATATTCTGCTATTACCTTATATTTTTGTACGGTACCTGCGATTATTGGCTGTATTTTTAAAATATACTTTTCAAAAAAGCTCAACTCGAAATTAAAATATTGTTAAAATCGGTCGTGTTTCTCAGTAAAAAAAAACTTATTTTTGCACCAAGGATTTTTGGAGTTGGCCATATAAATTTTTTAATCACTAATTTATCATAAAAGCTATACCTAAATCATAAAAAAATTGGTTACCAAATAACCAAAAAAAAAAATATTGTCAGGAACACAGTAGATCCAGAGTGTGCAAAAGCACACACTTATGGACAGTTTAGGATTAATTTATTTCGTTAAAATCTTAAAGGACATTTAAAAGTTACTAACTTAAGTAGTTACTTAAGTTTAAACCTAATATACAAGGTGATTCAAAAATAGGGTAATTCTAGATCCAAAATTATGGAAACATTTTCTATAGTATATTCAACTTCAAGATGAAGTAAGCGTAAACAAACCTACGGATTTAGTGACAGGGTAGGACTCAAAACAAAATAATTCTATATAATGGTCCATTGCAATGCATTGTACGCTTCGTCGCAAGTGCTCACGTACTGACCTTCATCCCTACACTAGCAACATTCGAGTGTAAAAAGTCCAAACCAATAAAACCACGCGCCAGCTGCCATCGGCGCGATTCTTTTGTTTACTTCTACTCATCTTGAAGTTGAATATACTATATAAAGGTTTTTCTAGAAGAGCCTTAAGGAAGCTACGACCCTCCTAAAGTAATTTTTATTTAATATCTCTAGAACTAGATTTTTTGCACATGCCTTAAGGCTATCCTTTCATGTAACTTTTATTTGGAAATTTTGACCCCAAACTTTTTTATCCGTAGACTTTTTGACATTTTCTCAATAAAATAGGATTCTTTAGTTAAAAATACACAAAAAAAGGTGCTTCTTATGCAAACCGTAGGATCAAACGTTTTCGGGAAAATTGCAATTTAAGAGGAAATTTCACGTTCAGAGTATCAAAAATAGGAACTAAAAAATCCACCAATAAAAATTTTAATACTGCAAGGTGATTCTACATTAAAAACTATGAAAAAAAGTTCTCATATACAAATATCCCCATATCCCCTTTAAGAGAGCTACGGTCCCTTAAAAAGTGTTATTCTTTAAGTCGCCGTAGTACTCTTAACCCTTACCATCCCGAGACTAAACTAATGATAATTTTTCGATTTAATTGTGTTTTATTATATTTGCTATGCCTAAAAAAGAAACTAAACCATTTTTTTTTTTTAGTTTTTGCTCGAGTTTTTATTTCCTTAAAGTTTCAGGAGAGCTATATTATACTGAATTAAATTTGCATATTTGTTTGCATAAATAGAAAGTCTATAAAAGTATTTTGGATTAATATTGCCTTAAAGAAAAAATAAAGAAGTAAAGTCACAATTGTGACACCTTGGAGGGTAAGGGTTAAAACCGGAGTTTTAAATGTAGAGTCACCCTGCAGTATTCAAATTTTTATTGGTGTATTTGTTAGTTCCTATTTTTGACACTCAGAACGTGAAATTGCCTCAAGTCGCAATTTTCTCGAAAATGGTTAGCCCTAGTGTTACATAAAGAGAACCTTTTTTATGTATTAAGAATTCTATTTTATTGAAAATGTAAAAAAATCTACTGTTAAAAAAGTTTGGAACAAAAAAGTGGTATCGCCCCCCCCCCATTTCGCACGTCCCTGGTCAAAATTACCAAATAAAAGTTACATAAGAGGATAGCCTTTATCAACATTAAGGCATGTGCAAAAAATCGTAACTGTAGTTGATAGAATTTCAGAGATATTAAATAAATACTTTTCATTCAGAAGTACCCTTAGAAGGGTCGTAGCTCCCTTAGGGTTTATTTTCGGAACAACCTTTATAGGAACTTTTTTTCATATTTTTGGACCTAGAATCGTAAATTAAAATTTTGTACCCTTTTCTGAATCACTCTGTATATTTTTTTTTGTGTGCCGGTGTTATTTAATTAGCGCTTTTTTGGGCCCTATTTAAGAGACCTACATTCAATGGGGCGTAAGTCCATTAAGACCGATTACGGCCCTATGTTTATATAAACTTTTTTTTATATTTTTGGATGTAGTATAATATACTACATATTATAGGTACATAGGTACATATTATGTACCTTCAAGGATGGACACGAGATCTAGGACACCCTATATTGCCATACGATAAATTAAAATAAATAAAATAATTAATTCATTTATATTTTCCATGCTTATTTTTTATCCAATGGCAAAATATTGTTGCATTTTGTCCATTAAAAATTCATTAATAATATTTTCCATGCTTATTTTTTATCCAATGGCAAAATATTGTTGGATTTTCTCCATTCAAAATTATAAGCAATGACATGTCTTTGCAGTTTAAGGAAAATCAAGTGGCAGATATCAATTGTTTTTTTTTTTAAATTTACTCCTACTAGGAGAGAAAAAATTATTATTGCTATAGGTGAAGAAAATTGATTTCACAGTCTGAAAACATGATAAATAATAATATGTGCTAAAGCTAGTATTGGAAAAAGTAGTATCTCAACTACAAACAAAGTGTTCATAACTCAGAGATGAAAAAGTCCACCTTTTTTGTTATACCCTGTATATATAGAAAAAAATATATTTTTTTTAGTAATATCGACGAGCCCAAACGACTATAAATAATTAAGCAAAAATTAGAGTAAAAGCAAAAAAAGTTAACAACTTTTTTTAATAAATCGTATTTTTCTACTAATGTTTGATCCAAAGTAATAAATCTAAAACATTTTATTTAAAAAAAAATTGACAAAAACTTAAACAGAATTTAATGGAGAGAAAAGTTACGGGTGGTGTACCATTTAAAAGAATAACCCTGTATAAAATTACACATTAATTCCATCGCAGTCACTTGCTCGCGAAAACGTGCAGATAAGTTTTGATTATTTTATTTTTATGACCGTTTGCATTTATTTTTCGTAATCATCAAAAGTAACCCCCAAATAAAATTTGAATGGTCACTTGCCAAAATTGAAATAAAACGTCCCTATGTTATTTAGTAATGACATGCTGTTGTAACGGTATTGTTACAACAGGCTTCTAGAAGGACGGGACGACGGACGGACGGACATTGAAATATCGGTTTTAAAACGGATCAAAATCTGGACAACTTTTTTCGCCATAACCATACTTTCTTCTCTTCGAGCTCGTTCGAAAGTAAGCTTTTCGAATGGCCCATAACTTTTTATTTAAAAAAGATTCTTTTAGGTACATAAAATGTCGTAAATTTTTTTTACACAAATTTACACAAATTAAAATTACTGAATCTTCATCACAAATGTAGTGTCATTAAAAGGTGCAAAAATACATATTTTTAGAAACAGTACGGTTTTTAAGGTTTTAACAATTTTGTCAATTTTTTTAACGCAAAATAAGGCCATCCAAATAAAAGTTGTTTATTAAACTTTTAAAAAGGATACATGCGCAGTGTACAATATATTTTATTAAAATAAATTTAAAAAGAATCCTTTCATATTTCAAATACTTTTTTAAGTAATTTAATTTTTTCTTCCAAGTTTATTTTGATGCCATTTTTTACACCGTAAAACTAATTTTTAATTTATCATTTAAAATTATTGTTTAAACAAAAAAAAAATTACAGAATGTAAAAAAGGGACGTTACAATTTTGTTTCATAATTTAAGCAATACAAAAAATGCTATGAATTTCCAAATTAACTTTTTTATTTTAATTTTGTGGTCTCAAATATATATTATATATATGTTTCCTACATGTTTAAGTTATTATTAAAGAAAAAAACACTTTCAAATTGGTGTACGGTCTCGTTTAAGGGGTTATATACCTTTTAAAGGACAAAAAAGGACATTTTTTCTATTTTTTTTTTGAATACAATAAAATAATTATTATATTTTGACTTTTGGCATATAAAAGTACAATATCTCAAGATAATATTTTTGGATGAAATTTTTTTTACGACTTCTTGAGATATTGTACTTTTATATGCCAAAAGTCAAAATATAATAATTATTTTATTGTGTTAAAAAAAAATTGAAAAAATGTGCTTTTTTGCACTTTAAAAGGTATGTAACCTCTTAATGGGTCGTAAGGCCAGTTTATTTTGTTTAATGTGTTATATCTATACGTATAACTATTGTATTAAATAAATATGTTTAATAAAATATTGGTTTTACCTTTATAATTAAGTGTTATTACTTCTCCACCTACTTAAAAAAAACATGTTCCGAGCAACATTGTTACAATCGAGGGGCTGACCGCGAGGAAATCTTTTGTACAAACCAAAGGAACTCTGGAGGAACTCTCGAGGAACTCCGAGGAACTCTAAGGAACTCCGAAGGAAGTCTCAGAGGAACTCTTTGCAAAAAGGAACTCTTTTGTTCAAATTTCAGACGCGGTCAGAAACAATTATTATTTATACCCATGCGGATTAACGTTTTTTTATTTTCAAACTAGATGAGCCGTTAGAAAACACCTTATCAAAACATCCTACCTTTGGGCGACATTTTTTTTTTTAAGGAGGGGCGCCAAGTTTGGTAGAAACCGTTAGGGACAAAGCTTTTTGTCCCGAAAGTATTTATGGGGCGCCAATTTTTGTTCTGAGGGGGCGCCAAGTTTGGTAGAAATTGTCATGTGCGCATGTCAAATTATATACGTCACGAGTACTCTGAAGTACCCAGAGTACCTCGAAAATAAATCTAGTCATTGATACACAGTTGTTTAATTAACATCACCTGATATTACTCCTACTACCCAACATCCAACTATATTCAAGATGGCGCGTCTGTAGAAGAACTCGTTGAAAATTCGTTCCTAAAGGTATTTATTCAACATATTTTGCTATTTTTTGATGGATCAAACTATTGTTAACATGAATTGTATGAAATTCACTGGGAATTTATCAGAAAATTGGAGATTTTGGAGTCAGAAATATAATTTGCACGTGCTCGCAACCGAAATCGACAAAAAATCAGAAGTAATCCAATGTGCTCATTTTTTAAATTCAATCGGAGATGAGGGTATTCGCATTTTCAATTCTTTTGCTTTTTTACCAGAAGAAAAGAATAAAATTTTAACTTTAAAGAAAAAATTCGAAGATTATTTTTTGCCAAGAAGGAATTTAACTTTTGAAAGACAAAAATTTATTACTAGACGTCAAAAAGAAGAGGAATCTATTGAACATTATGCAACTTCGGTAATAAATTTAGCTAATTCTTGTGAATTAAGGGATCTTAAACAAGAATTAATCAAAGATATTTTCATTTGTGGTTTAAAGTCGTCAGATTTAAAAGAAAGGTTACTTATAGAGGATCCACAAAACCTAGATGATGCACTTAAAATTTGTTTGAATATTGAAAATAGTAAAGAAAGATGTCGGGCGATGGTCAAAAGTACAGTAGTTGGAAGAGAAGAAGAAGAAGACAATGATGCTGTCAATTTCGTAAATAAAGATTATTATTTTCATAAAAATGGAAAATTTTTGAAAAATGGTAGTAGAAACTCGAGGAGTAGGTCCAGAAAGAGGTCCTGGAGTAGAGATAGAAGTCGCAGCAGGAGTAGGAGTCGCAGCAGTACTAAAGGAAACCGGAATTCATGTTCGAGATGTGGTACGAATCATGATTATGGTAGATGTCCAGCATTTAGTCAAAAATGTCACAGATGTGGAAAAATTGGTCATTTTATGAAGAGATGTAGAGCCAAGGTAAATGTAAAAAAGTCTAATTTTTGTAAAAATATTAAAGTTGATGAAGTTTCTAATAAATGTTTGCAGAGTGTTGATAATTGTGTTCTTAATAAACCAAATTATAATTTTGATAGTTTATCTGATTCTTTTCTGTATGTAGGTTCAATCGATGGAGTCGAGACAAGGAATGTGGAGTCATGGGTTCAGACAATAGAAGTTGAAGATTGTAGCATAGATTTCAAGCTCGATACAGGAAGTTGTGCAAACATCATTTCAGTCCAAACGTTAAAGGGTATGAATTTTGATTTTTCATTGATTCAAAATACTAATGTTAAGTTACATTCGTATACTCAAAACCAATTACCGATTATTGGTCACTGCTATCTCAAATGTAAATATAAAAACATTTCAGAGATATTTCAGTTTTATGTAGTTAATAGTAACACATTTCCCTTGTTAGGACTTAAAACTTGTCTAGATTTAAATCTGTTAAAAAGAGTTGATTCAGTTAGTAAAAATTCATCACAAAATTCAAATATTAATTTTAAAAGCTTAATTAAAAAATATAATTCGATTTTTCAAGGTATAGGTTGTCTTGAGAAAGAATATCATATAGAACTTAATAAAAAAGTAAATCCTGTTGTTCATCCTTGTAGAAAAATTCCTTTTGCTATTTTAGATAAATTTAAATATACTTTAAACGAACTTGAAAAACATGATATAATAGAAAAAGCTGATGATTGTAGTCCTGATTTTGTTAATCCTATTGTATTAGTCAGAAAACCTAACTCTAGCATTAGAATATGTCTAGATCCAATTAGTTTAAATCCAAATATAAAGCGTAGATATTTTAAAATTCCCACGTTAGATGAATTAACACATAAACTAGCAGGTTGTAAAGTTTTTAGTACACTCGATATGAGAAATGGATTTTTGCAAATTAAGTTAGACAAACTTAGTTCAAAGTTATGCACTTTTGCAACACCTTTTGGAAGGTATAGATTCAAACGTTTGGCTTTCGGTATATCAAGTGCACCTGAAGTATTTCAGGAGCGCATGGTAGAAATTTTTGGTGATATTTCTGGTATTAGTATTTATATTGATGACATAATTATAGCTGCAAAAAGTATAAAAGAACATAATAGAATTCTTGAAGAAGTTTTTGAAAGAGCTTTAAAATATAATATTAAATTTAATTTAGAAAAATGCAAATTTGGTTTAGATTGTGTAACATATATGGGTCATTCTATTTCTTCTAGAGGTATAACTATTGATGACTCAAAAATTCAAGCTATTATTAATATGCCAAAACCTAACAATGTATCTGACTTACAAAGATTTTTAGGGTTTATCACATATGTAGGAAAATTTATAGAAAATCTATCAGAAAAAACCGCACCTCTTAGAATTTTACTTAAAAAAGGTAATATATTTCAATGGACAGACGTACAAGACAAAGCATTTAATGACTTAAAAAATTGTGTAATTAAAAAACCGTGTCTTCAGTTTTTTGATGAAAAGGCATATTCAACAATATCAGTAGACGCTAGTATGAATGGGGTTGGTGCAACCTTAAATCAACGGAATAAACCTTGCATGTATGCTAGCGCATCATTAACTTCATCTCAGAAAAACATGGCTCAGATTGAAAAAGAACTATTAGCAATTTTGTTTGGTGTAGAAAAATTTTCACAGTATATTCTTTTTAAAAAATTCACTTGTGAGACTGATCACCGTCCATTAATTCATATTTTTAAAAAACCTTTAAATAATTGTCCACCGCGCTTACAAAAAATGTTACTTCAGTTAAAAAAATATGATTTTGATTTAGTTTACAAACCAGGCAAAGATTTAATAGTAGCAGATACTTTGTCTAGGGCTTATGAATCGAAAACTTTTAATGAAAATATTGAAGTTGAAACAAATGCTCAGGTATTTTTAGTGACTTCAGGTTTAAATATTTCGGACATAAAATTAAAATATTTAAAAGAATTAACAGATTTGGATCCGGAATTAAGTTGTGTTAAAAGTTATGTAAAGTTAGGTTGGCCTAATAATATCAAAAAAGTGTCTGATAATGTAAAATTTTATTACAAGTTTAAAAGCGAAATAGCAGTGATTGATGATTTGTTGTATAAAAGTGACAAATTGATAATTCCTAAGCAATATCGCAAAGAAATTCTCAATTTAATTCACTATGGGCACTTAGGTATTCGAAAATGTGTAGATAAAGCAAACTTAACATATTATTGGCCTGGCATGACTAAACATGTTCAGGATATGGTTGAAAACTGCTCAATCTGTCAAACTTTCTACAAAACTCAGTCTAAAGAACCTCTAATTCCACACGAAATAGTCAAAATTCCATGGTATAAATGTGGAGCAGATATATTTCATTTATTTAATAAATCATATTTAATTGTTGTAGATTATTATTCCAAGTTTGTCGAGATAAGTGATTTAAATAAGGATCTTACGTCAGAAAATGTCATAAATCATTTAAAATCTATTTTTAGTAGACAAGGAATTCCGCAAATTCTAATTTCGGATTCCGGGCCAGAATTCCATAGTAATCTGTTTAAAAAGTTTGCTCGTAGTTGGGATTTTAAACATCAAACTATCAGTCCAAGACATTCACAGTCTAATGGTATGGTTGAAAGAACCATACAAACAGTTAAAAATACACTTAAAAAATGTAATTTAGACAGAAAATACCCTTATTTAGCACTACTTGATTTAAGAAACACTTGCATAGATAACTTTAATTCACCTGCAAGCATTTTAATGAATAGACCACTTAGAGACTTATTACCACGACCGTTACATTATTTTTCGCCAAAATTCAAGAATAAAAACAATTATAATAAATATATTGATCAAAAAATTATAAAAACTAAACAATATTACGATAAAAATGCAAATAGAACTTTGCCAGTACTTAAAAAGCATGATAATATATTATTTCAGTATAAATTGGGCGAAAAATGGTATAAAGGTATTATTTTAAAAAAGTTAAATAGTAGATCTTATAGATTAAAAACTGAAAAAGGAACTGTAATTATTAGAAATAGACGTTTTTTAAGATTATTAAAACCCATAAATTCAAACTTAAATTTTAAGAAAAAAGTTACTTTTTCAGAACCACTAGTTGCAAAAAACTCTTCATTCTCAATTCCCCAAGATTTTTCAATTCCGAGTGATTTTGGTGAACAGCATTATGGCAATGAAAATCCTGCTCATAATGTTGCTCCTCAACATGTATCAAATGACTTTCATGTAGTAAATGTCCCAGAAAGTAATGTCCCAGTAAGTGATGTCCCAGTAAATAATGTCCCTTGTGAAATAAATGATGAAAATGACGAGTTTAATGTAATATATTTAGATTTAGGCAAAAATAAGACTGATAAATGTGAGAATTTAGATAAAAATGACTTTTTACAAGTAGTAAACAAAAATAGTTCAAATATGCCTAGTTCTGGTTCTAATTCAGATGAAATGTCAAATGACAACAGTAAAATAAATGACAATGTAAATATGTCAAGTGACAGTCATAGATATTTTTCTATGAGTGACAGCGATAGTGAAAGCACCAAAAACAATACTTCTCCTCAGGAAGGTAGCTCTAATGCTTGTAAAACCAGATCTGGCAGATTAAGTAAAAAACCAACTTATTTCAATTCTTATTTTCTAGAAAAATAACTAAAAATTTAATTACATAATTAAATTAAAAAAGTAAATATCTAAATTCATACATATGTTACCATGAAATAAAAAAAAAAAAATTAATGAAAATATTTAAATATTTTTTTTTTTTGAAAAATTATACTTATTTTTTTTTAAGAATCTTAATTTAAATATATAAAACGTCATTTAAATTTTAAAATGTTATTATATTTTTAATTGTTTACAAAAACAAATAGTTATTGGTAGGGAAAAAGTACATACAAAATAATTTAAATAAATAATTTTTAGTTTATATATTTTTTAGTTTAGGTATTTTAAATAATTAGGAACACTTGTTATACAGGGTAAAATAAAATACAAATTTTATATATTAAATATTTATTGTTAACCTTAATTATTTAAGGGGAAAGATGTCATGTGCGCATGTCAAATTATATACTTCACGAGTACTCTGAAGTACCCAGAGTACCTCGAAAATAAATCTAGTCATTGATACACAGTTGTTTTATTAACATCACCTGATATTACTCCTACTACCCAACATCCAACTATATTCAAGAGAAATCGCCAGGGACAAAGCTGTTTTTCTTGAATCTTGAAGGTAATTTTGGGGGGCGCCAATTTTTGTTTTTTTTGAGGGGGCACCAAGTTTGGTAGAAACCGTCAAGGACAAAGCTTTTTTTCTTGAAGGTAAATCGGGGGCGCTATTTTTTATCCGAAGGGGCGCCAAGTTTGCAAGTTTGGTAGTAACCGTCAGTGACAAAGAAGGCTTTTTTTATGAAGGTATTTTTTTTGGGCGTCAACTTGCTTTTTTGTAGGGGCGCAAAGTTTGGTTAAAACCGTCAGGGACAAAGCTGTTTTTTGAGGGTGCCTTATTGGCAGTAGTGCTTGCACAGCGGTAATTTCTACGGCTTATTTGCCAAAAATTACCCCTTCCAGAGAGGAACTCTTAAGGAACACAGGAGAAACTCCCAAGGAACTCTGGAGGAACTCCGAAGGAACTCTGAGGAACTCTTTGCAAAAAGGAACTCTTTTGTACAAATTTCAGACGCGGTAAGCCCCTCGGTTACAGTACAGAAGAACAATATAAATGGACAGAAATAACACGTAGACATACAAATTGGTTATTAAAAAGTTAATATAACCATTGATATCTACTTTTATTTTCGATTAAAAAATACTCATAAAATGCAATTCTT
This sequence comes from Brachypterus glaber, assembly GCA_958510825.1. Classification (NCBI taxonomy): domain Eukaryota; kingdom Metazoa; phylum Arthropoda; class Insecta; order Coleoptera; family Kateretidae; genus Brachypterus; species Brachypterus glaber. The sequence goes on along the minus strand of OY294045.1, from coordinate 28,368,361 downwards.
AAAAAAATAGTAAAAGGCCAATTCCAAATGGATTGATGCAAAGGTGACTGCACGGTAGTCTTAGATTTGGATAAATTCTGGTTTATGGGTGCTATATAACATCAGGAAAGTATATGTCAAATGATTTTTTCCAACGCGCCTATTATAATATTAATATAATATTATTAATAATATTATTATAATATATAATAATTATTCGAGATACGGCATTTTTAAATTTTTTCTGGAAATCGTGAATTGTCATAAAAATTGACTTTGACCTTTAATAACTCAAAAACTATTGTAGATATTTAAAAACAGATTTCACCATTAAAAAGAGCATTTATCTATTGACGTAAAACCATTTTTCTCGATCCGACGAACATTAGGTTTTTTTAGATATTAAGCAAAAATTTAAATCTTATTTTCTCATAAATTCTAGCATTATTTTTTTTTCAAACTTTTAGTATATTCTTAACATTTCTACTTTCATAATATGTAATAACTTTGGTGATTATTTTTTAGGACTTTTGTTATATGCAAATTATTAATTATAAAAAAAAACGATTTCGACCATTTTTATTTATTTTTTAATCAATCGTAGTAGGCTTTGAAATAGTTAATTACTAAAATTATTATAAAAAATATAAAAATTTCCTAACTAAACACTAAATGTCACAGTAGATCCTAATTTTACATTGCGAAAGGCAAAGAAAAGTGGTTTTTACTAAAGGAGAGAATTAATTTTTCATGCTAATCTTTTTAATATTGCCAAATCAAAGCGAAAGAATAATTTTACTTATTTTATGATTTTTAACTTTCCTTATTGCGATTTAGACACCTTGTCCAGGGTCGGTACCCAGTGGGTACTACTCACAGCCGAGTAAGTGAATATATTCTCACAATTATGTGATATTCCGAGACCTAACATTGTCGCCAACAAAAGAATTTAAAGAATTTTAGTACCCCAGATAACTAGATTCCATCCATTTGTCGGTCAGTTACCTACTATTCGTTCTCTTAGTTTGGTAGCTGTTTGCTCTCAAATGGGTAGCTGTTTACTCTCAAATGGGTGTCACCATTTAGCATTAAAATTAAATTATTACCAGTCAATATAGACCTAATTATTAGGGTGCTTCTTAAAATGCGAATATTTGAAATGTTAACGGGCTACCCCTCATTTTATTTTCCCCTATAAAAAAATGCGTCAGGCCAATATTTGCCAAAATCGAACAAAAACAAAAAGCATTTTCTTGTAAAATGCCTATATTTTTTCAAGAAGTATTTTAAACACATATTATAAATAAATAAATTTAAGTTTAAAATAATCTAGGTCAGTTGATTAATAAAATCATGTTCGTAGGTGGCATGGGGGGTTACGTGGCCTAACTCCTAGGCATCGAAATATCAAATTTTTAAAAACACGTTGATTTTCTTCAAATATATATTTTTTAATTTCTACCCACCTATCTAGTTGAAATACATATTATAAAAAAATATATTAACACAACTTTTTGACATTTACAGCGCAGAAATTCGACCAAAATTGTCAATATTTACCCACTTCTTATTAATTTTGCGCCCCCCCCACTTTGCCCCCTAGGTGCATTAAAATAATAATTAAATAAATAAATTAATATTATATTAATATTAATATAATTAAAATTTTTGCGTCCGTCTGTCTGTCTAAACTCTCTAACTCCATTTCTACATGATATATCGACTTGCGATTTTTTGCATATTGTTTCTTATCGTATCCCGAAGAGCTGATTAGATTTTGGGGTAAACGATTGGGGATAAGGTTGTAAAATAGGGTAAAACTCCTAAAATTTTAGCGTTTTTTATTATTAATTTTAATTATATATTAAGTGTACAAGAAAAGCTAAAGTTTAATATAAATATTATACAAGTTAGTTTGTGCAGATTTTCAAATGTTATTGAAAACATAAACAAGGCAGAAAATTATTTAAAAATGCTTTTTATGCTACCCTGTTCTAATAGCATGTTATTAGTTTTTTTTTTTTAAATAGTGGCGATGCTTTGACAGGGTGCTTGCAACGTTTCATCTAGTTATTACTTGTGCATAATACGTTCAAAAAGTTTTGCAAAATAACATAAAATTGATATCGGTCTATAATATTTAATATCCCAGCAAAACACCGTACGATAATCGGCATAAATAATTATTGGCCCATTGCTGGCTTGCCGATTATCGGCTACCCTGTAAAGGACCGATCTGTAGCCGACGATACAACGCCAATTTAAAATATGATCTTGCGTAGAAGGAGAAGAAGTCAAGACGCATGCGCAAGTTTTGCGCGGTTGTGTTCTTAGGGCCGTTTGAGTTGAAGCTTGGAGCGCTCGGAGCATAGTTCTATCTCTTTTAAAACAAGTAGTTAGAAAGAGATAGAACTATGCTCCGAGAGCTTCAACTCAAACTGGCCTCTTGTGTTGTGATTTTGCTGCGTCAGTGATATCACTGACGACTTTATATAAAGTTCATTAATGAAAATTTTCTGTGGCATGTGTTTATTTACAATTATTAATAATGATTTTTGAAGATAAAAAGTAAGTAATTACATTTTTTTTATTAAATACTAAATTAACAATTAATTCACTTGCATTTAAGTCGCATTTAAGATCCCAGGGCGGGAAAGAAGCTCGTTAAGGTTCCGTAGGTACTAAAATATAAAAACTTATTCAGAATAATATTCTAAAACGATCGATATTATCGTTCTTTTTTATGCCATGGTAAAATACTGATCCAACCTCCAACAAAATAATACTTTTCCCTATAGTTCATTACAAAGGTTTTTTCAAAAAATAAAAAAAAAACATCGAACCATTTTTTTTAATACTTAATAAAAGATCTTAAGATCTTTTCGTGAAAAACAAAAAAAAAAATGAAAAAACAAAATTTTTCGAAAAAAAAAAAAATTTTTGAAAAATTTTAATTTTTATTTATTTTTTATTTTTTTATGCAAAAAACGAAAAAAATAATTTTTTAATATAAACCAGAAATTAAAATTAAGGGTATAGAATCAAATAGTGCAATGTCCAGTCATGTAAATTTTACTTCAGAAGCAAAAAAAAAAGAAATAAAACACTCGGTCGGCAAATTTAATTGTTTTAATTCGTTTTTTTTGCTTCTGAAGTAAAATTCACATGAGTGGACATTTGACACTATTTGATTTTATACCCCTCAATTATCGGTAGTCTGCCGGCTAGCCGTTATCGGCTTGCCATTACCGGCCAGTTATCGGCTTGTGCGACACTTCCATTACTGGGCCGGTAATGGCATGACGTCAACGGACCGATGACTCTTTATCGGCTTACGGCATTGTGCCGTTGCCGGCCCATTGCTGGTGTGTTTGCTGGGATATTTTGGATCACCATTTTTTAGAACGGGAAATAGCGACATATTGAGGTGGGGGTGAGCCGCCATTCTCATAAACTCACTACTGCGGGCTCTTGGGAAAAGCCTTTTATTTATATTAAATTAAAATTCAAGATTTTGTTGTATGGTTCATAGCGGCCAAAGCCATTATGTTAGTCCTTCTCGCTGCAAGTGAGGCATTTCTTTGCAATGTCAAGCGAAACTGCATCAGCATAACCAAATACGTTGCCATTGATGTGACCGTCTGTAAAAATCAGAATAAGTATTATATCAATAATTACACAACCCCACAGAGATAGATCAGAATAATCCTTTTTCTACGACTGCTTTAGAATGTAAGCAAATACACACACTTTTCAAACACAGAATGAATCCATTCTAGCTCTAGATACGGTATGAATATTCCGTACCAATTGTTAGAATGAGCACATGTAGTAGTAAAATTAGCAAATATATATATATATATTTTACCATGAAATATTGAATAATTTAATGCAATTTAAAGTTTTGCGTTAAAATTACATAAAGTTTATTAGTTTTTCTTAATATTTGACCAGTTTTTTATCAATTTAGTTCAAAAAATTAAAACTGCTCCATCTATTGTTAAATATTTAAACCTGATATATGTCACAACAATCTGACATAACCTTAATTTTTGCATTATAATTTGTAAATATGTGCTAAAATTAAATAAAAATCTTTTTTAAGTACTGATTTGATAAAATTATCAAATAACATTAATTGCTTTATTTAAAAATGTGTTTTGTTGCATTTACAATGTCAAGTCACAAAAAACATGGTTTTAAACCTTGTTCGCAGTTTAAAGCCATACATTGTTTCATATTTGCAGTCGAAGAAAAAGTATAGTCTACAACACGTATGGAATAGTCATTCCGCGCTCGCGGGATTGTCATACTCGCCTGCCGGCTCGTATGACAAACTTTCCGCTCGCGCGGAATATTGTCTATTCCATACTAGTTATAGAATATACTATTCTATAGTATATTCAACTTCAAGATGCAGTAGAAGTAAATAAAAGAATAGCGCACGCGGCAGCTGGCGCGTGGGTTCATTGGTTAAAACACTCGAATGTTGCGAAAGTAGGGATTTAGAAAATTAAACAGGTCACTACGTGAGCACTTGCGATGAAGCGTACAAATGCATTGCAATGGACCGTTATATAGAAATATTTTGTTTTGAGTCCTACCCTGTCACTGAATCCGTTGTTGTCACGTGCGTTTGTTTACACTTACTTCATTTTTAAGTTGAATATACTATATATTTTTTCCCTAGGGGACATAAAAAATAGGAGTTTAGGGGAAAAAACTTTTTTTTTTGCTTTAATTCGATGTCACTGATCAAAATTTTATTTTAATATTAGTTTTATATTTTAAAGTAAAAACAAGGTAAATTATGTATATCTAGTTTTTATACGATAAAAATTAAAACGAAAAAAAAATAAAATAAAAAAAATAATCAGTTTTTTATACATAGAATTCAGATTCAGATTATTTTATTATTTAACAAATATTACAAAATTATAAAATTTATACGGAAAACCGCCTAAATAAAGTTTGTGTGCGGGTTTTATTATTAAAGGAGGGGTATTTTGGGCACATTAAAAGTGTTTGTTTTTAGGTTTAAAATGATAAGAAATGGAGAATTAATCAATTTAAACTGTTTATTGTTATAATCTGAAATCTATAGATTTCCTCCTAAAGGTGTACAAAATTAGCGCTTTACCCCTCTAAATAAGGTGTATGAAACTATGCCATAAATTGGTGTATGATGAAAATACTTCTTTTGAACATAATTTATAATTTTGACACAGGGTGTTTCACTTAAAACTTCCAGAACTAATATCTTGAAAACTAAAAAATATTTAAGTTCTGGGAGAAACATATAGTACTTATAGGGTAATAGATTTTTACAAAATAATGTTGGTGCAACTTTTAGCTTAGAATTAAAGTTACGTCCAGGTAATGATCAAAATTTGCGTTACGTAATACTTCAACGTTCCCTTAAGAACTGTGATGTGGAAAATTAATTTTTTTTGTTTGAGTTCTATCACTGGATTAAATTATTTTAACTTACATGTAATGTAAGTTTGGTAGCGTTGTGTTCTTAATTGAGTGGACATTAAAAACTGTAACCAAATTGCGTCCCCTCCTCAATGCCAAAAAACCTCAATTTGACAGACTGTCAATTTGACATCAAATTTTGCCTTCAAAAACTCAATGACAGTATAAAGTTCAAGTATTGAATTAACCTTAGTATTTATAAACAAAATACAAATAAAAAAAATTATCTCGGCTTCTATCGGAGAAAAACACTTTTAAAAATCTAATTTTATGACAGATTTTTTGACGTATATTAAGGTTACTCTTTACTTACGTAAATATTAACTTAATTAGAGGTTTTATATTTATTATACTCTATTAATTAAAGAACAGACATGATAAATATTACATAAAAGGCTTTATTATTATTTACTTACATGTGGTTCTATAAAAATTTTAAAACTTTGTGAAACTTCCACATGCTGGCATTTTCCACGTGTTTGCTAATTATCTGCATATTTTCTGTTAGATTTTTGCTTGATTATGTTGAAACGTGGTTTGGTACATCGACAAATATTTTATAATTATACATATAATGTATATAATGTATATTTTAGATTTTCTTGATATATTTTTTTCAAAACAATATATTATGGTTGACAAATCTCTCATGATATTTTCATATGCAAAACATATTATTGAGAATGCCTAGCAACAACTTAATTCATTAGTGAACCCTTTATAGTAATATTTATTAAAAGTTGTTGCTAGGCAATCTCAATAATATATTTTACCTATGAAAAACAGATTTGTCAAGCCTTAGACGTATTTTTTGAAAAATATATATCAAGAAAATCTAAAATATAGAATTATAAAATATTTGTCTATGTACCAAACCATGTTTCAACATTATCAAGCAAAAATCTAACAGAAAATATGCAGATAATTAGCAAACACGTGGAAAATGCCAGCATGTGGAAGTTTCACAAAGTTTTAAAGTTTTTATAGAACCACATGTAAGTAAATGATAATAAAGCCTTTTATGTAATATTTATCATGTCTGTTCTTTAATTAATAGAGTATAATAAATATAAAACCTCTAATTAAGTTAATATTTACGTAAGTAAAGAGTAACCTTAATATACGTCAAAAAATCTGTCATAAAATTAGATTTTTAAAAGTGTTTTTCTCCGATAGAAGCCGAGATAATTTTTTTTATTTGTATTTTGTTTATAAATACTAAGGTTAATTCAATACTTGAACTTTATACTGTCATTGAGTTTTTGAATCAAATTAACAGTTTTTTAGTATTCTTATAGTGTACAAAATTTGAAACACCCATTAGCAATAGTCTCTGAACTATCTATAAATAAAACGTTTTTTTCTCTTTTAAATTTAAACAACATTAAACCATTGTTTAAACAATGTCCCACACTTTCAAAATTGGATGGCTTGAAATCCCAAATATTTTATCAAATATATCGATTTTTTCACATGGCTACCTGAATCGAATTACATTTGGACCCACAAAAAATGCTTTAAATATGCAAAATGTCAATTTTATTAATTATTTTATAGTTTAAGTAAGATTTTAAGAAAGAGGTTAGCATAATTTGACATATTGTCAGTTTTTCTTTGAGTTTATTAGTAGTTTCTAATAAGTTATTACAGATAAAGCGTGAATGCGAATAATGTTAAATAACAGTAACTGCTGGTATATGAAGCTGGATAAAGCAAATATAGAGGTTCTTGATCTGCAAAAGCAAGAAGTCTCCCCAAGATGGTTATTTTTATGTTAATATTCCTTCTTTTTTACAAAATAATAATGGAGAGATCATAGAACATGCATTTAATGTAAAAAAATAATCGAAAACTTGCTCTCCTGAAAAATTACGTTTTTGTGACATGGTTTTGTTTACCTCCGGGGTCCAGATATACTTAATAACGAGCCTAATAAATAGTAAACTGAAAAAAAATTTAGAATATTTAATCATATAAAATATTTAAACATAATATTTAGTAAATCTTATGGGAACTAAAATTTTGAACTGCTTAGTAATGAAATATATAATTTATGAAAATTATGATTTTCGTTTAAAAAAGGTTTTTTTTGCTGCATAAAAATTTCTAATTTTGGAATTATCGATGCGGCGGCGGGCGGTAGTTTTCGACCCAGCAAAATTTTTATCGTTTATAGCCTGCACCGCGTCTCGTAAAGTGTGTTCTCTTAAATAATTAAGTAAATTTTTACTTCCTTCTTCCCGAGCCTGCACGCCTTTTAACTGTTTACTCCTGTATCCATTTTTTCTTCAATCTTAACAAAACTCTCCGAATCATTTAACTTTGCCAAGTCTACTTGCTCACATCCTGCTTCCAATAACCCAATGGCTTGAGCTTTCTTAATCATTTAATTTCTAATTATTTACTTAATTTAATTAAATCCTTTATTGATTATATACTTTATAATAATTATAAATAATTTTGACAAATATTGTCAACATTGGCATTGGTTGTAAACAATTATTCAATTTACACAACTAGATTTTCTATCTTGTTTCTTTTTCGCATCCAACTGTACAATTTCGAAGCTTTTTGTCTTATTTTACTAGACTATTATGCGCACAATAAACTCTAAGCTATAAACTTACCGAGGAAATAAGTTTTCTGTTAACGTTAGCATAACCATTCAAATTCATAATAGGAGGATTCTTGTCAATAGCAGTTAGAAACATATGCACTTCCTGTCTAGTCCTAGCATCCACAGCGCTTAGATTCACATTGAGCAACCTTTCCCTAAATTCTGGGCCCATTTTCCTCGATGCGTGGTGAGCTTCATTGCAGATGACGTAGAGCAATGTCATGCAATAAAATGCGATGAGAAATAGGCCTGCTTCTTTGAATGAAAGTCCGTGGTCCATTATTTCGGTTAAAGAACCGTAAGTGGCCACTATTGTGGTCAAGATAATTAGGATGCAATAGATTGCGTACATGCCACTGTACGCCTTTCCTAAAAAATGATAGGCGCATAAATAAAATAAATATTTAGAAAAATCCGTCTGGATTCTGTGTTGAACTGTGACTTTAGGACTGTTATGTTTTTACATCTTCAATTTGACTATGTTTTTTTATTTTAAAATTGATGTTGGTGAATTGTCACGATTCGCTCACCGCAGTAATGGGAAGAATCTAGCACATGCGCACTGGTTTGCTTATTTTTTTTTTGACGGATGTCAAAAGTGGCTTCCGTTTAGGCAGTTGTAGTTTTATGAAATAGTTTAATTTGAGTGGGGTTACGATGCGCATCAGGTCCACAAAAATGAACTATATTTTTGCACTGATTTCTGGTTTTATTACTAAAACTTACTGTCTTGAATATAATTAGGTTGCGGAAAATCCAGTTTTTTTGTTAGAATATATAGCAAAAGATTGTTAAAATACTCACGAATTTCTGTTTGATTTTTTTAATAGGGGCGTTGGTTTACGTTAACAATGGTTTGGTTTGGTAGTTTGCTGGTTTGGTGTTTTTTTTTAATGGGCGGCGTTGGTTTACGTTAACAATGGTTTGGTTTGGTAGTTTGCTGGTTTGGTGTTTTTTTTTTTTTAATGGGATGCGTTGGTTTCGTTAATAATGGTTTGGTTTGGTAGATTGCTGGTTTGGTGTTTTTTTTTAATGGGAGGCATTTTTTAGATGCGATATTTCAGAATTTAGAAGGTGATATATTTTAAGAATCAAATGTTTATCAATGAATATTCCGCAACTTTGTTTTACGAAAATACCGAAAATACTATTAAAAGCGAGTACTTTTAGCCAATTAAAAAAAACTGTGGCAAAGAAAAAAGTAGATATTTTTGTAAAATTCTTCAAAAGAATGTTACATAACTTTAAAATAATTTTTGGCATACGTTAAAACAAAAATAAGAAAATCAGTGCGCATGCGCTGGATTCTTCTCATTACTGCGGTGAGTGAATCGTGAATTGTCAATATATCGATGATCTTTCAAAATATTGATCCTAACTCAAGGGCGTAGATATTTTTCTTCTAAAGGGGAGGTAATACCCAGGGCCGGCCTTTCAAGCCTTAAATTTGACACCCCTAGCAAAAGAACCTAAAATAAAGCTTGTGCGCCTACAAAAAAAAATTGCCCCCCAAAAAATGCCATCAAGAAAAAAAGCTTTGTCCCTGACGGTTTCTACCAAACGTGGCGCCCCTACAAAAAAAATGACGGCGCCCAAAAAAATACCCTAAGACAAAAGCTTTGTCCCTGATGGTTTCTACCAAACTTGGCGCCCACGCCTATGGGGGGGATAATTACCCCCATTACCCCCCCTCATCTACGCCCTTGTCCTAACTTGCCTATAATTCTAAATATTTCATTTCATTTTGTTATAATCGCGGATCCATCTTAAGTATATTTTTATGTATTTAATGATATTTACTTAAAAGATAAGTTTTAGTTTAAAATTTGTTGCGAAACTGCCAAAAGGTTCTTCCAGTATTTTATACTAAATGATTTTTAATAACAATAACAGAACTAGAAATTTAGAAGTATAATTAAAACATTTTTTTAGGCAAGTTTATAAAATACTGCATAAAACTCGTTTAAAACTGAGGCGCAAAACTTTTGTGATGCATTTTTTTGTCATCATCATCAAGTTATTCTGACTGGTTAAAGCCGGCTCTTCATTCTACCCTAGTAGAAATTTAACGTTAGAATAACGTTTTTCTAACGTTAGAAAACTGTATAAAAATATGTGGAAATGTCCCGCTTTTTTACATTAGAATGAAACATTAGTTACAAACGTTAATCTAACGTTAGATTTTACGGTTATAAATACGTTATAAATACGTTTAATTTCTAACTTTCAGAGGAGGCGTGGACAATAGGAAATTTCTATCTGCATCATAAAATGTCAGCTGGAGACAAATTTATTCATATAAATAAATCTTAATGTATTTTAGCAATCATAATATTTTTAAACATAATTTCGTTAGATTTATTTATAAAATAGCCATCTTTTTTCGGTGGCCCTAAATATTTTTCGTGTAAAATGCTGTTATACTTTGATAAATAGGTTTACCTCTCAGAAAAACTTCATATTTAATTAGTTAATATTTATTTATACATTCAGAATCTTAAAATATTTTTTCAATTCTAATACAGCTAGACTTACTATAATTTTGACTTTTGGGGGATATTTTTTTTTAAACTTATTATAGAAATAATAAATAATTATCAAACCTAGGCACATAGCTGTCTGAAATGATTATTTTCTACTATAGCTTATGTATTAATAATGGAAATTTAAAAAATATTTAAAGTTAGAATAAGGTTAGAAAAAGGTTAGAATTTAGTTGTGAAACTAACTTTAGATTTATGTATTTTATAACGTTTTTTTCAAACGTTAGTTTTTAAGGTTAGATTTATATATTTTATAACGTTTTTGTACAACGTTTGAGACTAAATATAAAAATGTCACTAATCTAATGTTATGTTAAGTTAGATTTGTGTACTTTTCTACCAGCTGGTACCCTAGGGTACCCTATCTTTAACCAATTCTTTCATTTCACTAAAATTTCTACACAGGGCAGATAGAAAAAACTAGAGTCGTTTGAAATGTAATGCAGTAGGAACATGTGATATAAGTGTAATCCATAGTTACGCAAATCTTTATCGTCATGGAGAATTTAAAGTTTTATTTTCTAAAAAATATCTGATTTCGTGAAAAATATATTTTTTAATGTTAGATCCGTCCGCTTGGACGAAAAAAAAAAAAAAAAATTCGTACCGCAGCTGCGCCTAAAGTTTGTTTTTAGCCCTAGCGTGATTTTACGCTGTGGGCAGGAAGATTTGTGTAGATCACTTACCAAGTTGTTGCATCATGTGTGACAGATCCACCCACAAATCTCTGTATTGTGCTAATCTACTAGCAGGATCTTCCGATTGCAAAGCCTTATGCAAATTCTCCGATAGCCAACCTGCAGCTCTTCCTTTAGCAGTACAGTTAATAAACCAAAGGGAACACAAACAGTTCAACATAGCCAAAATGTGATAGTACCCGAAAGTGTGCCATAACAATAGGTCTGGTTGAAGATAGTACTGTGCTAACATTAATGCGATACCGAGTACCCAGGAAAAAATGCATAAGGAGTAGGTTATTATGGTTAAGTTGTGGAAAACTATAGGGCGTCCTATTACTATGTAATATTTGTACTGTAACAGAAAAAAAAATCCACAATGTAACGTATCATTCATTTTTGGAGGTTTTTGGTGGGATTGCGTACTCAATTTTTTGTTTCATATTCTGGTTACTTAGTTTAGTTTAGTTTATCGTTTATAGTCATTAATGGGACCTCAATTGAGGTATTTTAACCATGTGACTATTCAGCTACAATAATTTACAAAATAGAAAAATACTAAAACTAAAAGTTTAAGACCAAAAATTAAAAAACTATCGGGCCTAACGTTTTTTATAGCAAAAAAATATTTAAAAATTAGCTAAAAAATATAAAAACTGACTTTTTTATCTACCGGGTGTTTTTTTTTAAACCTAAAACTCAAATATCTCGAATATGCATTTTAGAAAAAAAAATTAGAACAAAAGTTTTTTAGGCGAAAGAAAATGGCGTATTTATTTTTTACGGATATTTACGTTTTCAAGGTCATTTCCAGGTCAACTTTGTTTTTTTTTTAAATATTTTTTTACTGCTATTTAACTATCCTCAAAAAAAAATAAAAATGTTTTGTAAAAAACTTTTTTGATCGGAATTTTAGTAGAGATAACACAGCCACACAAAAATAAAAAACTTGAATCTCCGACGGACTAGACTAGTCAATTCCTATGTATTGATCCGAATCTGAGGTTAGCTCCCATTTTCAACATAACCTCAAAAAACATACTTTTCGCAATATGATGTTTCTTAAGGTTATTTGACAATGGGTTAACTTTCAAATTACGACCTCAGACTCGAATTCAGCGGCTCCAAATACATAGGAACCAACTAGTCAAGTCCTACGGAGATGCTAATTTTTAATTTTGTGTGGCTGTATATGCAACTAAAAGTCTGATCAAAAAAAGTTTACAAAAGATTTTTATTTTTTTAAGAATAGCATTTAATCAATATCTTCCTATTTAAAAAAAACAAATTTGTACTTTATTTTACATTCCCCGAGGAAAGTCTTGCGTTAGTAAAAAAATATTGAACATTTGTATTGCTCTTTTTACGTTTCTCGAAGTTTTATTCCAAAAAATATGATTTCCATAAAAAATTCTCTATCGGTCTGTCTGGAATATTTTTGACCAAGATAACTTAAGAAAGCTTCGATCTAAATACTTCAAATTTGGACCATGGGTTGATTATCCAAAGTTCAAGACTGGGATTGTTTTTGGTAAAAATCGGGTAGGGGGAAGGGGTAAAATGGGGTGAAAACAATTTTTTTCAAAAACATTTTTTTTCAATTTATTTTTCTTTTTACGAAAAAAGTTTTTTTTTAATTTTTGTTTTTTTTTTGTTTTCGATTTTAATTGACCTAGGACTATACTGCCTTACTACGATAGAAATCAGTAACTGCATTTGTCGCCTAGCGACATTTTCACGTCAACTTTTAAAAACTTTGCTATGCGACAAATGGAGTTACTGCTTTCTAGCGTAGTAGAGCAGTATAGGGGAAAGTATTATTTTGTTGGCAGCAGTATTTTTTATAAAATGCATAGTATTCAAGATATTTGAAAGTTTCAGGTTAAAAAGAAACAACCGCTCGAATCGAATGTTTTAGCAAAAAAAAAAATGAAAAATAACGTTATAAAAATAAAAAAAAATATAAAAATAATTGTTCAATAGAGAATTTTATGAGCTTTAAAATGATTTATTAAACGACCCCCTTTCCATGTAAAAAAATGTTCCCCTTGCCGCCATTCAAAAGTCGACACGGCTCGAGGCTCTCATTTACGTTGTATTTTTAACAAAACTATATTAACTATGATATTATACAGGGTGATCCATAACTGGCATGCCAAAATTTAAGAGGTGATTCTAGATCCAAAAATATAAAAAAAGTTCCTATAAAGGTTGGTCCGGAAATGAGCCCTAAGGGATCTAGGGCCCTTTAAAATTGTAATAAAAATAAGGTTTTTAATTAATAACTCGGGTACCGTTTAAGCTAGAGCGGCGTGCTTTTGCATGTATACTAGTATTAATAAGGGCAATAAGTTTATGTTAATTTATTTTTTTAATTTATCCAGTGGCGTGCCCAGACGAACAAAATATATGAGGCTTAAAACATTTTTGCCCCAAACTTTTCTATGTGTATGTTTTTTGGATTTGTTGTAAAAAATATAGATTTCTAGAGTAAAAATACATATAAAATATCATATAGTGTAACACTGTAGGAGCAACCGTTATAAAAAAAAATGCAATTAAGAGGAAGTAACATTTTGTGCCACCAAAAACGTTACTTTTTAAAAGGCTATTACTCCTTTAATATTAAATTTAGGTGTTTTGGTATATAATACTTTTTTGCTCAGTTTTAAATGAAGAATCACCCTGCAGCATTAAAATTTTATTGGTGCTTTTTTTTGTTCCCCATTCAATACGTCATCTTCGAAGGGCCGTAGCTCCCTTAGGGCTCATTTCCGGACCAACCTTTATAGAAACTTTTTTTCATATTTTTGGATGTAGAATCACCTCTTAAATTTCGGTACGCGAGTTCTGGAACAGGCTGTATATGAAAAATTGCCAATTTTCGTTATTTTTTCTTTTTTTTTTTTTTGGGAAATATTAAAGATTATAAAAATACCTGAAATCTAGTCCACATGTTTTTAAATTTCGCCACCTCATTTCCATTGGTCCAGGCAGCAATGGGTAACAAGAAATGTGGGATTAAAATGCTGAGAAAGATAATACTGTAAATGTATTCATCAAAACGTTTTCCACCTTGTAGGATCAAAATAAATCTTTCCCGAAAAACGATAGAGACCAAAACTGTTTCAGCTGAAAAAATGCACATTGCCCATATGGTGGTTGGAGAAAACCATCTGAAATAAAAATTATATATACAGTGCGTGCATTAAGTCTGGAATCACCCGAATAACTTTTTAGTTACAAGTAAAATACAAAAATCCTCAGACAGGTCGATTTATATTTTTAATTCTGCAAATTTTGGTCTAAAAAAAGTTATCAAAATTGGCACCCCCTTGCACCCTCACCCCCCAACTTTTTTTTTCAAATAGCAACCTACCCCTTGTGATACATCATTGGAAAGGTAATTTAATAAGCTTTCCAACAGTGTATGATAAAGCCTAATTTGTTAAAGGGTCTATGAAAAAACGCATGTTTTAATTAAACATTGTTTGTGTGAAATATTACGCATAATATGGTAATTGTTGCCCTATTTCGTACTTGGCACCTTCCTGAGAATCTAAATAAGGTTGTTTTAAACTTATTGTAATATTTTATACCCTGTTGAAAAATGCAATTTTTTTTCTTTTTATTGACCATTTTTATGTTTACTATTTAATCGATTTTAATTCCGTTTTTTTACTGTCCACTGTCAAAGAGCTGAAGGACATCAATTTGAACATTTATAGTGAACTAAAGTTATACTTTACATGTCTTTATAATAAACTAAATTGTGCATTTTATCATTAGCCCTTTACCAAATTAGGCTTTATTATACACCGTTGGAAAGCTTATTAAATTACCTTTCCAACGAAGTGTCACAAGGGGTAGGTTGCTATTTGAAAAAAAAAGTTGGGGGGTGAGGGTGCAAGGGGGTGCAAATTTTAATAACTTTTATTACACCATAATTTGCAAAATTAAAAATAAAAATCGACCTATCCGAGGGTTTTTGTGTTTTACTTGTAACTAAAAAGTTAATCGGGTGATTCCAGACTTAATGCACGCACTGTATATGTTGTGTTTTAACTTTACCTTGACAGCGATTTTCTCGAAAACTAAATAGACCAGGCAGTATCTGTTTTAGGTTGGGTGAATCGGATAGTATTCTACATTTTTGGATCCAGATCCAGAATATCACTAGAAATAATTTTTTTTTACGACTGCTTTAGAATGTAAGCAAATACACACACTTTTCAAACACAGAAGGAATCCATTTTAGCTCTAGATACGGTATGAATATTCCGTATCAAGTGTTAGAATGAGCACATGTAGTGCCATCTCTTGTTTATAAAAGTAAAGAAAACTGTAGCAAAATTAGCAAAAATATATATATTTTACCAAGAAATATTGAATAATTTAATGCAATTTAAAGTTTTGCGCTAAAATTACATAAAGTTATTTAGTTTTTCTTAATATTTCACCAGTTTTTTATCAATTTAGTTCAACAAATTAAAACTGCTCCATCTATTGTTAAATAATTAAACCTGATATCTGTCTCAACAATCTGCCTAACCTTAAATTTTTGCAATATAATTTGTAAATATGTGCTAAAATTAAATAAAAATCTTTTTTAAGTGCTGGTTTGATAAAATTATTAAATAACATTAATTGCTTTATTTAAAAATATTTGTTTTGTTGCATTTGCAATGTCGAGTCACAAAAAACATTGTTTTTAACCTTGTCCGCAGTTTAAAACCAAACAGTGTTTCATATTTGCAGTAGAAGCAAAAGTATAGTCTACAACCCAGTCCGCACAAATTCATGGCAGGTACATAGGTAACCACTTCTATGTGATGTTGCAGCCATGTAGTTTTTATAGTCCATGTACAGTCCTTGGACTTTAACAATTCCGCCTCAAATTATGTATCAGGTACATAACATGTAACATATCAGCTACATACCAGATACATAACATGTTATATAACTTTTGCAATATGGATGAGAGGTATCAGCCATGTCGTTTTTATACTCCTTGATATGTAGCAGAAACATACCAAATACATCATAAGTTATCCCTTGCCATATGGATGAGAGGTATTTAATACATTAAAATTATATGGGTGATATGTAACATGGATGTTTAAATTCCCCCGTACCCCCGTTGAACGGCAAATATAAACTTCCAATTTTGAATAGGTAAATGATACACAAATATGAAATACATATTTGTGTGCCACTTACCTATTCGAAATCTAAAGCCGATATCTACAGAGTCCGGTCGAAGTCTTAATTTTGTTTATTTTGCAAAAATAAAAATATATCTTAAACTAACACTCGGTTGTCCTGCCAGGTATACATACAAAAAATTAAAACTACATATTACATATTCTGAATAATATATATTTTAAAAAAGGTGACTGTTTGTACATTTTTTTTAAAACGTATAATAAAATAAACATATTCTGAAAAAAAAAATATTTAAAATTAAAAAAAAACGTAATAATGCAAAATATCGAGGGGTAAATCTCATACAAACTCGCGTACACCAAATTTTGCATTACCCAAGATTTTGCAAGATTTCGCGGGATTTTGCAATATTTTGCGGGATTTCGCAAGATTTCTCGCAAATTCTAAAAAAGAAACTAAATAATTCATTTTACATTTTCAAGTATAATATACTTAGTATATATATTATACGTTTTTGCGTTAATTACATACAAAAAAATAATTCATTCAAAATCTTTAAGAATAAAATAAACACAAAAAAAATGGAACTCCAACGGACTCGACTAGTCAATTCCTATAAATTTTGAGCCGCTGAATGCGAATCTGCAGTCGAAATTTAAAAGTTTTTAAAAAGACCTCAAAAAAACCTAGCGAAAAAGTACAAAAAGGATGTTTTTTTGAGTTTATTTTGAAAATGGGACCCAATTTTTAAACTCCGACTCGGATTCAGCGGCTCAAAATACATAGAATTTGACTAGTAGAGTCTGTCGGAGATCCAACTTTAGTTTGTGTAGCTGTGATATTAATAAAACATTTTTTACAACTTTTCCACCAATATTACCGCGTCTCACTGAAATATAACATAAAAGTAGTTAGTTTTAAGTAGTACTTCTGGTGGATGCTTTTGTTTTGGCAGTTTAAGAGTTACAATGTGATGTTAACCTATGCTACTGAGAGTAGCCGGTGAGGGAACATTCAAGTATTACATAACTCAATTGTACTAAAATTCATACACTTCATACCCCGGCTCTCGCGTTATTATAGATTATAGAGATTTCATATTTTGGCTACCCCCCTAATAGGGGGTGTGTTAGGGGGGTAGCCAAAATATAAACTCTCTACAGCCTTAAATAACGCGAGAACCGGGGTATGAAGTGTATTAATTTTGGTAAAATTTGCGTTACATAATACTTGAATGTTCCCTAATACACGTGGTACCAATGTAAAAAAATACCGAGAGTTGCTGGTGACTCTCATGGTAGCCAACGTGTTAAATATTTAAGATTTCGGGGAATTTCGCAAGATTTTGCGAGGGTTGTACACAACATTTCGCAGGAGATTTAGCTCGCAAAATACATTTAGAACAAGTTTTAGTTTTCTTCCAGTACACTCAGCCTTTTACAGTAGGGATCCCAACTCCTTGAGGATAAATAAGTAAAAAAAGTATATCTCTTTTTCATCAAAGCTGTCACATAGAACCTGATAATTCTCAGCAAACGGCTTACCCATGAATATAGATTAACATACCACAATGACTTCAAATGCTTTCCATTTATTTTATCTGTTCGTTTTTATAGGTAATAGGTACCTTTTTTTGCAATTAATTGGGAAACATTAGTTGTGTTGGGATGCATCATCCGTTTTTATAGGTAATAGCTATTAACTATAAAATCGGTACCTAGGTACCTTTTTTTGCAATTAATTGGGAAACATTTTTTGTGTGGGGATGCATCATCCATCCCATGGGATGTCACTGACGTCATCATTTCCAACAAACGACACAACTGCATATTCCATTTTACTAAAAAAATATAATCCATTATAATTTGAAATCTTATTTTGAGGTTAATTTAAAAAAAAAGTATTATGATTATGTAGATTATAAAACTTGTATAAACTAATAATTAGTTTTATTACTAACCTATCATAAAACACTCTTCAAAAAATAGTTTTTGCAAACACAAAAAACACTATTCCCACAACGGTTAATTATGACGCCATTACTACTATAATTTGACCAATAATTGGTCAAAGGATGTAGGCTAGATTGCTTGGCGGGAACTTCAAAATTCTAATTTCTATTTCCATTGAAATCACATATCTGATTTCTGTATTTTACAAGATATTACATAATTAGTTATACCACGAATGCGGATACTCGTATTCAACGCTTATGGGAATTTGTCGATTTCCAAAATAACTTTAAAAAAGTAAATTTGGTTAACTTATTTGTGAGTTTTATCCGAGTCGAACCAAACTGAAGTTTTAAACAAGCAATATTAAAAAATCTTAAAAAATAAAAAAAATATGATTTTTTTAAAGATTTTTGAAAAACGAAAAATTATTGAAAAAAATATAAATTAAATTTTTCAAAAAAAGTTTTCAAAAAAACTTTTTTTTCAAAATTTTTAATTTTTTTTTATTTGTTTTTGTAGAATTGATTTTTATAATAAAAGTAATTTTTCCTGAAAAGAAAATACGTTAATAGGAATATTCTTTCAGCTTTTTTCGATTTTTTTTTTAAACTTTATGCCTCCATAACTTTTTTGTTATTGAAAAAAATATAAATTAAATTTTTCAAAAAAAGTTTTCAAAAAAACTTTTTTTTCAAAATTTTTAATTTTTTTTATTTGTTTTTGTAGAATTGATTTTTATAATAAAAGTAATTTTTCCTGAAAAAAATACGTTAATAGGAATATTCTTTCAGCTTTTTTCGATTTTTTTTTTAAACTTTATCCCTCCATAACTTTTTTGTTTTTGGTGGGATTACTTTCAAAAATAATAGGGATCTTCACCTCGGACAACTTGATTATTCCTGAAAATTTCAAGTCGATCGGATTTTTATTATTAACCTGTACCTACATATGGTGAATTCATAACATTTTATGTATCTGGTATGTTCTCATACCATATATATGATACATAACATGCAATATTGCATGTTATGTATCATACATATGTTGTTACATCTTATGTAATATGGCACATGTAACTTAAAAAATCTTTCTATTATAGGGCATGTAATGTAGCATACATATATATGTTACGTCTCATGTAATATGGCACTTGTTACCTAAAAAATCTTTCTTTGTGATGTTGCATCCATGTATGTGCGGACTGGGAACACGCATGGAATATTCATTCCGCGCTCGCGGGACCTTCATACTCGCCAGCCGGCTCGTATGACAAACTTATATAATATTGTCTATTCCATACTAGTTATAAAATATACTATACTATGCGCCTAACATAAATCAAGGGCTTCACTTTTTATTTAACAAAATGTTGCATAATCGAGAATAAATATTTTTTTCTCCTTTTCGTTCATATATCTCTGGAACTATTCATTTCAGACAAATATTGAAGAGGAATAAAAGTTTTGTAATTGAATTTTATACATGATAAAATTAGTTACAAATCGAAAAAATAATTATTATTGTATAAATTATAAGAATCACGAAAAAGGGGAAAAAATCGAGTTTTTTGGGATTTTTTTTTTGGGATACTTAAAATATACGTAGGACCTTCAAAATTGGTCCAAGAAAACTTTATGGTGTACTGAATCATCACACCAAATTTCATCAAAATCGGTCTGATAGTTTTTCCACAATAATTTTGCAATCCAGATTTTGAAAAAAAAAAATGCAATTTTTCAAAATTATGCAAAATTGAAAATAAATCCCTTGGATACTTACTAATTTAATCATATATAGAAGAGAGCTCAAACTTTCAAATGCTTTTTGAAAAATTAAAATCCGTTAATTAGGAGAGCCTAGGCAGTTGTTTAAACATTTGTCAAATTTTTGAGCTTATAAACAATTAGAATACCTTTATTTTCTATTTTGCATTATTTTGAAAATTTGCAAAAAATTTTTCAAAATCTGGATTGCAAAATTATTTTACAAAAACTATTATAAAATTCAATTACAAAACTTTCTTTCCTCTTCAATATTTGTCTGAAATTAATAGTTCCAGAGATATATGAACGAAAAGGAGAAAAAAATGAATTTCTTTTCGATTTTGCAACATTCTGTTAAATAAAAAGCGAAGCCGTTGGTTTATTTTATCCGCATATTAAAATTATCATTTCTAGTGTTATTCTGGACCCATTGATCCAATGTAGGGTACTATCCGATTTACCCAAACATGGTTGTTTTAAAACAGATATCGCCTGGTCTAAAAAGATATATATCATTTTGAAAATCTGCAAAAAAAAATTCAAAATCTAGAATGCAAAACTATTGTACAAAAACTATTATAAAATTCAATTACAAAACTTTCTGTCCTCTTCAATATTTGTCTGAAATTAATAGTTCCAGAGATATATGAACGAAAAGGAGAAAAAAAATTAATTTTTTCTATGACTGCTTTAGCATATAAGCAAATACACACACTTTTCAAATGAATGAATCCATTCTAGCTCTAGATACGGTATAAATATTCCATATCAAGTGTTAGAATGAGTACATGTAGTGCCATCTCGTGTTTATAAAAGTAAAGAAAACTGTAGCAAAATTAGCAAAAATATATATATTTTACCATGAAATATTGAATTATTTAATGCAATTTAAAGTTTTGAGTTAAAATTACACAAAGTTCATTAGCTTTCTTAATATTTGACCTGTTTTTTATGAATTTAGTTCCAAAAAATTAAAACTGCTCCATCTATTGTTAAATATTAAACCTGATATATGTTACAACAACCTGACAACCTTCAATTTTTGCATTATAATTTATAAATATGTGCTAAAATTAAATAAAAATCTTTTTTATCTACTGATTTGATAAAATTATTAAATAACATTAATTGCTTTATTTAAAAATATGTGTTTTGTTGCATTTACAATGTCGAGTCACAAAAAACATGTTTTTTAACCTTGTCCGCAGTTTAAAGCAAGACTGTGTTTCATATTTGCAGTCCAAGAAAAAGTATAGTCTACAACACGTATGAAATAGTCATTCCGCGCTCGCTGGTCCGTCATACTCGCCTACCGGCTCGTATGACAAACTTTCCGCTCGCGCGGAATATTGTCTATTCCATATTAGTTATAGAATATACTATATTTTCGATTTTGCAACATTTTGTTAAATAAAAAGTGAAGCCGTTGGTTTATTTTATGCGCATATTAAAGTTATCATTTCTAGTAATATACTGGACCCATTGATCCAATGTAGGATACTATCCGATTTACCCAAACATGATTGTTTTGAAACAGATATCGCCTGGTCTAAAAAGATATATATCAAGTTTTGTAAAAACCTGATTAAATGGGAACATAAAACGACAATATGTTAATATAAATGTTATTCTTTAATTTCATTGATAACAAAACAGTATGGGAGTTTATTGGACTCTAAATATATGAAGAAAAAATCATCTGGATAACATTAACCTCTCTAGATCTCGTTAGTCTGAGTCTGGACTGGTGGAAGGTAAATATTAATCATAATCTCTAAAACTAAACCAAAAATTTAATGAATAAATTCTATAGAAATATCGGCTAGGCTAAACCCTTTTTTTTTGTCATACAAAAAAAATAAACATTAAAATTATTACCTAAAAGTAGTTCTTTGTGTGGCAGATCCAGTACTCCTTTCAATCGGCATAACTCCCATTATTTGAAACAAAACCAGCAAACTTTTCGTTGTATGATAAAAATTATCATACTGGTCTAGTAGATGAGGATCAGGCTCGTCCACATTGTTGACACTTGGTGAACCAGCAACATTTATATTATTCGGTTTGTGTTGATGAAACACCTTTTGGTGTGGATTCTCAGTACGTAGATATGGTTTATCGACCGGGGTCCTTGAATCGTTATGGTATTCGTTATAGCCAGGGTTATACCCAGGGTTCATTTTGAATTACTAAAAATATTAAATCAGGAAGGATATTGCTTTGACGGAATGATCTGGAAAACCAACTTAAAGCACAAATTAAGGGACCACGCACAAACCTTATGTGTTCTGGCGCCCCGTTAAATTTGATAAAATTTTAATATGTTATAGAACTTAACCTTTCGATATAAAGTCTCCACGGGCACATGTCATACATGTATTATACACGGTTCACTTTTGGAGGTTTTTTCATATTTGGTTACTTACACAAAAAATTTCAACCAAAAATTTAAAATTCTATCGGGCTTAATATTTTATGAGCAGAAGATATATGAAAATCAGCTAAAAATAATAAAAACTGACTTTTTTATCCATATACACTGAGCAATATGGCTTTAGCCCTTTAAAGTTAAACATTTTTTTACCTAAACTCTCAGTGATTTTAAATTGTGTCGAGATTTCGCAAAAAAAACCTCCTCAAAAAAACCTAAAATATTCATTTCACTATTCCACAAAATTAAATTTTTGAAGCATATTTTTTTTCTGACATTAACCTATCTTAAAGCATTTTTTCTCCTGATTCTGAATCTTTTTCAGATTTGAGCTAGGACCGAACAATTTTTATATACTGGGTGTTTTAGAAAAAAAAACACACCTTTTTTTAAATGACTAGAATTTGATTTTATGAATATTTTTTTATCAAATTCGGGTCACTTATAAAAAAAGATTTGTTATTAAGACATTGGAAGAATTTTTTAAATATCGACCTCCATTTTTTTTGCAGTAAAAAAAATTTTTTTTGCTGTCAAATTTTTAAAATATGGATATTTTTAAAGTAATGGAAATGAAAACATTCTTTATTTATTTGGCTGTATGTTTTTAATTTTTAACGGGAAGCTTTTAGAGTGCGTTACATCAATTTTAAGTGCGTCGTTTCGGAAATTTTAGCACCAATATGACCCACCAAAATTTTAAATTTAAAAATTTTGGGATCTCATCCCCCAAATTTGTTCACTGGTGTAAGAATATCATCCCTGATTTTTTTCATAATTTTTGAGAAAATGTAGAGCTCAAAGCAATATTTTAAAAAGTTATGTCTCTTTTTTTCCTATTCTTTTTTTTAAGGCATAAGAATTTTTTTAATTTTTTTCAATGCGGCACGATATACGGGAATAGTAAATGGACAACCTAAAAAAAATCAAAACTTTTTTGCAATATTTTTTAAAAAATTATTTTTTTCAAAAAATATATTTTTTAAATATTTTTTGTTCTTTTCGGTTTTTTCATTTAACATACTATTAGGCTGTTGAAGCTATTTCTTTTCACCCAGCAGCAGTGGCATAAGTTTTGTTTAGAGTAGTTACTGCAATAATATACAGGGTGTTTGGAAACTGTCAGTGATTTTAAATTGTGTCGAAATTTTGCAAAAAAAACCCTCCTCAAAAAACATAAAATATTCATTTCACTATTTCACAAAATGAAATTTTTGAAGCATAATTTTTTTCTGACATAACCTATCTTAATGCATATTTTCTCCTGATTCTGAATCTTTTTTCAGATTTGAGCTAGGACCGCAGTTTTTATATACTGGGTGTTTTAGAAAAAAAAAATATACCTTTTTTTAAATGACAAGAATTTGATTTTATCAATATTTTTTTATCAAACTTCTTGTTACTTATAAAAAAAATGTTCTATTAAGACATTGGAATTTTTTTTTAAATATCGACCTCCATTTTTAATGGGAATTAAAATATTCTGCATTTATCTGGCTGTATTTTTTTTTTTTAATTTTTAACGGGGAGCTTCTAGAGTAGCGCTACATCAATTTTAAGTTCGTCGTGTCGGAAATTTTAGCACCAATATGACCCACCAAAATTTAAAATTTAAAAATTTTGAGATCTTACCCTTCAAATTTGTTCACTGGTGTAAGAGTATCGTCCCTGATTTTTTTGATAATTTTTGAAAAAAATGTAGAGCAATTTTTTAAAAAGTTATGTCTAGTTTTCCTCTTCTTTTTTTCAAATTTTTTGAAGCATAATTTTTTTCTGACATAACCTATCTTAAAGCATATTTTCTCCTGATTCTGAATCTTTTTTCAGATTTGAGCTAGGACCGCACAGTTTTTATATACTGGGTGTTTTAGAAAAAAAAACATACCTTTTTTTAAATGACAAGAATTTGATTTATCAATATTTTTTTATCAAACTTCTCGTTACTTATAAAAAAAATGTTCTATTAAAACATTGGAAGATTTTTTAAAATATCGACCTCCATTTTTAACGTAATGGGAATTAAAATATTCTGCATTTATCTGGCTGTTTTTTTTTTTAATTTATAACGGGCAGCTTCTAGAGTAGCGCTACATCAATTTTAAGTGGGTCGTGTTGGAAATTTTAGCACCAATATGACCCACCAAAATTTTAAATTTAAAAATTTTGAGATCTTACCCCCCAAATTTGTTCACTGGGGTAAGAGTATTATCATAGTTTTTGAAAAAATGTAGAGGTCGCTCAAAGCAATTTTTTAAAAAGTTATGTCTCTAGTTTTCCTATTTTTTTTTTTTAAGGCACAAGGTTTTTTTTTACTTTTTTTTTTAACACGGCACGGTATAAAGGAATAGTAAAAGTCCAAACCCAAAAAAGTCAAAAGTTTTTTGCAAAATTTTTAAAAAATAATTTTTTTCAAAAAATATATTTTTTAAACATTTTTTGTTCCTTTCGGTTTTTTGATTTAACGTACTATTTGGCTTTTGAAGCTATTTCTTTTCATCCAGCAGCATGGGCATAAGTTTTGTTTAGAGTAATAATATACAGGGTGTTTGGTAGAGTATGACAAACTTGGCAGAATGATAGATTAGGTCATTTCCAACATGTTTTCTGAATACGACTTTGACCTAAGACTCAAGGTCATAGAGATGATTATTTTTCAATAATTATGAAAATATCACATAATTTTTTTACCTTCTTTTGTTTGTTTTTTTTTTTCTTTCTTTCTTTCCTATGCATTGAAAATAATTTTTGTTGGCATCCTTAATGTTTGTTTGTTATTGATGATAATTTTTGCAGATCTAATCCAAAAAAATAATTGGTGGGCTCACAAATTTCACATAATGGGTTAAAAAAGCTTACAACTAACTCATTTTTGTTAATTTTTTTTAATAAAATCGAAAGCGATGCAGACCCTTGAATAATTTTAAAAACATTTTTGATTAACAGAGTTGATACTTTCATTACAATAATAGACATATAATCTTATTCGGCATAGTTATCTATTAAACAAACTCACCAAAAATTAGAAATAATTTAAAATTCCTGTTGTCCTGTTATTGTAATGAAAGTATCAACTATGTTGATTAATGCTCTTTCTAATGGTATGCTACAAGTATCAAAAATTCTAAGTATGTACTCTGTATGTCTCTGTCTGTCTCGATTTTCATTCGATATATTTAATTTTTCGGGGGTTGACCACCACAAAATGATTTTTAACATGAAAAATAAGATTTTTAAGATTTTCGAGAAGATTTCTAAGTTTTTCAAAAAATATTGGAAATCTTATTTAAAATTAACTTGTCATTATAAATTTTTTAGTGGTAGGCTAACATTTTACTGTTTATGTGAAACTGATTTTCTTTTGATTTTATGAAAATGGCGCAATTCTCATTTTTTTGATTATTGACTTCTTAAAATTGCAACATCTTATTTTTATCAAGTTTTTTTTTTTGTAGAATATACATATTTAAGTTTTTATTTAGCAATATTAAAAATAAGTCATTTAAAAGTTTAGAATAAAATGTATTTTTAAAAATTATTATATTACCTTATTAACAAAAGTAAAATTACTATACGCAGAAATGAATTTTTTCAGTCCACTTGATTTTACTCTAATTGAGTTCATATGATACAGACGTCAAATAGTTGAAAGAATCTAAATAGTACATTATGACATTATGGACGTCGGATAGTCGCTACAGTAAAATGATAATATACATCAGGACGCCAAATAGATAATACCATAGAGGGACGTCAAATAGTTGGTGTATAATATGTCAATTTTTTTAACATAAAATGTAAAAAAGACACCAACGTACTTAGTTCAACAAAATATTCTATATACTACAAGCAGAGTTTGTGTATATACTCTCCTTCTGGTGGACGTCGTATCACTGCAATATGAAAGGACGTAGTTTAGATATTTTTACAATAACAAGGAAAACACCAGAAAAAAAAACAAAGAACCCCTTGTTCTTCTTCTTATTATTTTTTTTTTCTTCTTTTTAATTTTTTTTGCATCGGTAAACCATATCAGCCAGTGTCAAGGAAAAACAACAACAAAGAAAATCTCTAAGCAACACGTTCCCATATTACAATTTTATAAGTTATGAAGTGTTACCAACTTAAAAAGTAAAGTTTATGTTAAATCATATATCACAGTTAGTTGTTTTGAAATATCTATTATATATTTCAAGCAACCAAACATGTTACATAATGGATATGTATCTGATATTAAGATATATTGCATTTCATATTTATTTTATGTTAAATTAAGATATATTGCATTTCATATTTATGTTGAATTGTGATAAAATTAATAATACCTAATTATAGATATTAAATAATTAGAATTTTTCAATAGAAAAATTAATTCACTTTTATTGTGACAGAAAATACATCAACATAATAAACAATTATTCTAACAACCAAAACCTACTATTAATATTGTTTCATAGTATTAAGGCTACTAAAGCTTATTTCTCTTAACACACCCCCTCAATTAAATGTATACAATACTTTGAATTGCAAAATATACATAAATTATAAAATAATTAAAAAAAGCTTATAATCTTATATACATAAATAATATTTTAATTAAGCACATAATAAACAGTCTCGAAATTTTTGAAATTTCACTTTGCCCAAAGCTTTAGTAAACATATCAGCACAGTTTTCATTAGAATTTACATAGTCAATAAAAATAATTTTTCTTAGACAGAGATCTTTAATAAAATGATAGCGTATTTCAATATGTTTACTTCGCTTTGAATTTTCAAAAGTTTTCATCATAGAAATTGCACTTAAATTGTCCACTTTCAAAATAACACTTCTTTTCTCTCCAAATTCTGATACAACACCCTTCAAGTTAACAATTTCTTGTGCTGCTGAACTAGCTGAAATATACTCGGCCTCCATCGTAGAAAGAGCTACACAATTTTGTTTTCTTGAATGCCAAGCTACTGGATTTCCATTGTGAAAACCTACAAATCCACTTACACTCTTTCGTATTTCTCGATCTCCTCCCCAATCAGCATCACACACTCCTTCTAGACCGCCATTTCCTTTAGTATATAATAACCCAAAAGTTTTTGTTGCGTTTAAGTATCGAAGAATTCTTTTAGCTGCTTTCCAAGACTGATCAGTTGGTTTGTCTAAATACCTACTAAGATATGAGACACTATATGCAATATCTGGTCTACTTATTAAAGAAATATACATCATACTGCATACCAAATGACGATATGGAACATCTTCAGTAAGATTATCTTCAGTCATATTAAAATTAGTTTCCATTGGTGTAGCAGATCCACGACAATCGTTCATATCCAAATCATTTAATAAACGATTTATAATCTTGGGTTGAGAAATTTTCAGACCATTTTCAATGCGAGATATTTCCATTCCTAAGAATGATGAAACATCAACCATAACTTTAACATTAAATTCATTGTATAGGTCTTTCAATAATTTTTCAACTTTTTCATCATTACCTGTGATTAAGGCATCATCAACAAATACAACTAAATAAACTCCATCTTTAACATATAAACAGTAATCATATTCTGATCTTCTGAAACCTAACTTGATCATAACTTCATTAAACTTAACATTCCAGCACTTAGGTGCACTACGTAGACCATAAAGTGCACGATTAAGTTTGAAGTACTTATACTTAGTGTCTAAGCCTGCGGGTGCTTTGATGTATACATCTTTTTCCAAGAATCCATTCAGAAATGCTGTAGGTACATCTATTTGCCTTAATTTCCAGTTATTCTGAATAGATATGGAAATTAAAATTCTTATTGTAGGTAATCTACATACAGGTGCGTATATTACCTCTTCTTCTTCATATGGTTCCTGAAATCCTCTAGCTACCAGTCTCGATTTTTTTGTTCCATCCTCTTTGATTTTGAATATCCAACGGGTATCAATAGCCACTTCACTTTTAGGTAATTCCGCTGGTATCCATGTTTCAAGTTTTTTATGAGAATCTAATTCTTTATTGATGGATTCCATCCACTCTTTTGATTGACACGCTTCTTTAAACGTTTTTGGTTCTTCAGTAGAAGATGACAGTAAACAGTAAGCCGTATAAATTTAATAATCTGTAAAATTCTTAGGTTTTTTCACTATTCTACCTGATCTAGTTCTTACTTGATTATTTTCATTGTTATTTCTTGCAGTAGATTCTACGTTTAAATCATTTCCTTCTTCAAAATTTTCAGCATCTTCATTATTTTGATTGTTTCCAATCATAATCGGTTTCTGATTATACTCCATAATATTTTCATCAAATCGAACATCTCTAGATCTTACAGTTCTTTCTTCTTCTGGTAACCAAAGTCTATAACCACCTCCACAGTATCCTACCATAATTGCCTTTTTAGCTTTTGGTTCAATTTTGTTTTTCCTTGGTAAAACAACATACCAGGCACGGCAACCGAAAATTCTTAGTTTACTAATGTTAGTTCTGCCATGATATACTAAAGCTGGAGTTTTACCTTTTTCAAGTGCTGTTGTTGGAGTTCTATTTAACTCATATACAGAGCATTTTAACGCTTCTCCCCAAAGAAATTTGGGAACACCTGAATCAATAATTTTTGTGCGTATCTTATTTAATAATGTGCGATTCAATCTCTCAGATTTACCATTCATTTGTGGGCTGTACGTCATTGTGTACTCCAAACGAATACCAGTCTTTATAGCAAATTGCCTAAAATCATTTGATATAAACTCACCACCATTATCCATACGAAGTCTTTTAACTGTAGCATTATGCTGAGTTTTGAGTTCTTGTATATAGTCTATTAAGTTCTTTTCAGCTTCATCTTTACTTTTTAAAATCTTCACTACAACAAAATGTGAATAATCATCAAGAATTATTTGAAAATATTTTCCACCATCAAAAGTTAAAGGAGTTATTGGACCACATAAATCTGTATGCAGAAGCTCGCCAATTGCACTTGTTTTCATTTCGTTTCTGCTAAAAGGTAATCTTACAGCTTTTCCTTCCATGCAAGTTGTACATACATTATTTGAATGCTTTATTCCAAGTTGTGACATCGCGTCTTTACCAGCGTGACCTAGCCTACGATGCCAAATATTGTCTTATCTTTTTCGAATACGATCTTATGTCCTTTTGAGGTAATTTTTGAGGCTGACAACAAATTATGTTGCATTTTCGGAACGATAAGTGCTTCAACTAATAACGAATGTTCTTGACACTTTACTTTTAAAATACCAATCTTTTTTGCTTTCAAGACATCTCCATTTGCAATTTGTATCGACACACATTGATCCAACATTTTAATATTATACATATATAGCTCAAGACTCTCTTGAACAAAATGATTACTTGCTCCAGAATCCACTACAAAATTTATTTTATTAGAATCCTTTTGATTGCACAAATTTGCTGCGAAAATTGCAAGATTTTCATCGGTATCATGGATGTCAGCGGTTTTTGCATATTGTTTTGTGTTTGATCCATGACCAAAATTATTTCTTCTATAATTTGATTTATAACCTCTACTTTGATTATAACCACTTCTATTTTGGCTATAACTTTTTGGAAATTTCTCCTGCATTGAGATTGAGAATGAGATCTATCTCCACACGTTTAACAACCTCTTGTATTAGCTTTAAAACTTACACAGTCAGACTTATCTTCCTGTTTGGAATTAATTTTAATTTCTTTATCCAACAACCTAGCTTTGACAAAATCCATTTTAACATCAGCAACTGTTTCCAATGCTGTTATCACGGTATCATATTTTGATGGCAGGGATAATAATAAATGACAGATGCGATCACTTTATTCAATTTTTGATCCAAGATCTATTAAGTCTCTTATAATGGTATCAAACTTAAGAAAATGATCCTCTAACTTCTCGTTTACTCTTGACCTTAGCATAAACAATTTTCTCCATAGAGATAACTTGGTAAATGAGCTTGTTCGAACGAATACATCCTTAAGAGCTTTTAACTGTTCCTTTGCAGTTTTACAATCCTTGATATCAAGATGTTTATCTGATAGTCCTTGAACTATTATATTCTGAGCTTTTGAATCAACTTTCTTAAA
Source organism: Brachypterus glaber (assembly GCA_958510825.1). NCBI lineage: Eukaryota > Metazoa > Arthropoda > Insecta > Coleoptera > Kateretidae > Brachypterus > Brachypterus glaber. The sequence continues at coordinate 28,337,672 of OY294045.1, read as the reverse complement.
ATTACTTTTTACTTCAGCTGTAGCACCAGCTGCTGGAGGTTCACATTCTATGGCCTCATTGCATTGTTCTTTCTTCATTAAAATGACGATTCTAAATCTCCAGTTATTGAAGTTGTTCGCTTCAAGTACGGGTACGTTTGAACTGGTTGAGGGCGACATATTTTCTTTTATTTTACCTTCTTCTAGAAACGATTACTGGGCGTCATAACCTGATAAAATTAATAATACCTAATTATAGATATTAAATAATTAGAATTTTTCAATAGAAAAATTAATTCACTTTTATTGTGACAGAAAATACATCAACATAATAAACAATTATTCTAACAACCAAAACCTACTATTAATATTGTTTCATAGTATTAAGACTACTAAAGCTTATTTCTCTTAACAAATTGTACACCATAGTTACCTGTTTTGCAACTTCTAATACACTCTGCTGATTTTTGAACCTTTTTCCGTTTTTCTCGATCAGCTAATTTTTTGAGATATAGCACACAGCTTTAAGAAAGCTTTAATATAAATTTTTAGAAAGGTTACTAATGAAAAGTTGCTGTAAGCTTAAATTTGCAACGTTTTAAAAACGTCAGTAAAAAAAGGTTACGTCAAGCTTTATATTCCTAACTTAAGCAACGTTTCAAATTAAAGCTTTAATATAAACTTTCAGAAAGGTTACTTTTGAAACTTTACGTTAAGCTTTAGTTTAAAAAGTCCAAACTCATTAAAGGTTTCAAAAAAAGCTTTTATTTTAACTTTAAATTCTAGAATATAAGAATATAGCTTATAGAAAACATGACTTAAGTCATGGGAATTCCTATATAATTATGAAAGTATACCCGGGGCCGGACATAAGGGGGATAAGGGGGGGGGGGTGTGACACCCCCCAAAGTTTTTCAATTCGGAAAATATTTGCATTCATTCGGCAAATTTTTAATTTATTCGGCAAAATCCCAAGGATGTGGGAGATCAACTGTTTTCAGAGGCTTTTTTTAGTCATCAATCAAAACTTGCGTCAGGGGTTCAGGGGGTAAAGCTTTTTGTTTTTAGTATGAATTTTTTCGCCAGGAACAAAACTTTTTAGAGGCGAGATTTTTTTTTTCATCAAAATTTTCGTCAGATACGTTTAATTTTTTTTTAATTTTCGTCAGGGAAAAAGCGAGGTGAGACCTTTTTTACTTTTATTTTTCTTTTAGTCATCAAAATTTCAGTCATTTTATTTATTTTTTCTTATTTCAACATTCTCTCCAGCTTTCCTGAACCTTACGAAAGTAAGGTTTCCCAAAGCTTTCTTCCTGACTTACTTAAAGATTGATGTAAGCTTCTTGTAAGTTAGTTTTGTTCAGTGGGTAGGTGGCGCCACATACTCTTTTCTACCACTAAAAAAAGTTTTAAAGTTTATATACTGATAAAAATTGATGGCTTTTTAAAGTCTTTTTTTGGAATTATGTAAACTGAACAGTACTGTTTAGTCGCTAGTTAGTGTGCTAATTTGATTTTGATTAGTAAGGATTCTTCATGCCTGTGGAAAATTCCTTTCACTGGACATGAGCCGATATGTGGAGGGAGTAATGGCAAGAGATTTTCTATGAAATCCTGTCATAGGATCTCATATTTCAATAATGCCCTCTCTAAAGTTAACCCACTTTACCTCCAGAGATTAATTTTCTCATAGGCAAAGTCCTAGTTTCCTCTTTCATGCCATAAATCACTATTAATTGGAGAGGTATAAATTATTATACCCAAACTATTAAAATCGATGAAAAATCGGCTGTTAATTTTTTTTGTAACCTGTTTATTAAACTTTAAATAAGCTTATGATAACCTTATGTTAAGATTACTCTAAACATTACCTCAAGCTTGCCTAAACCTTGCGAAACTTACAAAACTTACAGATGCAAGCTTTAAAAAGTCTTTTACAAGGTCTATACAAGCTTACTGTAAGCTTTCTTCCTAACTTACACACCCCAAAGAAAACTTGGGGTAAGCTTCTCGTAAGGTTATTTTGCTTAGTGGGTAAAGATACGACCCTAATTTTTATAAATAATAACAATAATAACACAAATGTGCTGTTTATAAAAATAAAAAAAATACATTTAATCCAGTGACTGAAATTTTACAGGGGGTTATCGAAAAAAAAAACTAAAATTTTGAAATATTTTATTTATTTTACAAATTATGAAAAAAAAAACAAAATAAAAAATAAAAAAACTTTCTCCTTGGTTTAAAACATTAAATAAACATTAAATAATTCAAAATATTGCTGTTCTGCTTCCAGTTATTGTAAAATCTCCGTTACTGGATTCAATCTAAAACTTTTTTTATTTTTAAAAATCTCACATGTGTTGCCTATAAACATCTTTAGTAGTTATATAAAATTTTCATGAAAATATAGAGAAAATACGAAAAAATGTAATTTTTTGAAAAGCCCTAGCCTTAGAGAACCAATCCACCGCAAAAAAAATTAAACCTGAGTTATTTTTTTTACTACATCTATAAGCAAAAAAATTACTGTGTTATCTCAAAAAAAACGAGCTGATATAAAGGTTCCGAAATCGGTGCATCAAATATAGCCAGATGCAACTAAAATAGTGTCGGCAAATTTTTGAGTGTTGAGCAGTGTATGTTGCAAGCAACAAAACATATATTATATATAACGGATATGTATCTGATATATATATACTAAGATATATTGCAAGTGTTCTATTAATGACATATAACCTGTTATACTGTCAATACATGAATGCCATATATCAAGTTATATGGCAAATGCCTAAATAACCTCTCTTTGTTGCTGACATAAGTATGTTACTAGGGTATCTGGTTTTGTAAAACTGCTCATTAAAAGATTAAATATTGTGTCAAAATTTTAGGTTATAGAATATAAGTCAAAATTCTATACCAGTTTAGAGGTAATTTATTAGGCTGCATGCGGCGCATAGGGAACGTTCAAGTATTACGTAACGCAAATTTTGATCATTTTGGATCACCACCCCCTGTAACGCTATTTTCCTATACCATTAACATGGGCGTAACACTCCAAAATGACCCCCACTGCCCCCTAGGAGCGTTACGTAATACTTGAACGTTCCCTTAACTGTTTAACAATAAGGTGATACAACAATTTTAATTAATATATTCTATAATTTGCACACCCGTATCCGAGAAATGCGAAACCTAAATATTCCTAAAAATTTTATAAATAATTTTCTTTTAAAATTTTTGCTGTTAGGAAAATACGTGAACTTAAAAATTAAAAAAAAAAATCATGCGGCGCTTAACTTGATATGCAAAAGGCTGATATCACAATATTTATTAACATATTTTATTAAATAATTGCATATAAAATTTTGAAAATACCATACCAACTTAAGATTTCTAAAAATTTTCACCTGCGGCGCTAAATATTATGTGTTAAGAATTTTAAAAAATCATGATACCACTGAATCTGTTAAATATTAGTTCCCTCCTGCGGGCGCCCCTGTATCGTGCTACCCGGTTTTGTAAGACCCTCCCCTACAGGTAAGCTGATGTCTTAGAAATCGGTGGAGCGCAAAAAAACTAATTGAAGCACAAAGTTTCATATGACGTCTTCTATCTAATAAACACAAACATTTAATTAGTGCTTCAAACTGGTTTTCTAGTTTACATAGACCAAAAAAATAAGGAAGCATTTTCGAATTTGGAATGCCATGAAACGTTGTTAAACAAAATCTGGCCTATTTGGTCGTCTGTCTGTCTGTTTCTATGTAAACCTTATAACTTTTAAACAGAATGATCGGTTTAATTTTTTTTTCAAAATTTAACATTGACGTAGGGTAAAAAAGGCAAAGGGGGCAAAAACTAATGTTTTTGGCGATAACTCATTACTAGTCATTTAAAGATATTGCCACCCATCTAGAATTTGTTGGTACCTAAGCGAGAGAGTGATTATTTTTTTATGTCATACTTTTACCTTTGATAAATCAAATTGGATAAGTTTTTAGTCTGGTAGGTATTTTTTTTCTTTTGGATATATTGGGGATGTGGCCTTTTGAAAAACCCACCCGATATATACGACTTAAAACCCACCCGATATATACATACATACCTGTACTAAAAACCAACTGGAGACATAAAACCGGTAAAATTTATAAATGTTTTTAATAGTCCAACACTCGCTTTCACGGTATATGCTATTTAGATACGACCTAATTGGAGCGCATTCTAAAATATCGCGTGTATTAAGTCATTACAAAGGTGTTAAAGAATTCATGGATTCAATTAATATATTATATTCTTTGAGTCTACATTAGGGTAGCACACTGAGCCTTAAGGTACTTTAGGTTGAGTTTGAACCTCAGTAAAATTATAGAATGGATTTTTAGAGAAAGATCTATACCTAATAGATCACCAGTCAGAAAAATCCCACCGCGCATAGTTAGGACAGAATGTTCTTCCACATTAAGTTTCTTCTGCAAACTATAATATTTTTTACTTGTTGTGTGATTACATTTGTCATATTATTTAAAAATCAAATTTAAAAGCTCATTGGCATAGATCCATACATGTGTACTTAAATTTTTTTTTATAAAAAAAACTGTTTTTTCAAGTTAAGTAAAGTAAAGAAATACTTTATTATACACTTAGTTGAAATTGTATAAAATGTTTATTTTAATATTTAATAATTTATCCAAACCTAAAAGTTAAAATTAATTTTAATCAAATTTAAATCCAAAATTTTCAATGAATAATACTGCACGGAAACTGAAATACAGTATATAGTACAAGCTTGCAGAAAAACGAAAAACATCTTCAGAAATCTAAAAAGAGTACGAACTGAATAATTTTGTTTATAAACGTAGAGTTAATATTTAAGCTTTATTTTAAGCCGGAATAAGATGTTAAGCAATGTATTAAAATTGTTTTAAACGTATCGAAATTTAACCAAAAAAGAAAAATTTGATTTGTTCACATTGATTTTATAAATAACTAAAATATCTAGATATTTTTCTTAAACGGATTTAAAATCTGAATGAAAAATACTAATAGTATAGCCAATCCTAATAGTAACTATGAAGTTGCAGCTTTATTTTTTTAAACTCAATTATTTTAAAACCCACTAAAGGGATCTATAAAGTATCTGATATCATTTTATGCAGAATTTCATTCTACATTTAACGAGTAAATAAAAAATATAGCATTCCATTAAAAAAAATGGAGTTTTTTATGTTTGAAAATTCAAAAGTTTGAATATTTATTTTGAACGCTCTGTATAAAATATTTTATATTTTGCACATAAAGTAATTAGATACAACCTTTTAAGATAAGCTTGCAAAATTTTATTAATTTTTGAAAAAAAAATAAAGAAATGGGAGAAGGTTTTATCATATCACTAAAAATGCATTTTTTTCTCAAAAAAAAATATACCTCAAAAAATATAAAAAATACACCCATACAATATAGTATCAAAAAAGGCATTTTACTGAGAAATAAGATGGCATAATAAAAAATATATCATTTCATTAAAAAAAAAAAAAAAGTCAGATGTTGTTACCCACCCTAAGAGGACCACATTCTAGTAATGACGGAACCCTTAAATATGACGTCGCAGCTCCCATCAATCCCGGTTGATAACTTCTTGAATCTAAAGAAAACCACTCAATATTTTTTCTATAGAGGGTTTCCGCTATTCTAAAGTTCACAATTTGGCAACAGCGCATTTCGGCAGGGCAAGCGAGGTAACAAATTTCTTCTTAAAACTAAAGGAAATCGTATGTTTGTTAATTTTTTCTAAAACAGATTTCGGCTAAACTAAAGTGCACTTTTTGGCAACGGCTCGTTTCCGCAAAGAAAGTAGGTGGTATATTGCTTCTTTTTCATCACTGAATTCATCTGTACCTAGGTTAAATTTTCTTATAAAAGACTTCGGCTTAAGTAAAGTTGAGCCCTGTAGTGATTTATTTTTAACAGCAATAATTTGTAATTTGTAGTTTTTTGTAATAAAAAGTACGAGTAAAAAAAAGGGATTAAAATCTCTTAGATAAAGTTGGTCAAGAAAACAACCTTATTTCGATTCTCAGGAAGGGGGGGGGGGCAATTGCCACTATCGCCCTCTCCATAAAATAAAAGGATTGTTTTTATGAAAAATAAATTCAAATATGCATTTTTTCATAAGCCCTTTAATAAATTAGGCTTAATCACACAAAGTTAGAAAGCTTATTAAATTATCTTTCCAACGATGTATCACAAGGGGTTTTGCTGTTGGAAAAAAATATTGGGATGGGTGGGATGCAAGGGGGTGAAAATTTTGACATAACATTTTTTTATACCAAAATTAGCAAAAAAAAAAATAAAAATCAACCTGTCTGTGTGTTTTTTTAACTTAGCTGAAAAGTTAATCGGGTAATTCCACACCTAATTTACGCACTGTATAATGGTTATTTTTTCTACAAACATGATAAAATCAACATAAAGACAAAAATAAAACTTATGTTAATATTAATAAGGTTTTATTTACATAAAAAAAATGCTCTTTATACTATATATTATCATTTATTCCTTATAAATTCCAACTAACAAATTATTTTTATTAGTACAACTGGTTGGCTGCAATTTTCCCAAATGCACTTTATAATTGCTACTTTCTGCATACAATTTCCTGTCAGTATCTATAATATCCATGCACAAATATCCTTGAGAAGTCTTGGCATTATCCTTATCATGAGTCTGATCTGCTGCGTGAGCCAAACTGAAATAATCCCTTAAATCTAAATCCGAATTTTTCAACTCGTTACTATTAGGGTATTTTATTAAATGACATTCTTTGATCCCTCCATAACAACAAGGACAGGCAACGAAATGAGCTTTCTTTTTTATACAGTTTTCGATCACCAAGTCTGTGGCCACTCCACAAGCATGCAGAGATACTCCTATATCAAAATTGCCGATAAAGTAGTCCAAATTTGACTGAACAATTAGTATGTTTTTTAGGTTTAGCATTTCTATTCTTTTCATTGCCCTGTCTAAAGATCTTTCTTTATTTTCAATTAGGAGTATTTGATTTTCTGGTAGTAAATAAGCTAAAAGGATTCCTGAAAATTAAAAGTCTTTGTTTATATTTCTAGCAAAACGTTTTTGAATAAAATAAGAAACATTTAAATAAAATTATTCTCTAAAAAACGTGCCAATTGGCGCACCTATATTTATTATTGGTTCTTAGTAGGATTAGTATTCCCTTTCATACCGAAAAAATGTACACGCGTTAAAATTTAATAGTTAAAGAATAAACAAATAAAAAAAGCCCTACTGGAAACCCACTTTAAAATGTGCATTGTTTTAGTAGTTTTACAAGATTTTACATGACACGATAATCCTGAACAAAAATTAATTTTAAGTGGCTTGCCTATGCAAACCAAGAGTTAATATGAAACCATCAACTTTAAAACCTGAGCCGCACGGTTTCGGAAGAAAATTGACTTTATTCCTCCTTTTTATACATCTTATAAAACGCTTTTGCAAGGCTTTGGGTTCGTTGAGCTTTCTAAGCATAGATTCTATTATAACATCTCGTTTTTATATAAATTACTACATAACATTATTGATTGTCCAAGTTTGCTTAGTATGCTCAATTTTCATTTTCCTTTACTCAGAACTCGTCGTAGAACTTTATTTTACTTAGAAGCGCCACGTACCAACATACTTAAAACCTCACCATTATACGTAATGTGCTCTAGTTTGGAGCAGATTGAGGGGCTAGTTGATATAGTTAACGATAGCTTAGGTAGTATTAAATCAATATGTTATTCTTTTAATTAATTTGGCTTAGTTTTAATATAACTTTTATACTCTTTTTATATCTGTTATTGTTTTTGTAGTTAACTTTGTAATTGGGATTTTTCCTGTAAATTTAAATAAATAAAATAACCATCTCCGACCTAATAGTTCTTTATTTTATACTGTTTTAGCTTATGCTATATATATATGTATTTCAGGAAGGTGATTCACCCCCCTTAACTTTTTATTTTTTTTAGATAGGATCGTGAACTTTTCAGGATCTAGATTGTATATAATTTAGGATTTTTTGTCATAGTTAGACATTTTTTGGCACTTCCGGTTTCGCCGAAAATTAATCGAATTTTCGATTTTTAAAAGGTACACCCGTATATATTTATATATTTTCATTCAGAAATCAATTCTAAGAACAAGCATGTGTCACTCGTCACTTTTTGACAGGTCATGTAATTTTTTATTTAAATTTTCATTTTTAATATAGAGTGTTATAATGCCAAGTTTTTCCGAATAGACTATTCATGTGTGGTATCAAAATGTTCGCAAGAAAATTCTCTCTTATTTTAACCTAATGAGCCACCCTCTTTTAATATGAAAAAATTGACTTATAGACCCAAGTATGATTTTGATACTTTTAGGAGTTTAGGGAAAAAAAATCAAAATAGTATTTTTCTTAAAATACTAGACCAAAACTTAAGCGAATAAGCTAATTTAAGGCACTCTAGATTTAAAATAAAAATTTAAATAAAAAATGACATGACCTGTCAAAAATTGACAAGTGACAAATTCTTTTTCTTAGAATTGATTCCTGAATCGAAATATGTAAAAATATACAGGGTTTTCCATTTAAAAATCGAAAGTACGATTCATTTCCGGCGAAACCAGAGGTGTCAAAAAAATTCCAGCTTTGTCAAAAAATCCTAAATTATACATAATATAGCTCCTGCAAATTTCACGAACCTACCTATAAAAATAAAAAAGTTAAGGGTGGTGAACCACCTTCCTGAAACACATATATTTCGGCCAGACAGTTTAAATCCACTCACAGAAATAGTTTATTGATTTAAAATTTAGAAAAAATAGTTCCACGGCAATGCCGATGTTTTTAAGAGTAATTTCTAAAAAATGCAGAATAGTGCATGATATAGCAGAACAATAATTCATTAATAATAAGTGTTTGACAAATATTTTTTTATTAATCTTCAGAAATAAATTCACTTATTGATTTGAATTGTATTGAATTGATTTAAATTATCTAATCAAAATTTTTATAAAATCAGCTATAACATAATTTAGTTCTCCTTAATAATCACTCAAAAAATTGAAAAAAATAAAAAGTTATGCGTGGCCTTAAGGGCATGAGTTATAGGGTGCACGGCTAGCTTGGGTCAACTTTTTATCAGGAATCTGATCATGAGTTTTTTTTTTTTTTTTTTTGACTACTGGATTACTGGACTATTGTTAGGGTTCATTATCTTAGCGGTAGAACGAGATGAACATGAACGCAAACGTCAGGCGTACGGATTAAAGATAAAAGGACCACGTACATTTCTTATCGGAAATTGCCCTCGGTTAAATTTTCTGAAATTAAAGTATGTTGTAGTTCTCAACTGACTGTTCGAGTCTCCATGGGCACAAAGCTCTAAGTCTTACAGTTTTCGTGCTAGAGCTTAACAAAACTGGCATTTTGTGGATACATCTTTTGATATAACTCCTGAACGAAACAAGATTTTTAGATGAAACTTGAACTGAGTTACTCATTTTTAAAGTGGTTTCCGAAAAAAAAAAAAGATATATTTTTTTTATCGTTTTCTTGTTACTTAATTGTTGAGACACCAATGACTTTTCTAAGGGTTCAATATACAGGGTGATCCATAACTGGCATGCCAAAATTTAAGAGGTGATTCTAGATCCAAAAATATAAAAAAAGTTCCTATAAAGGTTGGTCCGGAAATTAGCCCTAAGGGATCTAGGGCCCTTTAAAATTGTAATAAAAATAAGGTTTTTAATTAATAACTCGGGTACCGTTTAAGCTAGAGCGGCGAGCTTTTGCATGTATACTAGTATTAATAAGGGCAATAAGTTTATGTTAATTTATTTTTTTAATTTATCCAGAGGCGTGCCCAGACGGACAAAATATATGAGGCTTAAAACATTTTTGCCCCAAACTTTTCTATGTGTATGTTTTTTGGATTTGTTGTAAAAAATATAGATTTCTAGAGTAAAAATACATATAAAATATCATATAGTGTAACACTGTAGGAGCACCCGTTATCAAAAAAAATGCAATTAAGAGGAAGTAACATTTTGTGCCACCAAAAACGTTACTTTTTAAAAGGCTATTACTCCTTTAAAATTAAATTTAGGTGTTTTGGTGTATAATACTTTTTTGCTCAGTTTTAAATGAAGAATCACCCTGCAGCATTAAAATTTTATTGGTGCTTTTTTTTTGTTCCCCATTCAATACGTCATCTTCGAAGGGCCGTAGCTTCCTTAGGGCTCATTTCCGGACCAACCTCTATAGAAACTTTTTTTCATATTTTTGGATGTAGAATCACCTCTTAAATTTCGGTACGCGAATTTATTTTCAACTTTTTTAGTTATCCTTTAATAATTTGTAAAGCAACCCTTATTGGGGATGAAACAGAGATTTTATGCAAAATTATATTGTCACCGGGTATAATAATAATATTTTTTTTATTTCCATACTTACGTATAGGATAATGTCAAATACAAATATATATCTTAACGTAAATAAATAAATAAATTAATAAACAGACAAATAATAATAATAATAATAAAATAGTACAAGTTAAAAATATATAATTTCACCTTTTATCTAAAAACTCAGATAGAGTATAAAAAACATTTGATTTAAAAAAATTCTTTGTCTTTGCTTTAAATTGAGAAAAGCTGTTTAAATATTTTGGCAAATTGTTGTACAGCCTGATAACTGTGATTTTGGTAGAATTTCTAACTTGCGCATAGTTATGAGTTGGCATATCTAAAATATTTTGATTTCTTGTGTCATAATTATTTACTTGGCCAACCGTAGTAAAATCATTGATATTTTTCTTAACACAAAGGACACACTGGAACATATACATGTTAAAAATCGTCATAATACAATTTTCTTTAAAAATATTTCTACAGCTTGAATTGTACGGTACCCTAAACATAAAGTGAAGTATTTTTTTTCGCATTACAAATACTTTATCATTATTTGAGCTGTTTCCCCAACAAAGAATCCCATAACCCAAATTGAGTTAATAGATCCGTAATAAAAATTCAAAAGATTATACTTATTTACAAAATTTCTTCTTTCTTCTTTTTGCAAAACAGAAACTTTTGAAAGGCAGCGTTTTCACCAACTTGTCTAAATGATTTTTCTAAGATAGAGTCCATATGGATAAATAAAAACTTACAGTTGTCGATTTGCTGAAGAGATTTGTTTTCTGACCTAACCAAAATGCTATAGTTTATAGCAACTCTAGCCGGGTGATAAAATGCAAGATTTGTTTTATCTGCATTTAGTATCAAGCCATTTTTATTGCATTACTCATTCATCCTTTTAACGCATGCAGTGAGTTTAGAACTTAATTGAGAAATATCTTCAGCAGAAACGACTTCTGATGTATCGTCGGCAAACAAAGTTATAAGGTTTTCAGAGTCAAAACACAAGTCATTTATAAATATAATAAATAAGAGAGGTCCCAAAATGCTACCTTGAGGTCATGTGTTTCACATAAGAGCTCTTTAAAAAATACAGTTCCATTTTTTTCAGTAACTTTAACTAACGGACATCTCCCAGATATGATTGCATCCACTCCAGGGCAGATCCTCTCCATATGCATATAACTTTTGTAGTAATTTATGATTTATAGTATCGAAAGCTCTTGATAAATCATAAAACAATCCAAATGTCTTTAGTTTTTTTTCAATGTTATTAATTATTTTATTATACACAGAGAATATGGCGTCTTGAGTGGATCTACCTTTAGTGAAACCAGACTGTCTGGGAGACAACAGACTGTTCCTAACCAAAAATTAAGTTAACCTAAAATAGTAGGCTTTTTCAAATATCTTTGTGAAAACTGAAAGTAGTGAAACAGGTCTGTAGTTTTTTAAAAGGTTTGGGTCACCACCGCCGTCTTTAGCTCTTTTGGGAAATAGCCTAGTTCAAAAGAACAGTTAATTAAATAAGTAAGCGGTAGAATAAGGTATTCTGACACTTCTTTTACAAGGGTACATGGAATTTAATCCAGACCAGCTGATTTCTTTTTAGTTGTTGGCATGATTATCCTTTAAACTTTATCAGGAGTCACAGTCTAAAAAAATTGAGTTCAAAGTTATGTAAAGACCGAGGGGATAGAGTTTCAGAAACCTTGTTAGATATTAAGTTTTTTACGGATTCAACAAAATAAGTGTTCAATGAGTCAGCTATAAGCATGCGACCAAATTTCAGTTCTTTAAGTGAGTAAAACAGAAAAAAAAATAATTTATCCTCATGGGCTATGTGGGGAAAGAAGGTGTTTAATTTATAAGGAAATTTTATTACCACGGGATAAGTATGTAATGAACTTTTAATTTTAATTCATCTAACATGGGCACAAAGAAGGTCTATTTTAATTTTAAGGGCGAAGGGTTGAAGGGACGTAAATTTTGTATAAAATTGTACTGCCCCCGAAGATAAGCATGTATACCAAATTTTAGCTCTATTAGTTTATTCTAAGTGGGTGAAACAGAGAGGGCGTTGGTTTAGACGTATAGCCTTATAGAGGTGGGTGAAACAGAGAGGGCGTTGGTTTAGACGTATAGCCTTATAGAGGTGTTTAATTTATGAGAAATTTTTATTGTCATGAGATGAGCCATTTAATTTTAGTTTTAAATTATCTCATGTGGGTTGAAAAGGGATTTTTTTTATTTTAGGGGTAAGAGGTTGGGAGGTATTTTTTTTTTAAATTGTACTGTAATCAGAAACAAGCATGTTTACCGAATTTTAGCTCTCTATGTTTATCCTAAGTAGGTGAAACAAAGAGGGGGTTGGCCTTTTACGCGTATAGAGGTGATGGGTAGACGAGGGGAAATGTAAAATTTATTGTAAAATTTTATTATCGCTGGAAGAGTATGTAACCTAATTTTAGTTGCAAATTATCTCATTTGGTTAAAAAAGGGTTTTTTTAATTTTAGGGGTTGGTGGGGTGAATTATATATAAAATTAATCATACCACTAAATGTGATCCGTTCGAACTAAAAGTTGGTGTGAATAAAACACACATATATGGTTAAAATTTAACGAAAAGACATAAAAAAGTTTTCCACCCTGAAAATTTTTATACATGATAATATAGTTTGGCTTATTTTTAAACATTTGAGCACACTGTGCGGTATATCCATGATTCAATCGACTATTCTCCAGGTGGGTAAAATGCCCACAAAAAATCAGCCAAATCGGAGGGGGTCGATGTCAGGTGTGGCTCTTCCTAAATAATTTTACTCTATAAGGAATCCTCAATCCTTTAAATATTTCTATTTATATCCCACTCCTGCTTATCAGAAAGGACACTTTAAATCAATTCTGCCACAAGATAAATATTTAATAAAGAATAAAACGTACTATACATTTCAAAACGAAATTTTTCAAAAAGCAACTTCAAAAAACTACATTTGTGACCCAAGAGACTTCTCTGAAATCCAATCTGAAAGTCTATGTGAAATTCAACTTTTGGAAATTAAGAACTCGACAAATTGTAACCAAATCACAGTAAAAGTTACAAAACAGATATTTAAACAACTGGAAAACTCAAAACAATGGATTGGCGTTTTCCCAAAAATGGAGAAAGCCATTTTAAAATGTAATACACATGAAGAAATTTTAAATTTAACTGTAACTTATTTATTTGATATTCCAATACACTGTAAAATAATAATCAGCCTTTTCAACATAACAAAAGACAAACAGACCATTAATGGGGTGGCTCCCATTATTTTCCCCAACTTGGATAAAAATGTTACCCTCAACGTAGAAGATGATGTTTTTGAAAATGTCCAGCTTCTGGTTACTAGGATGGATGATATTCAGGAAATCAGCAAAAAAATTTTGAAAAATTTAAATGTAGATTTTGAAAATAAAATTCACAAAAATAGTACATCTTTTATATATTTTGTAGTTTTAGGTTTAATATTGAATTTTATATTTATAAAAATTAATTTAGGTCTTTTTAATAAAGTTTTTAAAATAAATAAAAATATTACCCCAAATAATAAAAATAATGAAATTAATAATAGTTGATTTAAATAATCTTCAACTTACAGGGTTGTGACTTGAATCTTTGAGGTGAGGAATTACATTCCCATCTTTAGGGCATTTTTGCTTAGATTGCCTTTATTTAGAACAATAGCTCATTATTTGTATTAGTTTATATAAAGGACAGTTCCTTCTAATTATTTACTCTTCAGTCACACTTATTAATTAGTCGCTTAAAAGTTATAAATAAAGTTAGATATAAGTTATTTTGTAGTAAAAGTTATTTTTTATAAACTGTTGCGGTTTTAAACTTAAAATTCATGCGAAATTCAGTAGCAACAGATTTCTAACTTTATAGTGATAGTTTATAAGAAAACACTAGATGTCGATATGCTATATACAGAAAGTATTCTCTTTACGATTTATGTTATTTTATTTATTAAGTCTTGACAAGACTTCAACCAAGGGCCAGATTTAAGGATTTTAAGGACAAATTGCTTTTTTCAAGGATAAATTTCCCAATTTAAGGATTTAAGGACCCTGTATCTGACAAAGTACGCGTTTTTGGGAGAAGATCTTTTCTGGTGTCATATAGAACCCATAAACAAAATTACAGCCAAATCCATGACCATCGCGAGGTCAGCGTTGCCTAAATCGCCCATTTGACATTTAATGTCATGATAAACGAAAATTTATATGTTGCAAATTTTAAGTTGATATCTAAAGCCGTGTAAAAGTTAAAGGGGGGTGGAATTTAGACTCGCATTGTATGATATATTACATATTATAATTAAATTATAATTATTAAATAGATGGTGAGAGTTTGCCACTATTATCTCTTTAAATGCACATTGAAACCAATTAGATTTTTTTATTTGTTTCAATTCGTAATGACGTATGAAAATCAATTATATTAAGTTTAAAAAGATTCAGTATAACTATAAATTTTTACTATTATACTATTATATTATCAATGCATTACTTTTTGCAATGTACGTGTACATACAAATTAAAAATAACTTGTCAACATGCAAATACGATTCCAAACACATATATTTTTTTTTTTTAATATGTTTTAATAATAACTTTCTTATAGGGTTGATATAAAGATTGAAAAACAAACCTAAATGTCCACTACCACTGCAGAAGTCCACAATAACCATTTTCGGATCTTTAGCCAGTTTAACCACAGCTTTGGCCATACTTTCCAGCTGTTCACATTTCCTGTCAGCCCTTTTTTTAGGTAGTGCCCCTCCTATAGGGTTAGCCATCAGAGGAATACTGGACCATTCAAACTTGATTTCATGTCCATATGGTATAAAATTATTAAGAATTTCTATTTTAAGATTGTTTACTATTTTAATCGACTTTTCGATATCATCTTGTTTAGTAAAGCCGCGCTTTTCTGGCCTATATCTGTTAGGATCAGCAGTATAAAGACTATGTTTTATTATATCAGGCCTAATGGCATTTGTAATACTTGACAGCGGTAAAACAATATCTATATCAGAAAGTTCACTATTTTTCATAGTGTTATACCATGCATAACTTTTTGGTAAATATATCTGAATATTTTCAGAAATAGACAAAAAAAATATTTTATAACAAGGATACAAAATGGCATCTAAAAGTGTCATAAAAGGGCCTTCTCCAAAACAATGTTCCAAATTTAATTTGTCTACAGGAGTACTACTGGCAAGTAATGGATTTTTATTTTTTTGTCTTGCTACTTTATAAACATTATGAATTCTCACCGGTTGATTTAAATGGTATTCAAATCTTTCTAGGTCATTAGGTATATGAAAACATTTATTAACTATATGACGGTTTTCATCCTTTAAGAAAAGCTTAACTGTCTTTATTATGTCAATTTCACAAAATCTTGTCAATATTGAACTTTCAGAACATGCCATTAAACAAGCGTCTCTAAAACCCAGTAATTTTGTAATGCTTGGGTCATTACTTTTTTTTATTATTTGCCTACATACTGAACATAGTCCTGATATTATTCTATTTTTACTTTGAATAAAAGGCCATACACAATATGTTGTTACATGTGGGACATTTTGAATTATATCAAACTTAAGATGAGATAGATTAATTTTAATATTATTATCTTTTTTTGAAGTTGATAATTTAATTTTTAAATTAATATTACTTTGTGAGAGATTATATATATAAAGAGTAACTAAGGACTCAATATTTACAAAGAAATCATTATGTAGTCTGTAAACTTCAACATAGAGCAAATCCATATTACAAATATTATTTTAAACACAATTAGCAATCTGCCTCTGTACTCTTTGTAACATACATTTGTTTAATACTCTTTTTCTAGCAACCACACAAAATATAGAAACCAAACTTGCTAAAAACATACATCCCTCAAATCTCCAGAAAGTTTGTTCATCATAAAATGCTGCTCTATCACAACTTCTTGTTACTGTTTCACCATTTGAACACTTTAATACTTCCTTGTAGTGTGTGTGGATACAAACTCCTATGCTTTTGCTAGCTATTTCAAATGCTAGAATAAAAAAAAACAGTTTAAGAACATAATAACTAATGACTTCATATGGCCATACCCCTGGACTTATACAGGGGGACAGCTCACCCTTATAAAATTGTCTAAACTTTAAACAAGGTAAAAAATATTTATAAAAAGACAATATACACATACAAGGACCATCCATTAATTATAACCAACAGCACAAACGGCCAATATATACAAAAAAGTGTTTCCCCTTTATTTTCAGTTTTTCTAATTACCATGAATAAATTAGTATAAAAAATTAATGCATAATATAAAAAAATATAATTATATGGAAACAAATTTAAAAAAATGGCATAGCTAATACATATAGTGCAACTAAAATCTTCATGAAGATCCTAACATTTGCAGACTTTGTAGTTAGGAAGTTAATAAATAATAAAATAAAGCCTGTAAAAGGGACATAGGTGCTTTAATATACGGATACGTTTTTTACAGCGCATAGACTCTACCGCGAAAGCCAATACCGCGAAGAAAATTACCGCGAGGGGTCAATACCGCACATGGACTTTTACAGGGTGTACCAGCTAGGACAGATTAATCGTTTTTTGGCGGTATTATTAACTATGGTTTCGCCAGATCTTCTAATTTTTAATTTGCAAGGGTTCTTAAATTTTCTTTATTTTTAGATATTTTGTGTCTAAACATAAAAAAAATTCTAAATCCAAAATTTTAATTCAATCAAAACATACTTTGGCACATAGGCCCTATTTAACGTTAGGCTAAATTCACCAAATGAATCATTTTAGTTATTTCCAGACGGCGTTCTGCGCCGCGCTGTAAATTTGGCGGCGGGGCACTATATATACCGTCGGCGGCGCAAACGCACACCTCTAGTTGACTAGAGACTAGACTAGTCAGACCCCAGTTCGAAGTTGAAATATTTTTTCCGTGACCATGTGATAATTTGGAATTATAAAACTTTTAAAATTAAAGTTTGTAAAAAAATACCTGCGGCATACCACATGCTGCTGCACTAGGGCTTTCTTGCATTTTTGTGAAATTTTGAATAATAAAACTGCTTAAAAATTAAAATCATCAAGTTTGTAAACATTTTTGCCTGTTGCCCTATATAGGGTATTTTTTTATGTAAGATTGTAGAACTTCGTAAAAAAATTCGCCTGCGGCACAAGAGCTTTCTGGAATTTTTGTATTTTTTTTTTCTGTGGCACCAGGGTTTTCTTACGTTTTTTTTTTATTTAAGACTGTAGAACTTAAGCGTAAAAATTTTCGGCTGCGGTGCTAGAGCTTTCTTGCATTTTTCTGAAATTTTCATTAATAAAACTTTATAAACTAAAAAAAAAAAATCGCCTGTGTCACTAATGTTTTCTTACGTTTTTGTAGAACTTAAGAGTGACATTAGTAAAAATTTTCGCCTGCGGCGTTAGTTTCTTGTATTTTTGGGAAATTTTAAACTAAATTGAATTTACTTTAAAAGACTGGATTAAAATTAAATGAACCATGGAATTTGTAGAAATATTCTCCTGCAGCGCTAGGGCTTTCTTACGTTTTTTGGATTTTACCCCCCCAAGACCATTTCGTTGATACCATTCTTTTTTAGTCACCACAAATTTTAGTTTTGCCCCCACCCCTGGCAAAATCTGAAATGACACCCTTGTGTCTTGGTTGAATCTACCTCACTCTGGGGCAGATTCAACCATTTTGCAGCTAAAAGGCAAAAAATATATTAAATATTTATTTTATAAAAATTTTAATTGCAGCTATTTATAAACAAAGGTTTGAAGTATACGACCATGGCAAACTTATTTTGAAATATTTATAATTTACAAAGATGTGAATTTTTTTCCAAAAAAGTGGTTTAACCGTCCATGGGCGGATTTAGGCGGGGGCCATCCCTCCCTGCGAGATATATTAGCACAGAAATACCTTCAAATTTATATTTTTGGTGAATGCGCAATGGGGCCGGTGCGCATAAGGTCCACACTAGTAGGACTTTTTTTTTTTAATTAGCTAAAAGTACTCACTTTTACAAGTATTTTCGTGAAAAAAAAATTGCGGAATATTCGTAAATAAACCAGAAATTAATTTTTTAAAAGTGCAAAAATCAAACGAATTTAACCTTAAAAAGTACGTAATGAGGTGCGATGTTGCCAGATTGGGAAAATTTTCCACATTTCAATGTATTATTGTTATAGTGCGAAGTTGAGGTATTAATTTTACCACCTCCACCGCTTTTTGTAGAGTTCCAGTCAAGTATATACGTAGTGTGTTACTGCAGTTAGTGCATCTACTTGACTGGGTTAATAGAATCAATACTTCTGCTTCGCTCTATAATTATTGTAAATAAAAGCCAATTTCATAAAAAAAGTAGGCACAAAACAAACGTTAAGGTAAACCAACGTTGCCGATTAAAAAAAAACACACACAAACCAGCAAACAACCAAACTAAACCATTGTTAACGTAAAGCAACGCCTCCCATTAAAAAAAAAAAAAAACACCAAACCAGCAAACTACCAAAGCAAACCATTGTTAACGTAAACCAACGCCTCCCATTAAAAAAAAAACACCTAACCAGCAAACTACCAAACAAACCAACGTTAAGGTAAACCAGCGTTGCCCATTAAAAAAAAAACACCAAACCAATATACTGAATAGAAATAAGAAAAGCTAACGTTATACACATAGCAAACTTTTTTAGTCAACTGCAAACATATACTATCATAGAAATTCGTGAGTATTTTAACAATTATTGCTTATAAACATTTTAACCAAAAAAACTGGATTTTCCGCACCTAATTATATTCAAAATAGTCAGTTTTAGTAATAAAACACTAAATCAGTGCAAAAATATTGTTAATTTTTGTGGATTTTATGCGCACCGTAACCTGCGCAATTTTTTTCCTTATTGATGCCCCCCTTAAAATGAAATAAATCCGCCCCTGTAACCATCTCCTCTTCCCCTATCTAGACTCTAGATTCCCCTACAGATATCTAGACTCTAGATTCTAGAGCTTTAGTAACGCTGCTTTACTATGAATGACCAAATAAAATCATGTTATGTACAAACCTGAGCATGGTTCACAATCCTTTATAACTTTAAATGAGTCTTCTTTTGAACATGTAGAATTTTGTTCAGTAATAAAATTTCGTTTTCTGCTACGAATATTACTGTCCGTCCAATGTGACTCAACTATAAGAACCACAAGCGTTAACCTAAAAAATATATGATATAGAACTTTTTTAGATATAAACAATTAGTTACGTACATGCCTAGAAACGTGATACCAAGTAGCATTCGTTTCTTTGGACAAGATTCAATCATTTTTACCTAATTATAACATACAAAAATATATATAATTTGAGGTTAGAAACTAGACAGTACTCTCGCACACAGAACACAAAGATAGAAAGGGATAGAGTGCTACACAGAAAAAGACGTAGAGCTAACAGGAGCGCTTATGTGCAGCTCTTGATGCCACTTTTTGATAAACTGCGCATGCGCACATGCATGCGCTGACAGTTTTTTAATATATTATTTTCAACGAACTAGAGTTTATTGAAACCAAGGCAGGGACAAGCGCCTAATTGCAGCTCTCCGTGCCGGAGTTTATTTTTGTTTTTTGTTGTTTGGTGTTTTTTTTTTTTTTTTTTTTTTTTTTAATGAAACGTTGGTTTGGCGTCTGTTTGGTGTTTTTTTTTTTTTGTAAAAAAATGTTTTTTATTTAAAATAATATATTGAAAACCGGTCAGTGCATGCGCAGTTTATCAATACACGGTATAAAGAGCTGTAGGCGACGTGGTTATTACGATCAACCAGTAATGGTGCCCACAAACACAGGACAGGTGCATCTCCAGCACCAGTGAACTAGTTTCACTCCCCCCACACCTCCCTCCAATCCCTACTCCATCCCCCCAAATCCCCCTCCCACCTTCCTCGTCGCAACACCCAAAAATTCATGACAGATGCAAATCAGCATCAGTGAGCAGAGACTCACTCCCCCAATTATCCATTCAAATTAATTCAAATTTTAGATAAATGAGCCATAGGCACTGAGCCTGTCTCTTAAAGACCAAACAAATTACAGATAATGATGGTTATTACGAGTCTGGATCATACATCCGAAAGTTGATAAGCGCCTAAATGCAGCTCTCTATGCAGGATTTTATTTTGGTTTTTTGTTGTTCGGTCTTTTTTTTCAAATGAGGGGGCCTTGGTTTACGTTAACGTTGGTTTGGCGTCTGTTTGATGTTTTTTTTTGTAAAAAAATGTTTTTTATTTAAAATAACATGTTGAAAAACGGTCAGCGCATGCGCGTGCGCATGCGCAGTTTATCAAAACGTTGCATAAAGAGCTGCACATAGGCGCTCCTCGAAAGTTTTACGGCCGAAGAAAACAAGCGCCCAATTGCAGCTCTGTGCAGGAGTTTGTTTTGTTTGTTTTCTTGTTTGGTCTTTTTTTTTAACGAGGGGGCCTTGGTTTACGTTAACGTTGATTTGGCGTCTGTTTGGTGTTTTTTTTTTTGTAAAAAAATGTTTTTTATTTAAAATAACATATTGAAAAACGGTCAGCGTGTGCGCATGCGCAGTTTATCAAAACTCTGCATAAGAGCTACACATAAGCGCTCCTAAAAAAAGGAAGAAGAAGGTCAAAGAAAATTAGAAGAAGAAGCAGCACATCTGTAGTTAAAAGTGATGTTTCTGTTTTGCTTTTTTCAGCAAAATAAAAAAAATTGATCGGTGTTGAATACTTCAGTTATAATAATGTAATGTGTTTAATTAACGTAACGAATAAATAATTAAAAAGATCAATATTATACTAAAAAGTTCTGAAATACGTATCAAACAAGGTATGTTGTTTATTGAAAAATATACATTAGAGACTCTATTTAATGGTTTAACAATAATCATTGACTACAGAATGAATAATTAAATATATTCTGTTATTAATAAAATTATTAATATACTTGTAATTTGTCAACTTAACCTCACTTAATGATGTCAATGATTTGCAAGATACCATTTTACTACTAGGTAGTATTTGTAGTTAGATGAGGCGTGAACAGCTACTATCGTCCGTTTCATCAAGCAAGATAGTAAATTAATGATCGCATCGTAAATATTTTTACAACAGGTTTGAATAGTATGTGTTTGTGTATGGAATATAGTTATTTATTTATTTATTATTTTTTATTTTTATTTTATAGTGATAAAGGGACCTTCATTTGAAGGTAGTTTATACCTAACACTGTTTCATGTTACAAAAATTTTAAATGAAATAATTATAAATCCATTTGACATTTTCCCAGAACATTTCTTCTTATTTTATTCAAATATCTTTGTGTGAATGCCTCTTCTGGAATATAAGAGTATATTCCATTCTTGTATACAATTAAAACAATGTTATGTTTTATAAAATAAACTACACAGTATATTCACACATCCAATATTCGAATCTGTTTTAAAAATATTCACTGTGCGATTTTTAATTTACTATCTCGCTTGAAAAAACAAACCATAGTAATTATGTCTTTTCGGGATTCTTTTGTATTACACTGCTGTTTATAAGGAAGGAAGAGTATCCGTGTCCGCATATGCGTACCTTGATCATTTTTTAACCAGACTCTGCTAGGGACCCTAAATAAAGTGACATTAAACTTCACACAAGTGAAGTTTAATGTCATTATATATAGGGTCCCTAGACTCTGCAAATGTAAATTCTACATAAACCTGTACCGCACAATTTTTCCTGATGGAACACACAAGGTTTAAATTTACTCAAAAAGTGAACCAGATAACCTTTTGATTAAACTCTCATTTAATTTTCTTTATTAATCCTTTAAGGCACAAAACTATTTTTTTTTTTTTAAATTGGAGTTTTTTTGTTACCTTTAGCTCAAAACACATTAAACAAATGAATTTTGTTACTTTTTGATTAGAAAAATAAACAATTTTTTTTGTAATTGGTGATCTCTATGTTGTTATTTACTTAGGAAAGGGTTGAAAGCTTAAAATACATAAACTTACATTACATTTGGAGCATATCAAGTGCTTCAGTGTTGAACATATATATGATACACCTCTATGTTATGATGCCCTCGATATGGTTTGGTGGTCCCTTATGGAACCACTTACTTGATTTTTGCCTACCATAAAGTAGCGTGGTCTGTACTACATTGACTTTTAATATCCTGAACTATCACTAAAGGTGAAAATCATGTAACTGTTTAGCCCACTATGCACGGTACTCTTGAATGATCAATGGGTTGAACTAACGTGGCAAAAAAATCTGACCATGGAACATGGTAGTAGAAAGTTCACTTGTTATAGAACCATCGACAGCCAAATCCCAAAAACGTGTTTTTGGAAAATAATGTTAAATAACCGTCTGCAGAGTTCATGGTCAATACAAACTTAAAGTGTACAGTATGTTGCTTGAATTTGGTAGTATTTCTCGTGCTGATTTCGAATATGTTTTAAGTTACTCTCTATCTTTTTCCATTTTTGAGAAAAAAGCTTATAAAAATCACAAAAAATATTTTTTCGCATGTTTTAATGTAGCCTAGACATTTTGTTATAAGACGATAAAATAACTTTAAGTTTGTATTGACCATGAACTCTGCAGATGGTTATTTAACATTATTTTCCAAAAACAAGTTTTTGGGATTTGGCTGTCGGTGATTCTATAACAAGTGAACCTTCTACTACCATGTTCCATGGTCAGATTTTTTTGCCACGTTAGTTCAACCTATTGATCATTCAAGAGTACTGTGTATGGTGGTCCACATAGGTAGCACCAACACTTAAAGGGTTAAATACATCTTTAAACATATAGTTTAAAAACTCTTGTTAATAGTTGGCACCAGAGTTTCTCATGTGCCAATATATGAAATCTGTACATTCTTTAATAACGCGAAAAACGGAGTATGAAGTGTATGAATTTTGGACAATTTGCGTGACGTATTTTATGAACGACCCCTAATGTATTAATCATAGCTCTGAAATATTTACTATTAATTATAAGTGTTTCCTCAAGGAAAAATTATACATACTTAGTTTATTTTTCTTGTTATGAACTTTTTTAGAGAATGTATTGACCACAATTTTTATAAGATCGTTTTATTCACATTTTATGCCAAAAATTATGTAGGTTAAATAGAATCTATAATTTATTTGAGGCGTATATATATATATTTATAGTATTTTTAATTTGAGCCATTTCGCCTCAATGAATATTTATATCGATAAAAAATCTAAAACAGGTAATAAAATTAAAATGTTCTTATCAGGCGCACCTATTTCTAGATGCGCTGGTAAGGTATTGCGTTTAAAATAATACTTATCTGCTATATCCTATTTAACTTTGCCCTCTTTTCAATAAAAAAATGTTTTCCAAATTAACTTCTCTACACGTTTTCAACAAAAACGCCTATTCCAAATTAATTTCTATACACCTTTTTATTGTTACAGGTGTCTTTGTTTCAATTACCTTGAAAGGACATATTTCGACATTTCTTATATTTTGATTAATAAAACCAAATATTGCACAAATTCTTTCAAAAACTAATAATTTTCTTTAAAACGGGATCAGATTAGATCCCGAAACGTTAGAAGTTAACTTTTATTCAGTTTTTCGTTCTTTTTTAATTATTTTATTTATCAAAATTTTATTAAAAATTCTTCATTTAGGCAAAATTTTTAAATTTTGGTAAGGTATTGACTAATAATATTTTTTAGGCAAAAAAGATATAGCAGATAAGTATATTTTAAACGCAATACCTTACCAGCGCATCTAGAAATAGGTGTGCCTGATAAGAACATTTTAATTTTATTTTCTGTTTTAGATTTTTTATCAATATAAATAATAATTGAGGCGAAATGGCTCAAATTAATAATACTATAAATAGGTCGGTTAATGTGTGAAAAGTGTAAAGTACATTCAGGGCTGTAGCGAAAAAGATTTAGTGTTGGTGGGAGGTCAAAAATCACTACTGCTAAAATTACAGCTTTAAAATTTTTAACTCATGAAATATATAACTTTTTCGAATTTTAAGATCTACTACTGCTAAAAATACAACTTTTACCCTCGACAAAAAAGTTTATGACTAAAAAAAAAACGTTTTCAACTTATAATAAAATTACAACTTTTATACTTTTAGCCCATGATATTTATAACTTTTGCGAATCTTAAGATAGGTGGGGCGAGGCTCCCCCAAATAACTAGGGCCCTGAGTACTGTTTTGCCTAAATTCCAACAAAAACTGTTTCAAAAATTTTTATGATGATTAGTTACATGCATAATGTTTCCTTGAGGAAACATTTACATTTTTGTTAAAAAAATAACAATATATATATATATATATACAGCCTGTTCCAGAACTCGCTTACCGAAATTTAAGAGGTGATTCTACATCCAAAAATATGAAAAAAAGTTTCTATAAAGGTTGGTCCGGAAATGAGTCCTAAGGGAGCTACGGCCCTTCGAAGATGACGTATTGAATGGGGAACAAAAAAAAGCACCAATAAAATTTTAATGCTGCAGGGTGATTCTTCATTTAAAACTGAGCAAAAAAGTATTATACACCAAAACACCTAAATTTAATATTAAAAGAGTAATAGCCTTTTAAAAAGTAACGTTTTTGGTGGCACAAAATGTTACTTCCTCTTAATTGCAATTTTTTTTTGATAACTGTTGCTCCTACAGTGTTACACTATATGATATTTTATATGTATTTTTACTCTAGAAATCTATATTTTTTACAACAAATCCAAAAAACATACACATAGAAAAGTTTGGGGCAAAAATGTTTTAAGCCTCATATATTTTGTCCGTCTGGGCACGCCTCTGGATAAATTAAAAAAATTATTAACATAAACTTATTGCCCTTATTAATACTAGTATACATGCAAAAGCTCGCCGCTCTAGCTTAAACGGTACCCGAGTTATTAATTAAAAACCTTATTTTTATTACAATTTTAAAGGGCCCTAGATCCCTTAGGGCTCATTTCCGGACCAACCTTTATAGGAACTTTTTTTTATATTTTTGGATCTAGAATCACCTCTGTATATAAAACATTATATTATAAAAAAAAAGTTTTTTATATTATGATATCATATTTTATTTTTAAAGTTTTTTAGTTATGCTTTAATAATTTGTAAAGCAACCCTTATTGGGGATGAAATAAAGATTTTATGTAGAATTATATTGTCATGTGATACAAGCATTTGTACCAAGTTTTAGCTCTTTCAAGTTGGCAAAATAGAATATTTTAAAATAAAATTGTATTGTCATTAGAGGTAAGCATGTGTACCAAATTTTAGCTCTCGTTTATTTTAGTGGGTGAAACAGAGAGAGGGTTAACTTAGCGGTATACGCGTAAATAAATAATAATAAATAAATAAATAATACGTTTATTTCAATAATTATGAATGAGTACAGAAAAAGAATGTATAGACAATCATGAACATGAAACTTGTTTCAAAAATACTTAAAAAGTATAAAAATTTAATTAAAAATTTAGTTAAAATATACAGATATTGTATAAGGTTCTAAATTTATTAAAAATGTTAAAATACGTCTTTTGTACATGTTAAAGTTCGTTACCGTTTTTATATCTTCTGGTAATTTATTGAAGACATTTATTGCAGTATAAAAGGAGCCTTTTTCAAATTGCGCAAGCCTATGTCTTGGAAAATTATATTCACGACGCCTGTTGGACCTCAGAGGCTGAAATAGCGATTTATTTTTGAAAATAAACACGGGAAGCTCATACAAGTATAAGCCTGTCAATGTCAATATGTTATTGTTCTTAAAGTGGCCTCTACAAGATTCATTATAACCTAAACCTAAAATTGTACGAAGCGTCCGCTTATAGCCTTCAGAAAGTTACGATACGATACCTCAGAACAGACTGAAAGTTTGAGTAGTAAACAGTTTTTAATGTTTGAAAATTTTCATAGGACTTAAACACTCGTAAGGAATACTGTTTGAATTTAATTTTTTACCTAAATGCTCTGTGTGCAAGTCCCAGTGCAAATGTTCATCCATGACTAAGCCCAAAAATTTTGTGTTGTGCTTAATAACATGTTATTGAATGGTACTACTTCGGGGGTAACGAAATTGGACCTTGAAGTCTTGAACATTATAATGTTAGTTTTTTCCCTATTTAGGAGTAACTTATTTTGTTTGCAGCCAGCGTAGGAGATTTTTGATACACGTTTTAAGTAAGCGCAAAAGTTCTTGGCAATTCTTTGCTTTTACTAGAAGGTTAGTATCATCAGCAAAGTTAACCAGACAGTAGTTTAAAAAAGTGATTCACGTAATAATATCATTCATAAAAACTATAAATAGTAAATGACCAATTATACTGCCCTGAGCAATTCCCAAGTTTTAAATAAAAATTAAATCTGACAAGAAACATTTACCATCCTTATCGACAGCAACTCATTGTTATCTTCTTTCTAGATATGATTTGATCCACTGCAAAGTACAACCACTCACACCATACTTCTCCAGCTTTTCAAATAGGATATTATGGTTTATTGACTCCTAGGCCTTTGTCAGGTCTAAAAACAGACCAATATTATACTCCATGTCCTCGAGGCCAGAGAGTACCCTTTGAGTAAAATCGTGCACCGCAGTGTTAGTTGATCGGTTTTTAATGTAGCCGTTGACTGTCGCTAAGGAGGTTATGTACTTTGAAGAATTGCAGTATCCTGGAAGCCATTGCGGTTTCGAAAACTTTGGAAAATACTGACAGCAAGCTAATTGTCCTATAGTTATTTATAATCGTTGGATCACCTTTTTAATGAATGGGTTTGATTAACGCTACATTCAAGTCTTCAGGGAATACCCCATGCACCAAAGAATTGTTCACGATAAAAGCCAACGTCTCGCAAATTTCTAAAGCACATAGTTTAATAATGGTAACAGGAATCTCGTCAAGACCACACCTCCACTTGTTTTTTAGATTTCCCAAAATATCGACAATCTCCGAACTCCAAACTGGTGTAATAAAAATTGAGCTAGGGTTATTTTCTATATTAGAAGAAAAATCTACAGGTTCTAGGTTCTCAATGAGATTTTTAGCTGTATTTGCAAAAAAACCATTTATATCATTTGCGACGTTGACAGGATTTCCGGTTATTTGGGCTTTATTTGATTTTTTATCCCCTTTTATATCCGGGTTTTACACTCACTAATTTCCTGTGAATTATAATTTATTTTTGTTGTTTTTTTACATGTACGCTTTTTAAAAAACTCATTAAAAATGGGGACAAACACATTTATATAGGGGGCAATAGGAAGATAAGGGGTATTAAATTTATTATTAAGTTTTTATTTTCACTTAATTTTAGTTTCTAATTATCTTACATTTTTGATTTTAAGGGTGGGGTGTTTGGGCGGTAAATTTATATAAAATTGTATTGTCAACCGAGATAAGCATGTTTACCAAATTTTAGCTTTCTAAGTATATTGTAAGTAGCTGAAAAAGGCTTTGGCAGATTTGAGGACAAGTAAAGGGTGTTTTTTTTAGAGGTATAGAACTTTAAAATCAAATAAAACACATAAAAATCGTAGTAATGGCCATGGTATTGGCTTTATTGGAAAGATAATTTTATGCCATTACTGTTTAAATATAATTTCGGGCATATGGGCGCCGCGGCTGACTCGAATAAAGCGCAATCTGGAAGTAAAATTTTCGACCACTCTTTCGAGCATCTGGGGCCGTATATCGGCAATAACGCGGTTAATGTTGGCTTCCAAGTCTTCCATCGTCTCTGGTTTATCGGCGTAGACTAGCGACTTCACATATCCCCACAGAAAGTAATCCAAAGGTGTTAGATCACACGATCTTGGAGGCCAATTCACAGGTCCATTACGCCAAATTATGCGCTCATCGAATGTTTCATTCAATAAATTAATTGTGGCGTGTGCTGTGTGGCATGTTGCGCCGTCTTGTTGAAACCACAGCTCTTCCACATTAATACTTGCTCAGATGGACGATTATGTCGACCGTAAAATGGACGTAGCGCACGATAAGTTTGGCGAACTGAACCACGATTTTCGAAGTAAATTTGCACAATTTGCAAGCGTTGTTCTGGCGTAAGTCTATTCATGGTAAAATGGCAAACCAAGCTGAGTATAAATCAGCTGTCAGCTGTCAAATCGGCTGTCGCTAAAAAAAGTGCTGCCATTTCAAAAAACAAACCTCTAAAAAAAACACCCTTTATATTTTTTACATGTATATATGAGTGAAATGAGTAGAAGGGTTAAAAAAAAGAACCATATGATCTTTCTATTTTTATTATTTTTAGTGGCATTTTTACTTTTTCGTTATTTTATAAGATTAAAAACTCATTTATTTTATTTATTTATAAATTACTACCGGTGGTTTATATTATAATGTATATACTCTTTTTAATTAGTTCACTTATTAACAGGTTGGACTCAAATTTTTACAAGCCAATAATATTTAAGTGAATAACATCTGTAACTACGTTATCACCATTTGGGTTATTAACAATTTAAATCTTACAAAGATGCGTTGGATCTTTAATCGTTTGTTTTAAATCGTTTGTTTCTTGCTATCTTTTAGTTATAACCATTTTTGCTAGTGATTAACACCGTTGACCTGGTTTCGAGATACAACAGTTTGAAACTGATGTATCGATATTATAATTATTAATTAGAAATTATTAATCTTACAGAAAAATGGCCCAACATTGTCCTCACATAGGTTCCATTACCAAACATTTTCTTTTGAGAATTTTCGAAATTAAACAGGTAAGAAATTTTGAATGTTATTACCTCTTTCTATCCCAGTTTGAAAATATTCAATATTTTGTGAATCCATTGTATTTTTTTTGTTCGTTTTAGTAACACATTATTGCAGCTGTAATTATTTTACCATCCACAGAACAAGATCCATATTTTCTGCATTTACACTGCTGTATCCACAGTCACAAAGATCTAAGTTTTATTATTTTATTTATTTTTTGCTCCAGTACTGTAAAGTTCGCAGTAATTAGATCTGTTTTTTAATAATAATATGTTCATAATATTAATTTCAGTATTTATAAAGATTGAGAGAAAAATTGGTTGTTGAAATATTTATTATTATATTATTAATGTAAATTGGATTTTTGACATTTATTAATTAAATGACAGATATCAAATCAGTTTTTTTTAATGGGTCGTATAAGTTTTTTAATGTCTTACTTGAAATTTCTATAGAACTCTGGTTTGAGTATTTTAAAATTACTTAGAAAAGGACAGTATATCTGCCTATTTGGAAAACGGTCCATTAGTTGTTGCTTTATTCGCAGAATTTTAAGTATGAAACAGCAATATTGAAAAAATTTAAAAAATTTGTTTTATCGGCTAGACAGAAAAAAATCGAAAAGAGCAAGATGAAAATTTATTAAATTTCTTTGCTTTCGAATTTGTTGTACTATTCACAGCGCTTAAGCGCTAGAATAGTATAATACGGTACATAATTACGTAGTTTCGAATTTCCCAAATTCGCAAAAAGCATATTCAAAAAATTCTTGGATAAAAATGTGTTTCATGGAAAAATAAGCCACTGTAAAAATGTCCGTCTGTCCGATCGACTTGAAATTTTCAGAAGAGGGATATCCCTGTTGTTTTTGATAATAATTCTCCCCAAAAAAAGTTATTGAGTTAAAGTTAAAAAAAATAATTTTAATTTTTTATTTTCTTTTTTATTTTATTTATTTTTTTAATGGTATGATATATCTTGTACTTTTATATACTTTTATATGAAACGTACATGGATGGATTTTTTTTAAGGAGTTATCAAAGAGCTCATTTTAAGTCTATTAGACCCTTACCCTTATACAAAGTCTCACCGTTTTTGAGATACCGGCCTTTTTAGATATTTTTGTGAAATAGTTGAATTTTTCCCTGTACATATTATTTTTTATGATACTAATAAGTTTTATACATTTTTTTTTTTTAGAAAAGTCCAAACCAAAAGAAGCCTTTAAAAGCATAACATTATTTTTCCGCGCCAGATTATTAAAACTGACCACTGTGCGGCGTTTTGTTTGGGGGAGGGAGGGGGTTAAAAAACAGCCAAAAATTTGTGATGTCATTTATAGACGAGCCTCGAGATGTTTAATTTAATGGATACAGTTTGCCAAAAGTATATACTACTATTATTATGTACAGCATCTAATAGTTATGGCCGCCATATTGTAAAAAATCCAATTAAATCCTCATTCAATCGACTTTAATCTCGTTCATTCGACTTAAGTCTCGTTCAAAGTAGGTTTTGCCTCGTTGAACCTCGTTTGTCTGGTTACACTAACCGACTACGCCCTTGTAGATTATCGTATACCAATCCTCGTTAAACCTCGTAAATATTTTTTACAAAATTACGGGGTTTTTACTTGAAATTATTCGCACTAAATGTAGATTTGGACCATCGTGAATTATTTATGTTATTGAAACTTTTTAGATTGTGACATGCTCAGATTGTGATTGTAAAGGACCTAATCTATGGATATGCTTGTATCAAAATTGTTTAAAAATTGGCTGTGCAGAAAAGTCTAATGATCACAGTACAAAACATAATGAGGTAATAATACAAATGCTTTTTAGACGGCTAAACAGTTTCATAAGCATGTACCGAAAATAAAACAAAAGTCTCCGAAAAAGCTTGGTTGCTAGATAACTTCTAAACAGTTTCATAAGCATGTACCGAAAATAAAACAAAAGTCTCCAAAAAAGCTTGGTTGCTAGATAACTTCATGTACAATACACATTTATTAATTACAATGACTTGACATAACGTCAAATACCATAAGATTTTTTTATTTTTAATTTTAATGCACTATTTTTGTTGTGGCCGTCTAAAAAATTTTGTCTTGCTATGACCTACACTACTTCTTTGCTGGACTCGCTTTTTTGCGAGCCTCGTACCTACGCTCGCAAATCGGACTCGTCCAGCAAACACATTCTTTAAGGCCTTACCATGCAATGGTTATTTGTGTGCTAAAGCCCGAAAGAAGGTCTTTACAGGACGAGGCTAATTTGCAAGTCTACGAAAATCCGCATGACTGGGCCAATTATGTTTTTAGTTGGAGAACTTGCTTTTTAGAACAATATATTTTCAAAAAGTTACAAAAATTAATTTAAATAATTATATGTTAACAGAGGTAAGTCATAGAGTGGCGCGGTATTATAATATTTGTTTATAAATAAAATAAAAATTGGTTAGTCAGAAAAAATTAAAAGATGGAAAAATAAATACGTAATTTTAACAGTAATAAGGCAGTTATCGTGACGGATTACAGAGAGACTTTCTATTTTTCGAAATGGTCTCTTTCATTTTGGTCCTCAATATGGTTAGGGTAAAGTGAGGGAATGGTGCGCCCCTAAGGGAAAAGCCTAATAAAAAAATATATACAGGGTGTCCCATTAACTTTCCTACAGTTATTAACTGATATCAAAAATAAAAGTAGGTGAATTAGATATTTTTAGTAAGATTTATATTTATGTAATCGGTAATCTAAAACTCACCCCCTAACCCCTAGCAACCCCAACTTTAAAATCTCAAATAGCAATATGTGCCACATGATGCATTATTTGAAAGGTATTTCTATTTTGATTTTTTTTTTTTATTTTTTTTGAAAAAAAAATTTAATGGATATCTCCGGAACGGCTTATCAGATTTTAATTTTTAAAATCTGATAAGCCGTTCCGGAGATATCCATTAAATTTTTTTTCAAAAAAAATTAAAAAAAGTAATATTAAAAAAATCGTATATTTGAAAAATATTCCAATTTGCTGACGATACCGCATTAATTGCCCACGGAAAAAGTCTTCCAGAAGCAGTGGCCAAACTCCAGGAACTCACTGATAACACAAGCCAATGGTTCAGTAAATGGAAGTTAAAACCAAACCCCTCAAAATGTCAACTACTACTTTTCAATCACAAACTAACGGACAACTCACCAACAATTTCCATTGAGAATTCTGTAGTTCGACCGTCAAGTTCAGCCAAATACCTTGGTATAACATTAGATGCAAAGCTAAACTTTAATGAGCATTTTACAATATTAAAAAAAAGAACCATCACCAGGGCACAACACTTTAGTTCACTTTCCTACAGAAATAAAGGCATTAATTTATCGACTTCCTGCAAAATATACAAATCAATTTGTAGGCCAATACTAGAATATGGCCACATTCTCTATAAGTATACCTCCAAAACCACATTCAAAAAAATAGAGACTGCTGAAACAAGTGCTATTAGAAAAATCACTAAGATGAGACATCCAGATAATCCTGTATTCAATCCATCAAATGACTTGCTTTACAGAACCACAAATATTCAACCAATTAAGGACAGGATCGATGAACTAACACGTAAATTCTGTACAAACAATTAAGGTTACAACAAACAACTTAATGAACCCTACTGTATCAACAGAATCCCAAGAAGAAGAGGTCCGAAAAACCCAGAGGAAACAGTACGGGAAATATTGGAAAGACTTTCTATAGTTGATTAAATATATTACTTTTTTTTTTCTCTTTTTGTTTTTTACAAATTACGTTATTTTTTTTTTTTTGGTACTTAACATAAATCAAAATTGTTATTATATTATATAAGAAAACTTTAAATTAAAGTATATAAATTCTAGGCTGAAGGACCTCTGTCGATGGCCATTTGTATGTATATGATTTGTATGTACAATAAAGAGCAATTATTATTATTATTATTGAAAAATATATTTATCTTAATAATTGGCCAATAACACAATTATTGTGTTATTGGCCAAAT
The DNA here is from genome assembly GCA_958510825.1 of Brachypterus glaber. Lineage (NCBI taxonomy): Eukaryota > Metazoa > Arthropoda > Insecta > Coleoptera > Kateretidae > Brachypterus > Brachypterus glaber. Next base: position 28,304,336 of record OY294045.1, on the reverse strand, counting down.
TCTAACATTCTCTACATCTATATGACATAAAATGCTCGAAACGACCACCATTTTCAACTATGCACTGTTCAAATCGTGACATTAAATTTTTTCTGCAAGCTGCATATGTCATATCCGGATTAATACTCACAAGCATTAGTAAAACGTGTCTTTAAGCCCTCTAGGCCGGTTCGTTATGTTTGGTATTCCTTCCTCATAAAAAAATCTAGTGGCATTTAGTCAGGAGAGCTTGGTGGACAAGAAATTATTCCCCTGTTTCCAATTTTTTTTTGGAAAATTATTATTTAAATTTTGAGTGAACATGAGGGGGAGCGCTGTCTTGCTACCATCACGTTTCTAGCTTATGATATTAATTCTGTCATGTTTCCAGGGAAATAATTTCTTGGCCACCAAGCTCTCCTGACCTAACGCCACTTGATTTTTTTTATGAGAATATCAATATCAAATATAACGAACTGAACTAAAGGGCTTAAAGACACGTATTACTAGTGCTTGTGATACTATTAATCCGGATATGGCATATGCAGCTTGCAGAAGAAATTTAATGTCACGATTTAAACAGTGCAGTTAAAAATGATGGTAATTTCGAGCATTTTATGTCATATGGATGTAGTGAATGTTAGAGTTTGGCCAATAACACAATTAAATTACCTTTATTTTTTTCAATATTACTTTTTTTATTTTTTGAAACTATTTAAATGGATAACTCCGAAACGGCTTATCCGATTTTGAAAATTAAAAATGAATTTTAATCAAAATAAAAATACCTTTCAAATAATGCATAACGTGGCCCATATTGCTATTTGAGATTTTAAAGTTGGGGTTACCGGGGGTTGGGGTGTGAGTTTTAGAACCTTACTGATAACATAAATAGAAAGCTTACTAAAAATATTTAATTAACCTACTTTTTAGATTTTTGATATCTCTTACAGTTTTCAAGATAATGACTGTAGGAAAGTTAATGGGACACCCTGTATACAGGGTTATTCACGAAAGTGGCCTATTAAAAGTTTATGGAAAACCAATAATTTTTAAAATCTGATATTTTGTACTTTGGGGTCTTTAAATATGCCCAATCGATGAAAAATATTTTCATCCTTCCGGTTGTACCGGAAGTGGCACTCAACTTTGTTTTTTTAAATGGAACACCCCATATATTTTTAAATTTTTTAAATCTGCATTGAATACGCTTTATTTTGATGTGCAACACTTTGTGTCTATCTCCAGTAGTTTTTGAGTTATTCAAGTTTTTAACGAAAAATATGCAAATTTAAGCAACCCTAAAAAAATTAATTTCTCCTTGATTTTTTTAATTGGAGAAAAGTTTTGTGATTTACTCAATAATACTTAAAAAAAATATCCTAAGCCAAAACAGAACCCAAAATGTATACAGGGTGTCTCGGAAAGCAGGTCAAATATAACAAATTCAAAATAGCCATAACTCTTTTTTTTAAAAAGTCCTAAAAAAAATGCACCCCAAAAATTACCTTTAAGAAAAAAAAAGCTTTATCCCTGACGGATTTTACCTAACTTGGCGCCCCTGCAAAAAAAAATTGGCGCCCAAAGGTAGGTGACTTAAAAAATACCAGGGGCGGCTCAGCGGAAATGCCAGGGGGCGCTCAAACCAAGACCAGTGGGGCTTAGCCCTCTGCCCCCCTAGTTACGGCCCTGCAGAGACAGGTCCGGATTTAGAAGTGTTTAAAATATTTTTGGAGTACAAATTAAATATTCAAATAAAAAGGGAAGAATTAAATATTATATACAGAATTGAAAGAAATGAACAGAAAAACCGACCACTTATGGTACAATTTCTTTCTTATATGAAAAAAACAAGATATTTTTAATACTACCATCTCAAACGATCTCACCAAAGAAGAAAGAGAAGAAAAGAAGTTTCTTTTGCGGCACTATAAGGAAGCAAAAGAAAAAAACAAATTTGTAAATTAAGATATAACGTCCTAATAGCAAGTGGTAAAAAGTACACGTACCAGCAATTGATAGAATCCTCCAGTACCCCTACCTTACGGAAACGGAAAAGAATAGGTCTGAAATTATAGATAAGAACTTTATTAACGATAAAGACAACAATACTCCGAACAAAAGACAGCTGGTTGAAACAGTGACCCAACAAGAACACGGTAAAAAGTCCAAAGTTGAAAACAAAGTTTAAGATCTATCTATTAACAGCCTCGCTAAATACTGCAAAAAAAAAACAAATAATTGTATTTAAATATAAATAGTTTTAGGTTAATTTAAGCAATTTTTTAAAATTTATTTTTTTAGCATACATTTTTAATAATTAGTTTTAATAGGTTTTTTGTTTTAACTTAAACTAGGGATTTAAATTTAATTTTATTGTTTTATTTCTAAAAAATGGATCCATTTATAAAAGCATACAATAATGAAGACATAACGAAATATGAACTTAATAGTAACGAGGCAATATGCTACCTTAATAAAACAAATGACTAACTTATTTCACTTAAATATTCGAAGCTTAAACAAAACTTTTGATCAACTACAAGCCTATCTATCTGAATTTGAAAATGGGTTTAGTTGTATTATATTAACAGAAACTTTTAAGATTCATGATCAAATTTTCTTTACACTTGATGGGTATAACATGATTCCATAATACGGAACACCAAATAAATAGAAATGATGGGGTATTCAGATATTGAATCTGAATACGCTTTTGGAAAAATAGGTGTTGGTAATTACATAAATGTTGTACTTAAAGTAAATAACAAAACTATAAAAATATTCTCAATTTATAGACCTTGTGAGACCTGTGATCAGGACTTCAATGAACCTACCCTCCTAAATACAATTAATTACAGTAAGTATGTAGAACTTACTGGTTGGGGACATAAATATTGATATCCTAAACAAAAAATATGAATGTGGTGATGAATACAAAAATATATTAGCACAGGCCGGTTTTAATTCATACATTAATAAATTTACAAGAGTACAAGACTGTACACCATCTTGTAATATTCATTAACTCAAAAAATAATACTATTATATTTTCATCTGTAATTAAAACTGCTCACAGATCATTATACTGTTGCCTGTAAAATAAAAATACCTACTTCAAATATTGTGAATGTTAACATTACGAGTAATTACAGAGTTGTAAAATGTATTAACCATAAAAAATTCATTGATATAATTAGTAATTCCACTTTTGAAAAGTGTTACAATGCCACTAGTCCTACTTCTTTATTATATCGCCTGTTTAAGGCTGTTGCCACGGAAAAGGGAGACACTCTGTGGCCAATGTTATAACACATTAAAATAAAGCATCTAAACACCTTCAATTTGCACCATTGAGTTTAATCATACGTAAAAAACTGCAATTAAAAAAGTACAAAATTTTAACAGGTGTAAAATTTTTCTGAATTCTAAATTACCAATTTTAAAGCTCGATATCTCGAAAACTGTACATACAATTAGACTGAAATTTTGGTCAATTACTAAGGATATAAAGGTTAAAAAAATATATAATTTCCAGCCGAAGACCAAAAACACGAGGTTTTGTGCGGGATTCTTTTGGGTTTTGTTTCGGCTTAGGATAATTCGGTTAAGTATTATTGAGTTAACCACAAAACAACTTTTCTTCAGTTTAAAAATTCAAGGAGAAATTATTTTTTTTAGGGGTGCTTGAATTTGCTTTTTATGGAGTAAAAATTAAACTAATTAAAAACAAAAACAAATTTTATTCTTTAATAACATATAAATTAGGTTCCCCTCGATTCACAAGTGTTCCCGCCCAAAGATTTATTGAAAACCGTCGTGGACATAAGAATGATAATTTCTTGAGTTGAAAATCCTATTTCTCCCAAAAGTGCACTCATCCGAAAACACAATATGATTCGCAGTTTTCAACATTTGGCTGTTCGTGGATCCATCTGCAAAACTTCATTCTGGGAGCCTGGTATTTAGGCAATAAATTTTGTACGCGAATATAGTGTAGTAGATTATAATATAATAATTATCTTTTTTCATAACGGTATTTACGGTGGTGCGTCTAAGGTTGAGATTCCTTGCAATTTCCCTTAAACTAGAATCTGGGTCATTGTCGAATGCTTCAAGGACCTATTGCCTCTTCTACCTCCGCAGTTTTAACTGTAATCAGCGCTCCACCAATTTCTTTTCTATCCAGTAACACGTTAACTGTTTCTCTCAACGTTGTACAGCCGTTAAAAACAAGGGGGTGGGATGAACTCTTTCGGGGTACATTTCTTAATACACTCTGGCTGCCTTTTCTGCATTTCTGCCACATTCTCCATATAAAATAACCATTTCAGAATATTCTCTACTTGTAAACATTTTTTTGACAGTTTCTTGAAAAAAATACTGCTAAACTTCATTATAAAATTCCATAGAAACAATCAAAACACTTACCTTAGAGTTCAGGTATGTTTCCATAACATCTTAATGAGTAATTTATTCACGTTTTTAGGTGTATTTAACGTCTTCTGGTATTGGTCAAAACTAAATATTCTTATATCAGTAACCGCTCAGGATAGAACTTTAATCTTTTGCAGAGATATTTTTCATTGGCAGATGATTATGTGGTTTCCCGCTCCGACGCGAGTTACCAGACACCCTTTATGTTTATAGGAACTTTTTTTTCATATTTTCCTATGTTGAATCACCCCTTAAAATTACTGACCCTATTTCTAAATAACCCTGTATAGGAAATAAAAAAAAATGGTTAAAAAATGTTTCAAAGTTTTTTTTTATTTTTTTATTTTTTTTTTATTTGGGAAAATATAATATACCATTTACTATGAATAATATACAATGGAATGCGTAGCATTACATATCTTCACGGCTTGTTTATTATTGTCATTAATAAATGGCGTCTTTTGTTTACTTTCGGTACATGCCTGAAATTGACTCCTTGTTTCTCTGAACAATTTTGTCGTAGGACGATTAAATGTCTACTTAAAGATATTGCACCCAGTCTAGAAAGGCTATCCCTTTCAGCTTGTTTAATTTTAGGCCAATCTAGCCCACTGTGTTCACATGAACCTGTCAACCCGCCGTATATGGTGCTATGAGTGCAAATCAGAAGTGTTTTTAGAACCGGACAATAACAGTGAAGCAGAAACGGAACCTGACAATTTATCATCCAAAGACTTTGTTGGGAGTTATAGTGTACTGAAAACTTACAAGGGAACTCCGAGAAGGACGAATGTGTTTACATATGAGAGCAGTCGCGTTATGAATATGGGTAAGTAACATTTAATATTTCATGGTACAGTAGAGGTCAAAGTACCCAGTATAATTGAGTAGTGCCGGATCAAAACTAGGGTTTCCAGTCCCGAAATTCGGGATCCCGAAAGTTCGGGATTTTCCGAAGATTTTTGAATCCCGAAATCCCGAAAAATCCCGAAATAAAATCCCGAAAATCCCGAAAAATTATAATTTATTTATTCAACTCGAATCTGGTTACTCGATATGTAATTGTGATTTGCGTATAATATTATTTGTTTACGATGGTGAAAATGCACCCCTAAAGAAGGTCATAGTCTATGACTCATAGACCTAACGAAACAATTTCTTGGAAAACGGGCTGAGTTAAGAGTATTATCCCTGAATTTTTTCAAAAGTTTTGAAAAAATCTAGAGGTCGCTCATGACCATTTTTTTAAAAGATAAGCTAATAAAAAAACATTAAGAAATTCTAGATCCTTACTCATATTGGAGTTGATTTAAATAAACCGTAGAAAAAATGTTATCTCTCCAAAATATATTTTTAGATTTGTTCTTCGTTCTGACTTGAATGAACTTAGGAAAAACTTTAAGCTTTTCGCAGGACTTTAGGAACCAAATATCCAAAGAAACAATTTTCCTGGCGTAGTTTAGTTCTTTGTACCATCGGATCTTTTTGCTACGACTAGCATTATTCAAATTAAGAAATTCTAGATCCTTACTCATATTGGAGTTGATTTAAATAAACCATAGAAAAAACATAATTTTGATTTAAAATTTTTAAGTTTGTTTATAATTACTTTTATATATTTTTTTTATATGAATTTATATTTTAATGTTGTTTGTTTTGTTTTGTTGATACTACCAACTTGGTAGTTTTAGATGTAACTTTTTATTTAATTTATTTATTTTAACTTTTTAAAAGTATGTTTTTTTTACTTTTTATTTAATTTATTTTAACTTTTAAAAAGTTTGTTTTTTTTTTAACTTTTTATTTAATTTATTTAACTTTTAAAAAGTTTTTTTTTTTTAATAATAAATATTTTACTAAATATTTGTTTTTTTTTCTTGATGTTTATTTTATTTTTAATTTTTCTTAATTTAGTAAAATATTACCTATTATACTGGTTATTTTAATAAAAGTTTTTGGTTTAAATTTTATAATTTTATTTATTTAATATAAGATAATTAATTTTTGATGAAATGAGACATTTTTAAATTTCGGGATCGGGATCCCGAACTTTTTGAAATTTTCGGGATTTCGGGATCGGGATCCCGAAACCTGGATTCCCTAATCAAAACCCGGACATCTGTACTAAAAAAAAGTTATTAATGGTTTAGGAATTGGTGGTGACTAATAAATAATTCTGCAAAATAAATTATGCCAAAGGGCACTTTAAGTATTTTTAATTTACATTTAAAATACTGCTGCCGCAACAGGGATGTTATGGGGAGATATGTGCGGTTAACACAAAGGTCCCTAAGGACCAGGTGTTGAGGGCAGTGAACCCCGCACTAAACTAAGCTAAACTAAACTACTGCCGCATCAATACCCGCCACCTATATTCACCTATACTCTGCCATCATAGCTTAAAATAACGTATTATTTTTTTATCTAGTAGGCTTAGAAAATGACCATTAGGCAATGATGTAGATCAGTTTTGAACTCAAGTGCATACTTAATCGCATAATCTATGAAAGTTTCTAACATTTATTTTAAAATATGCCACATTGTAAGAACAAAACTCTATAAAAAGTAATAATTTCTCACTAAAAAAATAATATACCATTAACTGGATTACTTAGAAGTAACGAAAAAAAAACAAAGAGAACGCCTATAGAAGAAGCGGAATGTTTAAAAACGCGAAGAGATGAATATGAAACATTACCAAAGTTATTTAATCATCTTCAGGGTTAGAATATTTAGTGTCAATATTCTTTTTCCTGTATAATTAAGTGTATTTATTATTTACTGAATAAACTTAATTTTGCTTTATATTATGAAATGTATAGATGTCACATATATCGACATATTCTTAACCTTTCTTTTTTTACTCCGATTTATTGATGCACAACGTTGTCTAATTTCGGTTTTTCAGGGCCTCCTATGATAAAGACGCATACGTTATTTTAAGCTATGATGGCAGTATTGCCGGATCAAAACCATGTAATTTGCACTAAAGTCAAGTAGCTTTGTATCAAGCAAGAAATAATGACATAATTGCAAATTTTAAGTTATAACTTTATATAGAATTGGCCCTGGAGCTCTGTATTGCTGTTTTGCTTTCCCTGACGAGGAAAAGCCTTGGTTTAATTAAAAAATCAAATTAAAATATACAATTTTCTTTTTGAAAATTGCTATACAGGGATTCAGAAATAACAAAAATTTTAAAATATGGAAAAAAGTTCCTATAAAGGTTTGTTCGGAAATGAACCCTTAACCAAAAAAAATTACATAAAATGATTCCTTTATCAATGTTGAGGCATGTGCAAGAATTCGTGAGTGTGGTTTATAGGGTTCCAGAGATATTAAATAAAAACTACGTTTCAGATTACGGTTAATCCTACAGAATTACAACAAGAGTACCTTTTTTATGTATTTTGATCTGAGGAATCCTATTTTCCAAAAATAAAATAACAAAATAGTTACACAGAAAAAAGTTTGGGACAAAAAACGCCCCCGTTTCGCAACCCCCTGGTTAAAATAGGCACATAAAGATAACATAGGAAGATGGACCTTATTAAGATTAGTTCACGTGCAAAACCTCGTTTGGACTTTTTATATTTATATCTCACAGGGTTCCTGAGTTACTTAATAAAAACCGATTTTTTAGCCACTGTCAAAGGGGCGTAGCCCCCTTGCGACGCATTTTTAAACATATTATTTTTTTTTCGCGTTAAAATTTCGGACCCTATTTCAAATACACCGTGTATAAGGATTTTTAAGCTCGCTTAAACTGAATCTTATAATAAATACATTGCCCAGTAAAAAAGATTTTCCGTTTTTCAACTCCGCGCATAAAATTGATTTTTTATTATCAGATTTACTTTCAGAAACCTAAAAACCCCAATATATCAATTTTTATGAAAACTACCCCTCGCCCCTCAGGGGGTGAATTTAGAAAAAAATTATTCCAAGATTTAGTTTTAGCGACCTCAAAAACCCCAATATACCAATTTTAAAATGAAACTACGCCCACCCCTCAGGGGGTGGAGTTAGAATTTTTTTTTATTAGATATACTTTAACCTACCTCAAAAACCCCTTCATACCAATTTTCACGAAAATATTGTAAATATAAATTCAAAATATTCACCCTCACCCCCGGGGGTGGAGTTAAAAAATGTTTATTATTACTCTTTTTATACGGGGGATTACGACCGTAGATAACCTGGTGTATATCCTAGAAAATGTCAATTACAATTGTATTAAAGAACTTTATAACTATATTGGTAGTGCACTCAGACTAAGATCATTCATCCACAATGATTAACTTTTAATATTTCAAAATTTTTCTTTTTTTTTACTACACAAACTTATTTTGTATAATTATTTCGTTTTTTTTTTGCATTTTTTTTTCTTCCCCTTTTTTTGTACTGATACTTAGTTAAGAATAAAATAAAACTGAATGTCTTGTTATGAAATTGTAGAAATTTCGGAAACAATAAATGTCTATCTATCTATCTATTATTAGATTAAAATTTAGCTACCTCGAAAACCCCTATAGACCAATTTTCACGAAAATATTGTAAGCATTTAACTTTAACTAAGAAAAATTTAATTATCATATTCAGTTTCGTGGATCTTAAAAAGCTCTATATCGTCTTGTAAATTTCAGGACGTCGTATCTCAATTTTTCTCGATTTTGAGATTTTGGACTTAAACGCATTATATTATCAATTTATATCTAAAAAAAAGGTTTAACCTGCTATTTTTTTTTTAAATAACAAAAATATAATCAAAATAGTAAACGTCGTATCTTAGATGATTATAAATTAATAAATTTTTAAACCTCGTATCTCTTAATTCTAGTTAACTGACTATTTTGGAACCCACTTTTTGCATTTGGCGACACTTTTTTGACATCTTATGCTCATGTTATAAAACTTTTTGAAGTTTAAATGTTTCAATAGGTAATAAGATTATTATAATAATTATTTATATTTTGTTTAAATATTAATATAATAATGTTTCAAAGCTCGTATCTTAAAAAATTTTATTAATTTTGAGCATCAAAATGTCGTATCTATAAACATTAGGTATTTATTTGTATTCATTTATTTTATACACAATAAAATGATTTAAGGTAAGTTAATCATTCAAAATGTATTAAGTTTATATTAAAAAAGTACATTTTCAACCTATGAATAATGCGAGAAAGAGTTATTTCTCATTCCTGTAAAGTTGTCTTTTTTCAGATACGACGTTCTGAAATTTACAAGACGATATGAAAATTTTCACGAAAATATTAAAAACATTTAAAATTTAAAATTTTAATTTTTTTAATTTAATTTTTATCATAAGTAGGCCATGAAAACTTAAAATTACTCGAAATATACTAAGTAACACTAGAAAACTTCATTTACGCTGAAAATTCCATTTATAACTTAGTTGCACCATTTTAAAGATTGCGAAAATGGGTTTTCCTCAAAAACTCATTTTTTTAAATAGCATCGTATTGGTACAGTTGATTTCAACAAAACTGGAAAAGTGGGGTTAAGTAAAATTTCATGTTTTCCATAAAATTTAGTTGGGTGAATGTGGATTATTTAAATGGGGTTATGCCTGTTTGAAAAATAAGGTTAGTTTAACCATGTCAAAAATCATATGTTATTCTATGCATTTGTGTTTAGTAAATACTATTTGAATTTTGAAGCGTATCTCTATTGTTAATTACTGTATTTCTGCTCTAAAATATCCCTATTCTAAAATGTCTATTATTAAATTATCAATATATTTTGTATCTAATAAACTTTTTTTAAATACCTTTATTTTTAAAAAAACACTACTAGTATATTGGTCTTCTACAGCTAGGTATTCCTCATAGTTACTTAATTTAAAAATTATAATTATGGGTTTTACACCAGTATTCTTCGAGTATTCTTGTTTTTCTGCTCTATCTCTCCCAATTTTAAAAAAATACATCAACATTTTTTGACTTTGACATTGATGTGGCAACAATATTGACACTAAATTTATTAACAAGTAAACAAATATTTGTCAAATGAAAGATAGTCACAATGTAATTTTTTTTTCCAGTTTTGTTGAAATTAACTGTACATTGCTACCATTTAAAAGTACCATTAAGGAATCTAACAATATCTTTTATTTTTATTTATTATAATTACAGCCGCTTTTATAAAGAAAAATATCATATTTTCCTTTAATGCGTAATTTTAGTAACTAAAGTTGGCTTTAAGAACTAAAGAAGGCAGAATTTTTATCTGTCATCTGTTTTTAGCGTAAATTAATATTTTTAGGATTACTTAGATCATTTCGAGTAATGTTAAGTAATCATGGCCTTACTATGATAAACAAAAAATTGACATTTAAAATGGTACGATCGCACTCAGAATAACAATTTCCGGTTAAATCGGAAGTGACTTAAATGTAGTTTTTAGTTAAAAGTTGACGTTTTATGGTAATAACAGATTTTCAAAATTTGAAAACTTTTAAAATAAAAAAGGGACGTATCTTGGTCTTGTTGCACCCGGTATAATGGAATGCGCAGAATTACATATCTTGACGGCTTGTTTTATTTAAGATATGGGTGGAGATGCCACGTCAAGCGAAGAAGAGGAAGAGATTCCAAACCGTTTAACAGGATTGGTCGGTTTGCAAAATATAGGCAACACTTGCTATATGAACGCAGCCCTTCAAGCACTAAGCAATACAGAACCTTTAACTAAATTTTTCATTGAATGCCCCACGTCGATTCATGTACTGTCGGAGGGTAAGAAGCATGGGTTAAGTCGGACATATCAAGCTTTGGTGAAGGATATTTGGACTAAAAGGAATGGTGGATATGTAACACCTACAGGTAGGCCAATAAATGAATTGGTTTATTGGTGCTATTCGTTTACCGCTCAATTCATTTCCGCATATATCGCACCCGTTACAATGTCATAACAGAAAATTTTGAAAAATGTGTTTTTAGTGTATTATTACTGCTTTTATTGAAATATACCGATCTGTATAACTGGCATATGCTAAAGTTTATTTTTTGAAGGTATAGTTATTTTAAATTTGCCGCTAAATACTCCACAAAGTCCGATTTACAATGAAGCATGTGGCTTGTTTTGAATGTCAACATAACCAAAATTTATAATTTTTGTTTACTTACTTTGTTTTTATGATGTTTTGATGCAAAAAAGAGAATTGATAAAGCTGTTGCTAAAAACACTTTTGTATTCCTGTAGAAACAAAATTTGCTTATAAAATCGCTTTTATTCCAATAATTTAGAGGAATAAACCAATGTTTTGTTCTCGTTAATGACACGTCAACGTTTTACGGTTGTGTAAATTGGGCCTAGTCATTTCGCTTACAACGCATGCGTATCTTACGTTGCTATGGTAATTTCGAGATTGTTTACAAGCGGGAAGGTTTAAAAAAACTATACCTTAAAAAAATAAACTTTAGTTGCTATGCTAGTTAGAAATATGCCAGATATACAGATCGGTAAATCTCAATAAGAGCAGTAATTACACTGATTTCAATTAAAATAACGAAAAAATTAAAAAAAAAATCCGCGCCATTAGGGTGGTCCAAAATTTTAATTTTTTTTCGATCTTTCTAAAAATTTGTCAAATGGTGAAGCTGGAGCTAAAGTGGTCTAACTAACAAAATGTAAATATGGAGAAAATTAAGAAAACGCGTTTTGATTTATAATTTAATCACTTTAACCTTTAAAACTAAACTTTTTGGGCATATGTTAGCATAAAATATAAAAAAAAACTTATCTCATTAAAATAACTTTAGTTTTGGGTGCGACACTTTTTAGGAAAAAACTCATAGTCTCTTTTCACACAAAAGTTTAATTTTTTTGGGTAAGTTGGCACAGTAGGTGTAAAATAATACTTAAACCTAACCATATAATATAATTTTAATTATTTTAATGCCATTTTAAAGCTATTTCATACATAAATTTTAGAAATTTCTATTTTCGCCAAAAGTAAAAAAGCTGAAGTGGTCTAACTAACATTGTTTTCAACACTCGTTATTTCCCAAACAAAACCAACTATTGCAACAGTTATACATGAAATAGTGTAGTACTACCTATAAACCATACTATAAAATTATTTTTGGGTGTGTCCAAGTATTACGTAACACTTTTTAGGGTATACTAAATGAGCCTTGCCGCACCCCAATGTTTACCAAAAACAATTCCGAGCGAGAACTTTTGGTAACATACCTGTATGTCAAATTTCAAGTCTCTAGCTTAAAGCGTTCTTAAGTTATCGTGCCCACAAGATTTCCCAGACAGACCGATCGACCGACCGAGCGAATTTTTTTTTGCTCTAAATTGATTTATATCGACATAAAACGTAATAAAACGCAAAAATACACAAAAAAAATATTTGAAAATTTTTGCACAAGGTTTTCTGAACTTTGAAAATTTTCAAAATGGGAAAGCAATCAAAGCAAACCAACACTTTCAAGTCAAAAAATAGTTTCCAGCAATCCGCATTTCTCTATAACGGGTGACACAAGAAGTATTGCCTACGAATTATCTTTATAACTATAAAAGATATCTTTTTAAAATTTACAGAGCTTGTATGAATTGTAAATACCCTCCATTTTGGCATGGTCATTATAAAAATTATCACTTCCGGTCTAAGCGGAAAATAAAAACTTTCGATTTTTGAATGGAACCCTATAGTATAGTATATATTTGCTTACATTTTTAGATTCGTCTTTAAATTCTCTTTTCATTGATATATTACAAGTCGATATTTGCATTAAACATGGCGCCACAGGAGCCATTTTTCATAAAAACAACATGGCGGTCCTATAATAATAATAATAATAATAATAATAATAATAATAATAATAATAATAATAATAATAATAATGATAATGATAATGATAATGATAATGATAATGATAATGATAATGATAATGATAATGATAATGATAATGATAATGATAATGATAATGATAATGATAATGATAATGATAATGATAATGATAATGATAATGATAATGATAATGATAATGATAATGATAATGATAATGATAATGATAATGATAATGATAATGATAATGATAATGATAATGATAATGATAATGATAATGATAATGATAATGATAATGATAATGATAATGATAATGATAATGATAATGATAATGATAATGATAATGATAATGATAATGATAATGATAATGATAATGATAATGATAATGATAATGATAATGATAATGATAATGATAATGATAATGATAATGATAATGATAATGATAATGATAATGATAATGATAATGATAATGATAATGATAATGATAATGATAATGATAATGATAATGATAATGATAATGATAATGATAATGATAATGATAATGATAATGATAATGATAATGATAATGATAATGATAATGATAATGATAATGATAATGATAATGATAATGATAATGATAATGTAATGATAATGATAATGATAATGATAATGATAATGATAATGATAATGATAATGATAATGATAATGATAATGATAATGATAATGATAATGATAATGATAATGATAATGATAATGATAATGATAATGATAATGATAATGATAATGATAATGATAATGATAATGATAATGATAATGATAATGATAATGATAATGATAATGATAATGATAATGATAATGATAATGATAATGATAATGATAATGATAATGATAATGATAATGATAATGATAATGATAATGATAATGATAATGATAATGATAATGATAATGATAATGATAATGATAATGATAATGATAATGATAATGATAATGATAATGATAATGATAATGATAATGATAATGATAATGATAATGATAATGATAATGATAATGATAATGATAATGATAATGATAATGATAATGATAATGATAATGATAATGATAATGATAATGATAATGATAATGATAATGATAATGATAATGATAATGATAATGATAATGATAATGATAATGATAATGATAATGATAATGATAATGATAATGATAATGATAATGATAATGATAATGATAATGATAATGATAATGATAATGATAATGATAATGATAATGATAATGATAATGATAATGATAATGATAATGATAATGATAATGATAATGATAATGATAATGATAATGATAATGATAATGATAATGATAATGATAATGATAATGATAATGATAATGATAATGATAATGATAATGATAATGATAATGATAATGATAATGATAATGATAATGATAATGATAATGATAATGATAATGATAATGATAATGATAATGATAATGATAATGATAATGATAATGATAATGATAATGATAATGATAATGATAATGATAATGATAATGATAATGATAATGATAATGATAATGATAATGATAATGATAATGATAATGATAATGATAATGATAATGATAATGATAATGATAATGATAATGATAATGATAATGATAATGATAATGATAATGATAATGATAATGATAATGATAATGATAATGATAATGATAATATTTATTGCATAAATCATACATAGAATTTAGGCATTTGCAATAAATATGATTCTGGCACAAAAATGTATGGTACATTTGAACGTGCTTTGTACATTTGAACGTGCTTTCTGTGACATCCATATTGGAATATTTCTGAAACTTGACATTTTAAAACTTTTTGTAGTTGGCCAAGAATTTACTGTTCGTGTGAAACTGATTTTCTTTAGTTTTTATGAAAATGGCGTTATTTTAAAGTTTTTTTTAAAGTCATTCAATATAGCTCCCAACGGAGTATAGCCATTTTTCCCAAAAAGGGCCAACCATATTAGGGGTATTTGTACGTTTTTCTTGTGGAGTATAAAAAAAACTTTAAAATAAGGCCATTTTCAAAAAAAAAAACGAAAGAAAATCAAAGTTTGTAAATTTTCCACTTTTTATATATTTTTTTGTAGTTTTTCTTATTATTTAAGCTTCTTTTATACTTTTTATAGATGTTATATGCCCGAAGATGGTTTTTTAAAAACCGAAATGCATCGCATTTATTTTAATAAATGATCAGAAATTAAGGCTTCTCTTATTTATTAGAAAGAAAATCAGTTTCACATGAACATTAAATTCTTAGCCTACTAGTAAAAGATTTGAAATGTCAAGTTTCAGAAATATTCCAATATGGATGTCATAGAAGCGTCATGTTATTTTTAAGAAAAATGGCTCCTGTGGCTTTTTGCAAATATCGACTTGTGATACCACAATGAAAAGAGAATTCAAAGACGAATATTAAAATGTAAGAAAATATAAATAAATAGGGTTCCATTTAAAAAACAAATGTTGGTATCACTTCCGCTTAGACTGGAAGTGATAATTTTTATAATGACCATGCCAAAATGGGCGATATTTACGGTTTATGCAAAAAGTTATCTTTTATAGTTACGGAGATAATTTGTAGGCAGTACTTCTTGTATCACCCGGTATAGTCCAGGATTTAGACACTTTTGTGTTGGGACAATTTTTGTTCATAAAGGCCCAATCTCGGGGCCAAGTAAATGTTTTACACTCCTTTTGATTATTTATCAAAGTTTGTGCTAGTAAAAAAGTGGACAGTAGATTCTAGACGCTCCATAAATTATGAAAGGCAATTTTTCGAAATTATTGACCCCCCTCCCGTGTTAAAAGCTGTCACATTTACTAACGTAAACGTGGCGCTTTTTAAAACAGAGAGTTGCTCTTACTTTTTTCATCTAAATGTATGCGCGGAAATTATTTTTCGCGGTAATAATACAGACGCGGTAACAAGCATCTGTAATTATTTGCGCAGTAAAAATAACCGCGCGGTTAAAACAGTGGCGCCGTAATTATTTCCGCGGTAAAAGACGATCTCTGGTTAATCCGTAACTGGCAAGTTTTTATCCTAAAAATAGTCAAGTTCTAGCCCTAGAAAGCTTTAATAAAGGACTCTGCATAATGTTTATAAAACGTATTCTACCCTAGAACATACTGAATATAAAATGATTTAAAAAATATTCTATACTATTTTCAATAAATTTCTGTTATTTTTAAAAACCACGGGATGAGACATCATGAATAGACCGCATTAAATTTTATCTTAAACTCTAGGTATATTACATGGGATCCGAAATATTCACGCCATGTTTCGTGGGTTTCATCAGCATGATACTCAGGAATTCCTCAGAAATTTTATGGACCAACTTCACGAGGAACTGAAACAAATCACACCAGACACCACGCTATTTGAATCAGATACATTTAGTTTAGCAATGGATGAGCCAACATTAAGGTAAATTATTACTTTTGGTTTTCATGGAAACCGTTGCACACTAATCTTGAATACAAATTAAGTTTTAGTGTCTTACCAACGCAAACCAAGACTTAATCCTGCTAGTAGGAGTTCTACACATTAGGGTGGAGCGAAAAAAATTTTTCGCCCAAGCATATAGCACTTTGTAGTTAATACAGAATTTTGGGCAACTATTTTTTATTCTGGCACACTGTGTGGGGGTGAGGGTGGGGCGAAATTTTTTTTCGCCTTATCCTATAACACTACGTACCAAAGTTGCCTTTATTATAGAACAGAACCAGTATTTTTTTTTTTATTTTTTTGGAAGTCGTTTTGATTCTCCACGGGCGCTTTGAAATTAATCAAAATTTAAGAAATTTTAAATTTTGTTCAATTAACCAATATTAATCCCAATTTAAAATTTGTACCCTCAGGTGTGAGGGTGGGGCGATTTTTTTTTCGCCTGGTTTTCATGGAAACCGTTGCACGCTAATCTTGAATAAAAATTAAGTTTTAGTGACTTGCCAACGCAAACCAAGACCTAATCGTGCTAGTAGGAGTTCTACACATTGGTGTGGAGCGAAAAATTTTGTATTAACTAATTTGAGGGCGCTGATTACGAATATGATATTAAAATTTTAAAATTTAAAATGGCGGATCTGTCACGGATGACATATTTTAAATAATTTTACCGATTTTTTAAAAAAATAATATTTAGGGTCCTATGTGGATGATGAGACGTGATACAATTAAAAAAATTAATAAGAAGGATAAAAAATGGCGAACATTTAAAAAAGTAAAGTGTTAATTTATGCGATTTTTGGTATTTCCAGAATTGTACAGGCGTTCATCTTTCATCGATTTATAAAAAAATATAAAAACGCAACAAGGCAGACCTAATATGGCTGACTTATTTTCTTGTTTATTTTATTTGGCATTTTTTTAGTTCGTTTAATTTTCTTTATTTATCGATCATACAAAGCTTTTTAATAGAAAAAAGTAGGATTGAAACAATTATTATGTATACAAGGGCATACAAATAATCTATATCACCAACATATGTGTTGGACTGTATACATTTTAAAAAAAGTATTCAATATAAGCCAGTATAATCATCAATTTGGTAAACATGATAATTAATAAGATATTCTTAATAGGAATACAGAAAAAATATCTGCACAAAGTTGCACAGTTAATGGTGGACGGATTATTTAGTTTCATCTACATAGTTTTTTGTGATAATTTGCGAACGGTAAAATACCCCCTTTTCGGCACTGTGGATAGAACGTAAGATTTATATATTTTTTAAAAAGTAGTTATGGTCGAACTTAACAATAGGTAACATATTTAACCCCAAAAACAAAAGGGAACCATTTTCAAATGGTGCTGAAAATGGCATCTTTTATAAGATTTTTTTTGCTTATTTTTTATAATATCTTATACTTGCTACTTTTTTACGGTAAAAAATGTGGATTCCTATCTAATGTTTTCTTCTGAATCCAATCTGCTGTCAGAATTATAAATTATTATGCAGTTTTGGTGCAAAAATCGGCTACTCAATTTTTCTGCTTTTATTCTTTCCAGATTCTATATATTTCAGTAAAATTAACATATATTTGATAAAAATGTAGAGTCCAAATATAATTTTAGACCTACAACATATTTTAAGGATTTGGTATGAAAAGAGTTAAACTAAATTTTATTTGCTTTTTAATTTTAAATTAAATGTTTTTCGTTTATTTTAATATAATTCAACTTATTTTCGCATATTTTTCTCCTAAACCCTAACACTGATCTTAACATACTAGTTTTTTATATTTTATACAATTAAGCATAAACATAGTTATATAAATTTTCAAATAAAAAAATAGAAAAAAC